>PQFF01000107.1:3555-24318 GCA_003547095.1 Diversispora epigaea | reverse complement strand
TGCGTGTCGTCTCCTGGCAAACCAGCATAGTTGTGTTTTGATAGGATTTTATTGGTACTAAAGATATTAGCTAACCTATTATTCATTATTTTCATAAAGATTTTTCGACCTGTTTCCAGAAGTGTAATTGGTCTCGTTATATTTAGATCATTAGCCCACGCAGTAGTTTTTGGGATTGGGTATATGTATCCCAGTTTCCACTCACGGGGCATGTCATTTATATTTAAGGACATATTTATTATATTTCTTAATACTTCAACAGCATTACCCGGCAAGTGTTTAAACCATTTGTACTGTAAATTTGATTGTCCCGGTGCTTTCTTATTAGGCAGCTTAGAGATAATGTCTTCTAATTCATTAGTACCTACTTCCGAAAGTAGTGTATCATACCATGTTACATTAATATTTTCTTTAGGTGAATAAAATGTCTCCCACTTACGCAAAAGATTGGTATCTAAGTTCCGCTTTCTGGTCCAGTTACTGAAGTGATTTTTAACGATCCCCTTAATCGTTTCTCCATCATTAACTATCACCGGATTGTCATTAGCATCTGTCGTTATCAAACGATCCATCACAATCGATTGTCTAGGTTTATCCAAGATACTATTAATCATACGTTTTGGATTTGTTTTAAGATCATCCCAACGGCGCTCAATTGCTTTTTGAATACGTTGGAGTGTTTCTTTCTTTTTTTCCACACGTGCAATTCCTTGATAATGTAGACTCTCTGTTCTTAAAGCATCTATCAATTCAGGGATTGAGTTATTTTCGTTGAATAGTTTCTCTATACCATAATTAAGATTGAAAAGTTTTGTTTTTTCTTGGGCGATTTTGGTTTGTTCCTGGATCCATTTGAATGATTTATGTTTATTAACTATTACGAATCTACATATTTTGTTTATAGATTTAGCTATTTTAAAATTTTTAAGTGTATTCTTTTTGACTACTTTATTACGCTTCAGCATTTTGTTTTTAGGCATAACCCGATCAGCAGCATTTGTAATAATGTTTTTAAAAGTCTCCCAATTCTTATTAAGCGTCTCGTAATTTGCAGTATAGTTAATATTTCGTTCAGCGAACGTTGATTTTTCTAATTGTATTCTAACGTGATCAGTAAATCTTGCCCATTTCTCGTCACACATTCCTTTCAAATTATATTTCGGCCCTGCGTTTCCAATTAACTCTTTATCTCGTGCAATACGCCAGTTTTTTTTAATTTTGACACCAAGTCACTTATGGTCACTATCTATTATCACTTCCAAATTATCTAATTCACATTCCTCAAGTTTATTTATCCATTCATGAGGGATCCATACAGCGTCGATACGACTTTTTTCGGTTGAATTGTCACAGTTCCATGTATAGCCGCCTTGATCGGGATACAAGACTCTATAACTATCAATTAGATCTTTACCGGTTAACAACGAAAAAATTTCGCATTCAGGTGTTTCTGTTACATTATTATTGTTTCTATCCAAGTTTGGCGCAGGGACGGCATTGAAATCTCCAGCTACTATTAACTTATATTGTTTACGTTTTGCTTCATTACACCAGTTATTGACCTGGTTTAATAAACCAACTCTTTCAGTTTTTTTACTTGGAAAATACACTTGGATAAAGCGTATTATTGTTTTTCTTGGAAGCACCAAGTCAATGGCTATTGCTCTTCCTTCATATCTTTTAACATTACAAACGTATTTGTTAAGATCTTTTTTTATAACAATGGCGACACCGGCCCCATACCCATTGAGGACCAATGTATTCTATATTTGGAACTGCCTTCAATAAACCATTTTTCTCCATTTTCTTTAATATTTGTTTCTGAGATACCTACGATATCAGCATTCTTTGTTTTGATAAAATTAAAAAAAATTTGTCGTTTAATTGGGTCATTAAACCCTCTAACATTATGTGTTGCTAAATATATATGTTGATTGTCTATGTAATTTTCCGTATTAAATATATTACTACGCACACTCGTCGTTTTTTCGCTTGTTTTATTACTATTCCCTGATAAATTAGAATTAATCGAACTATTATTATTATTATTATTATTGTCTGTCATAAATAAAAATTATAAAGGGAGGGAGGAACACTTATTGAGGCGAGCCTCTATTTTTTTCTTCAATAATTACAGTAGCCGTTTTACCGGCAGGTGTCATGACCTGGCGTTCAATATTATCTAATCGATTTACTAGTTGGTTGATGACATTAATCAACCTGTCATCCGACGAACTCCCACTAATATTGGTAGGTGGATTTGAGCTTTCTGGTTCAACCGAGTCTTCATCCATATCGACGTCATCATCTGAGTCGAATGAATCTTGTTCGAAGTCCGCGTTTGTTTTATTCCATACATGTTCTTCTAAGGCAGTTAATCTTTCAGAAACCTCTAAAAGCAGAGATTCGATACGACTTAATCTATCGTTTGCATCGCTAGTGGACGCAGGTTTGTTAAATCTATTTTTCTTTGTTACATCTGCATATGTTGTATTTCCAGTTTGTCTATTCAATGTCGCTAAGTATCTGGGATTATATTTTTTATAAATGGCACCGAACTTTTCTAGTTTATTGACTTTCTTTTCTTTAAACTCAGCGTCTCGTTTTGTCAAAGGACAATTACTAATGAGATGCTCAATCGAGTAGCACCTGTGGCAGGTTTTAGTAGTAAAATCTACAACTTTGATAGTGGTTGTTGTGTTTTCATCAGTCCAAGAGGTGTTCAAAGCTGCATCTCGTGATTCGGGAGAAATAAAAGAGACTATAGCCTCTCCTCTACGTCGATAAGAAGTTCGTGTTCTAGGAAAGTAACATGTTTTTGCCCCGACTTTTTCGATAGTTGGCATAAGTTCCCTGGCTGTGATACCATTTGGCAAGCCAATTACTTTAGCAGTAAATTCTCCACGTGACTTGAGCATTTCTGCAGTGAAATTAAGTGGTGTAACTCTAAATGAGTCATCACCAATAAGAATACTCCAATTTTCAAGAATTTTTTCTGCACTATTTTTTTCTTTAAATACAATTACGGCTGATTGCCACATGTCATTTGTTCTAAGGTTCATTCTTTCAATATCCCCAAAAGTAGAAGATATTTCAAAAGCTAGTTCTTTGTGTTTCATACCAATGGGAATGTCCCACAACTTGATACCATGCATGATATCTCTTTGAGGATTCCTTTTAAAGATTACAGCCCTATGCATGTAGCTCGGCTGTGCTGCATCTGCGCTTACATTGATTTTTTTTGCTGTATTCATTTTTTCCTCATTGTCAAAAAACACAGAAATCATTCTTTGTCTATTGAAGACTTCCGAATTAACCGTAATCAATTCCGTCACTTCTCTAAATGACCTTTTGATTTTTTCGATTTTGTCCCCGATAGTTTTACCCGGAATTCGTGAAGCGAATGTCCAAATCTTGTATTTCTTGGCCCCAAAGGCTTCACGCCATTCATGTTGGTTTTCATTAATATTTTCAAAGGAAATAATTGATTCATTATCTTCTACAACTGTAGTTTCTTGATTTTTACTTGTTGTATCATTATCTACAACTTTCTGTTTACCTTTTCGATTGGTTACTTGTTGCCATTCTTGAGTGCCAGTATTGCTATCATTATTAAAATTATCCTCTTCCAAATTCATAATATTTTGTTCATTTGTTAAAATGTTTTCTGCTTCCCAAGTTGTTTCTTTGAGCTGGGTGTTGTTTCTTACGGTGTTGGAGCTTTCCGACTGGGTTTCTCCTTGAGGGACTGAGCTTGTTTCAGTAGTTTTTTTTCCCAAGTTTTTATTATTATTTTTGTTGTCAAGAGGGTTAAATTTAAACCTATTGCGTTTGGTTGTCGGACTTCTAGCAGAGAAGTAGTTAGCGACCTTCCTCCTAGGTCGGTCTTCCTGTTCGCTCATATCTGAGCAAAAATTCAATAAAAGTTATATATATAAAAAAAACTATTTCGAATTTTTTATTTACTGCGTATTTTTGAAAAATAAATGATAATCGGAAAGAGTTTTTTTTTTTTTATTAAAATAAAATATTATATATATATAAACCATAATGAGTTATAGTATTTTTATAAAGTTATATAATAAATAGTAATTGTTAAAGAAATAAATTGATAAATTGATTATATCATAAAGTGCATCTTATAACTTTTAAACTTAATGCCATTTTGACACTATGACAATGGTTTCTTTACTAATAGAAAAACAAAAAATAATTTTATATTTTATTTTGTTTTTTTTATTTGTATTAAATTTCAAGTATATTATTATTATTATATTATAAATATTATTATTATTATATTATAATTATTTTAAGAATAAATGTATGTATAACAACTTGTTACATGATTTTATTTATAATAATCTCAAAAATCACATGATTCAAAATTGATAATTTGTATCACAAAAATCATTGATAAATATTATAACTATACATGTTCCCAAAATTGATTTTAGATTTTTGAGGTATTTCGTCTTTTTGAAATTTATACAGAATTTATTCTATATATGAAAGTAAAAAAAGTACCTAGTTAAATATATCTTTAATCAAGGGATTTATCTGGGTGATCAAAAAATTTCGGGTTTTAAGTAAAATAATTTTGTCTTCTATGAAAAACTATTTTAACTTTTTTCCCCAAAATTGTTATTTCAGGATCCCAAAATAATTTAGCGTGCAAGTATAATTATGACACGAAATTGATAACTTGTATTACAAAAATTATTGGTAAATATTATAACATGAAAACAAAAAATAAAACTTGTTTAGCTTCTCATAAAACTTATTTTTTTAGCTTTATCATTTTAACTTTTTTTTTTTAATGTTGTAAGATGGATGTGCATATCCAAGAAGAGCTCAACAACAATGGTCACGATAATGTAACTCAATCTCTACCGTTACAACAAAAAAAGACAAACACTTATCCACAATTATATAGTTATCAAAATGATATTTCGTTATTATAGCATATAAATATCTCTTTTTGTGTTCTTTAAAAAATCCTTGTATTTATATTTTAGAACGTACAGAACAAGACACTATATTGATATAAGACAATATAAATAAAAATATTTCTTGTTAATATTTTGTTTGTTTTATCTTTATGATACCTTATTTTTTTTTTCAAATACGTTCTCTAAAAAAATCCATATATTTATATTTTAGAATATACAGAACTAAAAATTATATTAATACAAAACGATATAGGTAAAGATATTTCTTGTAATATTTTGTTTGTTTTATCTTTATGATATCTTATTTTTTTCAAATATAGAGCAGTATGAAGACAAATCAAATAATATAATACCAAAAAACTTAGAAAATGAAAGTAAAATTTTTAATTTTTTCATTTTGCTGCATATTTTTATTAAAATTTAATCTAGTATTCAATTAGCTGATATAATATTTTTCTTAATTCAATCTTGAATCTTTGTATTGGTTATGTCTTTAATTTGTGAAAAAATATTAATACTATTATGAAAGCATATAGTAAAAAACATGGATTTACGATTATCAAGAAATGGTTAATGCGACATAAAAATGAAAATATTGAATATCGTAGTTTTGGATGTAAATTTGGTAACCATCATCAACCAAAAAAACAAGTCGATATTAATAAACATCGTAATCATAAATCAAAACGTCAACAATGTACGTAAAATACAAATTTTAACTGTTCCCAAAACTCTCAAAATATAGTCCTTATCACTTTAACAATTTACATAACCATCAATTATTTCTTAATGCTGAAGAGTTTTCACCAAAGTTTCGGTACAGGTACATTTCAGATAATGTTCTTAAAGAAATCCAATTTCTCACCAAATATGGAAACCTATCAATTAATATTTAACAAAAATTATTGAAAGTAAAGTTCTCAGCTCTATCTATTCTCGATTGTGACCTTGCTAATACAATACAAAAATATAAGGTTAAAACAGATATAGTATATAATGCATTTCAATTATTAAAAACACTTATCCAATATAAATCAAATAATCCTAGATGGTATATTTATATTGAGTTTCAATTTGACGAAGAAAATAGACTTATCTGACTTTTTTGAATATTGTCAACTCAAATTGTTCTTTGATTAGAATATTATAATATTATTTTAAATGACAATACTGTCAAAACAAACTATTATCAAGTACCACTTTCACTTTTTCTTGCTATTAATAATAATACAAAGTCAAGTCTTGTTGCACAAGTACTTATATATAATAAAATAGTCGAGTCTATACATGTTTCCAAAATTGATTTTGAATTTTTGAAGTATTTCGACTTTTTGAAATTTATGCAGAATCCATTCTATATATGGAAGTAAAAAAAGTATCCAGTTATGTGTATCTTCAATCAAAGAATAAATCTGGGTAGTCAAAAAATTTTGGGTTTTAAGTAAAATAATTTCGTCTTCTATGAAAAACTATTTTGACTTTTTTCCCCAAAATTGCAATTTCGGGGCTCCAAAATAATTTTGCGTGCAAGTATAATCGAGTCTTATAAATGGATCTTAGAGTATACTATACATATTATAAAAACTAATTTGACTTTGACTCAACTCTTAAAATTTCAATTTTTAATTGCGTCTGACTCAACTAATTGCATTAATCACTAGTAAAAATCAAAATTTGCTTGACTTAATTCCAATTTTTTCCAATTTTAATTGTATCTGACTCAATTCAATAGTTTTAACAACATGTATAGAGTATACAAAAAATGCAACAATGGTCAAACTATTAATATTTGTTACTGATGTAGATCCTGCTGCGAATGCAATTGAACAAATATATGTATCCGCCTATTAAATTCATTGTATTTTTCATATAAGTGAANGCTCTATCTATTCTCGATTGTGACCTTGCTAATACAATACAAAAATATAAGGTTAAAACAGATATAGTATATAATGCATTTCAATTATTAAAAACACTTATCCAATATAAATCAAATAATCCTAGATGGTATATTTATATTGAGTTTCAATTTGACGAAGAAAATAGACTTATCTGACTTTTTTGAATATTGTCAACTCAAATTGTTCTTTGATTAGAATATTATAATATTATTTTAAATGACAATACTGTCAAAACAAACTATTATCAAGTACCACTTTCACTTTTTCTTGCTATTAATAATAATACAAAGTCAAGTCTTGTTGCACAAGTACTTATATATAATAAAATAGTCGAGTCTATACATGTTTCCAAAATTGATTTTGAATTTTTGAAGTATTTCGACTTTTTGAAATTTATGCAGAATCCATTCTATATATGGAAGTAAAAAAAGTATCCAGTTATGTGTATCTTCAATCAAAGAATAAATCTGGGTAGTCAAAAAATTTTGGGTTTTAAGTAAAATAATTTCGTCTTCTATGAAAAACTATTTTGACTTTTTTCCCCAAAATTGCAATTTCGGGGCTCCAAAATAATTTTGCGTGCAAGTATAATCGAGTCTTATAAATGGATCTTAGAGTATACTATACATATTATAAAAACTAATTTGACTTTGACTCAACTCTTAAAATTTCAATTTTTAATTGCGTCTGACTCAACTAATTGCATTAATCACTAGTAAAAATCAAAATTTGCTTGACTTAATTCCAATTTTTTCCAATTTTAATTGTATCTGACTCAATTCAATAGTTTTAACAACATGTATAGAGTATACAAAAAATGCAACAATGGTCAAACTATTAATATTTGTTACTGATGTAGATCCTGCTGCGAATGCAATTGAACAAATATATGTATCCGCCTATTAAATTCATTGTATTTTTCATATAAGTGAAAATCTACCAAAAAATCTCAAATCTAAACTTGATAATAAATATAAAAATTTTATTTATGATTTTTACTTATATCAAAATAGTATATGTAAAAAACTTTTTTGTAAAAGATGGTCAAATCTTACCAAAAAATATTTCAGCGCTAAAGATTATCTAATAAGAGTCGTTTATCCAAACCAACAAGTGGAATTTTGGCAAAAGATACTAATTATAATTTGAAATTTGAGATTTAGAATTTTGACATTTGAGATTTTGGCATTTGGATTTTGAATTTGAGCAGCAGATATATATAATGGTAGAATAGAACAGTCTTAATTTAAATTTTAAAAATTAAGTTAGTTTAAATAATTTATTAAATATTTATCATAAAAATTAAAAATATACCTATTCAAAATGCAGTTTTCCTTCGTAGATATTTTATTTGACTTAATACTCTTGTCATTACTATACATGTTTCCAAAATTGATTTTAGATTTTTGAGGTATTTCGACTTTTTGAGATTTATACAAAATCTATTCTATATTATACGTGTTGCCCAAATCCCAAATAATTTGGGATTTGGGACGCCAAAATGCACAAATTACTAGTATTTGGGATTTGGGATTTGGGATTTCGGCAAAAAATACTAATTATAATTTGGGATTTGGGATTTGGGATTTCAGCATTTGGGATTTCGGCATTTGGATTTTGAATTTGGGCGGCAGGTATATTCTATATATGAAAGTAATAAAAGTATCCAATTATGTGTATCTTCTATACATGTCGTCAAAAGTAAAAAGTCATTGACTCAACTACTGAAATTTAGTTGCATCTATGTAATTGCGTCAAAATAATTGCGTCAATTGCGTCAATTGCGTNATTTTGGCATTTGGATTTTGAATTTGAGCAGCAGATATATATAATGGTAGAATAGAACAGTCTTAATTTAAATTTTAAAAATTAAGTTAGTTTAAATAATTTATTAAATATTTATCATAAAAATTAAAAATATACCTATTCAAAATGCAGTTTTCCTTCGTAGATATTTTATTTGACTTAATACTCTTGTCATTACTATACATGTTTCCAAAATTGATTTTAGATTTTTGAGGTATTTCGACTTTTTGAGATTTATACAAAATCTATTCTATATTATACGTGTTGCCCAAATCCCAAATAATTTGGGATTTGGGACGCCAAAATGCACAAATTACTAGTATTTGGGATTTGGGATTTGGGATTTCGGCAAAAAATACTAATTATAATTTGGGATTTGGGATTTGGGATTTCAGCATTTGGGATTTCGGCATTTGGATTTTGAATTTGGGCGGCAGGTATATTCTATATATGAAAGTAATAAAAGTATCCAATTATGTGTATCTTCTATACATGTCGTCAAAAGTAAAAAGTCATTGACTCAACTACTGAAATTTAGTTGCATCTATGTAATTGCGTCAAAATAATTGCGTCAATTGCGTCAATTGCGTCAATTTTTCATATGACTCAATTTCAAATTTTTAAATTTTAATTGCGTCTGACTTAATTCAATAGTTTTGACGACATGTATAGTATCTTCAATCAAAGAATAAATTTGGGTGGTCAAAAAATTTCAAGTTTTAAGTAAAATAATTTCGTCTTTTATGAAAAACTATTTCGACTTTTTTTTCCAAAATTGCAATTTCGGGGCCCCAAAATAATTTTGCGTGCAAGTATAATCATTACAAGAGTTGATTCTATCCTTGTCAATTATCATGAAAAAAACAAATTAAGTGCTATATACTATAATGGAGAAATTTAAAAATTATATATATAAATATATTTGAGTCAATAGATGTAATAAGGTTAAAAGGTGGAAAGTTGATAATGGTATCAAAAATAAATGAAATAAGAAGATTGGTCCTCCTATGGTATTTAATTCAACAATTAGTCATCAGAAAATTTTAATAGGTGTAATATTATGTAAACTTTTTGGTCCATAATTTTTCCAAAAAATTACAACACCCACAGAGATTTTTGAAATAATTTTTCAGAAATTTTCAAAACATAATATTAGATTATTAATACATTGTGAAAAAAATTGCATAAATCTACGTAAATTTTATATAAAAATTTATCTTTATTTTCGAAAGTTTTTGTATTTAATTATTTTCGCGATATCAATTTTTACATTAAAATTTTGTAATTATTTATTTGTATATAATAATAAAAATAATTCTCTTTATTATGATATATAATAAAAATAATATTTATAAAATTTAATAACAAATAATATAAATTCTATAATATAAATAATAATAAATTTTAATTCGAATCTTTCTGTTATTTTTATATCGATGGTATTAAATTTACCTTTAATTTTCACGTACTTACGAAATTTATTTTTTTACTCGAGAAACGATTAACTCTCGTAAGATTCAAATATCTTAAAAATATATCATTAGTTTTAGAAAATTATATTATTAATTCAATTAAATCTATTTTACTTTGAAAAATCTCCGAAATATTACAAATAAGTAAAAAATTAAAATTGTTAAGAAATAAATTATATTTGCAACTTATATATATTTAAAAATTCATTTACATAATCCTCTTGTCCACTTTATTTTGTTCTAATAGCCGCAATTTTCAATTTAATTTATCTAAAAGAAAATAAGTATTAATTTAATTGTTTCGAAATACTTCGATAATTTTCAAAAATTTTGTTTTTTGAAATATACAAATATATAAAATTAAAATTGTCAAGGAATATTATAAATAAATTATACTTGCAACTTATATTTAAAAACTCATGCATATAATCCTTTTGTCCACTTCATTTTGTTCTAGTAGCCATAATTCTCGATTTAATTTAATCTTTTTATACTTAAAAGAAAATAAAGTATTAATTTAAATCGTTTTAAAATCCTTCGAAAAAATTATTAAATCTAAACTATTAACAAATCAGTTTTAATTCTCACCTTTTAAACAGCATTAAAAAATATTAATCAATTTCGAAATACTTTGAAAAATAATGTAAAGTACATAAATAAAAGTATTAATATAGTACATAAATAAAGTTAAAGTATTAATATAAACTATTATTTAGTTATATATATTTTCTATAACTGTAAAGTAATTTGTAATCTTTGATATATTTTTGAAAAATAATACTTTCAATAGTAATTACAACTTATACTTAAAATAACAAATACCTATAGTAAAATTAAGAAATAGTTTAGCAATATTTCTTATATAAATAACAGTTATTTTTTTGCTATACATCAGGAAATTTTATAAGGTGGAAACTTGCGAAAAGTTTGCGCAAGTTTCCGAAGGTGTCGAAAATTTCCGCAAATTTTCGTGTGTTTTTTTCATTTTTTTAACTTCGCTCACGATTTTCGAAACACAGAGAAATTTTCTACTAAGATATTTCTAAGATAAATAGAACGGCCTTGTTCTTGGCTACAAAATGATATATATTTTATCCTTGTAGCATCGATATTCGCGAAGTTATTCCAGTTTAAAGAAAAAGCGTCCATAAAAAAATCGTGTGAAAATTTTCAGAAAACTTGTGGAAATTTTCGTAGTGCAAAATTCCACGAAAATTTGCAAAAATTTGTGCAAGTTTTCCGGAAATTTTCGTCTGATTTTTTTCACAGANCTGTAAAGTAATTTGTAATCTTTGATATATTTTTGAAAAATAATACTTTCAATAGTAATTACAACTTATACTTAAAATAACAAATACCTATAGTAAAATTAAGAAATAGTTTAGCAATATTTCTTATATAAATAACAGTTATTTTTTTGCTATACATCAGGAAATTTTATAAGGTGGAAACTTGCGAAAAGTTTGCGCAAGTTTCCGAAGGTGTCGAAAATTTCCGCAAATTTTCGTGTGTTTTTTTCATTTTTTTAACTTCGCTCACGATTTTCGAAACACAGAGAAATTTTCTACTAAGATATTTCTAAGATAAATAGAACGGCCTTGTTCTTGGCTACAAAATGATATATATTTTATCCTTGTAGCATCGATATTCGCGAAGTTATTCCAGTTTAAAGAAAAAGCGTCCATAAAAAAATCGTGTGAAAATTTTCAGAAAACTTGTGGAAATTTTCGTAGTGCAAAATTCCACGAAAATTTGCAAAAATTTGTGCAAGTTTTCCGGAAATTTTCGTCTGATTTTTTTCACAGACGCTTTTTCTTTAAACTGGAATAACTTCACGAATATCGATGCTACAAGGATGAAATATATATCATTTTGTAGCTAAGAACAAGGCCGTTCTATTTATCTTAGAAATATCTTAGTGAAAAATCGCTCTGTGCTTCGAAAATCGTGAGCGAAGTTAAAAAAATAAAAAAAAACGCACAAAAATTTGCGCAAATTTTCACCTCGTAAAATTTCCTGATGTAATTAATCTAAGTAAAAGAAAATCAAGAATTTATTATAGAGAATGTATAAAAGCATACTATAAAATATACCTTGAGATTTATATTTATATTTATAGAGAGTGCATTTAGAGAGAATAAATTTAATAAATATTATTATGTATATATAGTACATTTAAAGAGATAATACACTTGTAGAAAGTGAAATTTGTATGCACAATATACAGTCAACTCACTTTACAACGAATTTAGTGGCTGGGCCAATCAGACCTTCGTTATAAAAAAATTCGTTAATCTTATAACGAAATTCAAAAAAAATCTGGTATAACGTATAACGAATATTTTTAGAAATTCGTTATTTATTTTATTAATAAAATCAAAATTATAATTTTATTAATTTGTTATTATTTATTACTATACTAAATACAATATATATATAGCAAGCCAGCGATCTTTTGCCTTTAAAATATCATTAATCATTCCTTCACTAACTTCATATTCATTGGCTAAATCTTTATTTTTTAAAAAAGATGATTTTTTTTTAGAATAAATTTCTTTTTTTGTGCCGCTGTAAGTGACTTACATTTGTTTTTTGGCATTTCAAAGAAAAAAGATACAAAAAATAAAAAATAAGATATTTTATTCATTTTTATTATAAATTATAGATTGATAAAGATAACTTCCAAAATTACTGTAAATACTTCCTTAATTTTAGTTATAATTATTTGAAATTTTTATTGAAAATCCTTCGTTATATAAAAAAAAAATTCATTATAACTATAAAATTCACTATATTTTATATATATGATTACCAGATAAACTTCGTACAACGTTATAGCATAATTAATTAGACAAATTCGTTATATCAAATTTTTTTTATTATAAAAAAATCGGGACCCTATCAAATATCCGTTATATCAAAAAATTTGTTATATCAAAATTCGTTGTAGAGTGAATTGACTGTAGTGAAGTTAAATTATAAACAAAAAATCATATTTTGTTTATATATGATTTTTATATTACACAAACTATAAATTAGATTTTCAAGTAATATTATTTTATTATTAAATTTTACTACAAATATTTTTTTTATATTAAGATGCATTGAATATTATTTATATTATTTGTAATAATATTTTTAATTTTCGGATAGTTTTGAATTATTTTCTTCATTATTATTTATTTCTTCATCTTCATTTTTATATGATTTTTTTTTATATTTTTTATTACAAGTATTTCTGCATTTTCTCGTATTTTTTCAAGAAATAAAAAGGTAATCTTCTTTTCAGTTCTAGACTTTTTGTTTTTGCGTAATTCATTTCTTGATTCTAGTGATGGTGACGGTGGTGATGACTCATTTTCAGGTTCGTCCGAAGAGTTATAAAACTCTTTTTCATTGTTTAATTTATGCTATAAAATTTGTTAAAAAACTTAGTAATGGAAATTTAAAAAAAAAATATTATTAAAGAGAATACTTACTAAATTTTCTTCATATTTTTCTTTAATAATATCCTCAGTTATCTTTACGTAACAATTATTAGGGTTAAGAATTATTTGAGTAATCGCAATCACNATTTAGAGACACTTGTAGATGTATGCGCAATGTAGTGAAATTAAGTTGTAAACAAAAAATCATATTTTGTTTATATATAATTTTTATATTACACAAACTATAAATTAGATTTTCAAGTAATATTATTTTATTATTAAATTTTACTACAAATATTTTTTTTATATTAAGATGCATTGAATATTATTTATATTATTTGTAATAATATTTTTAATTTTCGGATAGTTTTGAATTATTTTCTTCATTATTATTTATTTCTTCATCTTCATTTTTATATGATTTTTTTTTATATTTTTTATTACAAGTATTTCTGCATTTTCTCGTATTTTTTCAAGAAATAAAAAGGTAATCTTCTTTTCAGTTCTAGACTTTTTGTTTTTGCGTAATTCATTTCTTGATTCTAGTGATGGTGACGGTGGTGATGACTCATTTTCAGGTTCGTCCGAAGAGTTATAAAACTCTTTTTCATTGTTTAATTTATGCTATAAAATTTGTTAAAAAACTTAGTAATGGAAATTTAAAAAAAAAATATTATTAAAGAGAATACTTACTAAATTTTCTTCATATTTTTCTTTAATAATATCCTCAGTTATCTTTACGTAACAATTATTAGGGTTAAGAATTATTTGAGTAATCGCAATCACCCACACCACATGAACATTCAGAATGTCACATGATTTGCCCCACACTTTATCAATTATACAACTCATGTAAGTTGTTTCAGGATCTTTTTCATCAATGGGCTTGAAAATGCTTATATAATATTCTTTTACGGCTGGTAATTTCTTCTATTCAGAAACTTCTTCAAACTTTGTACTATTGATTGGTGACAATGAAAAAACTTCATGTATAATAGTTTTTACTTTTACACTCAGTCCTTCCCGAATATTTCGAAGCTTTTCGATTATCTATTAAATATTTTCATTTTAATTAATTACAAATCCAAATTTAATTTAATATATATTTTAAAGAAAGACTTTTATTACAGATTTTTTGATTGTTTTTTTGAAAAAAGACATCTATCTTTTTGTTTTTAACAATTTGCAAAATTCTGGAAATGTCTTTTGGACATATTTTTCCGTAGATTCTCGGAATTCCTTTGGTATAGTGTAGATACAAGTTTGAAAAAGTTCCTTTGCGAAATTAGTAATAATTCGTTATATAAAAAGTTTTTAGTTATAGAATATAATTATAATTATAATCTTTTGAAAACATTTAGAAATAATTAATTACTTCATTAAAATCTTTATCGTTTATGTTGAAACTAATATTAGCATCTACTTTTTTAATGTCAATTTTGATAAAGTTTTGGTTTTTAATTACAAAATCAATTTTTTTTCTCAAAATCAATAATTTTATGATATATTTTTGCTATAATTTGATTGTTACCGCTTATAACTTCACGATTTTGAATAGATCCAGATCTTGCAGTTGGAATTAGAGCAATTTGAGTAGATGTTATTGAAGAGGAAGTTGGAGAAATTGGAGAAATTACAGTAGTTGAGGTGGTTATGATAATTGGAGTAGTTACAATAGTTAGAGAAGTTGCAATAGTTGAAGTAGTTGCGATAGTTAGAGTAGTTTTATAAGAAAAACATTTTTTGTAGTTAGATATAATTCTCTTAATTGCTGATCCAGATAAGATCCGCACTGTGATACATATAAACAAATAGTAAATTTTGGGGATATTAGTATTATAATAAAAAAGCTTATTTTACATCTGATACGCGCGACTAATCTCGACACTACATAATGCCAAAACATCATCAAACTAATACTTATCTGGTTTCACCAAGAGTACTTGTTGAGACAATTTACTATGGTCCATATTCTCGCTATTGGTGGCAACCTTTATTTAGTTCTAATAATAATAAAGAAAATATGACATATTTTCCTATTCGCGTAAACTAAAAAACCAAAGCAATCTTTAACAAATATAAATTTATTGTAACAGTAGTTATTGGCAACAAAGATAATAATAAATTTTTACCTGGATACATATGTCATTGTGGTGATATTTCAGTACTTGCAAATGATCCAACTACTGCTGTTTCTAAAGTCTATTCTAAAATTTTTGTATCAGCAACACATTATTCTGGTCCATTGATAATGGGATGAAATGATGAAAATGTAGTAAGAGAACTTAGCAAGGATATTCCTTTTATTCCTCAATTAATTTTACTTGGTGAAATTAAAATATTTATATATGGAGTAGGATATTCAACACATACTGATTAGTTTCATGCTGGGCCAGGATATAAGTCTTTATTTCTTTATAAGTTCAATGGTAATACACGAGCATTATTTGTTTCTAAGATAAAAGAAACTAATTGCATTCTTGAAATTTATTATGATTAAGAACTCAAAAAAATAATTCAAGCAAAAAGTCCAAATAATGTATGGAAAATTTCAGGATTAATAAAAAAATTTAACGACAACCAATTATTTGGTATTGACAATAATACAGTAAAATTTTTAAATTGAAAACAAAAATTTCCAAAATGTACATCTCAAGAATGAAAAGAATATAATATTATGAAATCACTTTATGATTTTCATTTGAAAAAAAGAATGATTGCAAATATTGATTGGTATCAATTATTTGTAAAATGGAATAAACAAATAAATCCAATAATCAAATTATACAATGAATTAATAAATATATATACCAAAGATCATAAATTTAATGAGCGTGAGTTAAAAGCATGGTCAACATTTCTTCGTACTGCTGGTACTTATAATGTGACTCCATGGTTATATGAAGAAAACCAGGTATTAATTATTTTTTTTATAAAAAAATTATTTCTTATTAGTTTTATATATTTTTATAAAAAAAATTTCTTTATCTTTTTTATTTTATTATAATTATAAATTATAAAATTTTTTCTTATTTTTTTTTTGATTTTATTGATAAAATATTCTAATAAAAATTATTTTATAAACAGTATTTATAAAACTAATTATTTATTTCTGATTTTTAATTCAATAATTCAGTATCAATTTTGATCAAAATTAAGTGATCCAAAACAAGATCATGAATTACTCATCCAATTATATAAATAGGATTTCTTATTAATAATCCTAATTTTAAAAATTCAACTCAAACTTTTTGGAAATGTTTCAGTAATACACTAGAAGACAATAAAAAAAATCAGGATGGAAAATGTAGAGTATACGTGTTGTCCAAATCCCAAATAATTTGGGATTTGGGATTTCGGCAAAAAATACTAATTATAATTTGGGATTTGGGATTTGGGATTTCGGCATTTGGAATTTTGGCATTTGGATTTTGAATTTGAACGACGGGTATAACGTAGAGTGTTGTCAATTGTTGCTGATAATTTTAATTATGAAGAATTGCAAGAGAATTTAAGTGTAAATATCTAAATTTATTATTAATTATTGATTACATATTCTATATAATTCTAAATATTTGTTGTTTTTAAAGGTTAGAAGACATTATTTCAGAATCACGAAAACATGCACGAACAAATGGTTATGGGGCACCTCCTTTAGACAAACCAATTTTTCATCGTACAAAATTCACCTCTGAACAATTGTAACAATTTGAAATATTTTTTTCTACAAAAGAATATGTCAACATGAGTTCTTATAAAACTGATAATACAAGTAGGTTACCTATACTTTATTTGCAAGATTGCAAACAAACATTATGGAAAAAATTTCATGAAAGATTTCCTAATGGAATGCAAAAAACTTCTTTTATGACAAGATTAGATGGAAAGCGTTTTGTTTATAAAGAAAATTTGGGAGGACTTTGTTCAGAGTGCAACAAGTGTGGATATCAAGTATTTGCAAATATTGAAGAATTAATTAATATCAACATTACAAATTTGGCATTTCGAATAAGATAATTATTTAAAAATAATTCAAAAATTGATGATCTTGAAATTAATATTTATTTTTTATAATAGAATGAATTAATTTCAGAAGTTCAAAATTTACGACGTTACCTTAGAAGAGATTATGCAAAACATCTGAAAGTAACTCAAAGTGGAATTGCAATTCATGATTATTATTTATCACATTGTCTTTGTTATGCTTTTGGTGATTGTCAAGAATCACATCCAGATATTTGTACCAATTGTGAAAATTTATTTATATTTTTCAAGAATCTAAAAGAAAATCTACCATCAAATCTGCATAGCAATCTTGATGAATTTCAAAAACGATTGATTGCATTCATGTCACACTATACACGAAAAACTTATCTAAATACACAATTACCAGCTGCTCTTTCCGAACTTGAATTTGATAATGCATTGATTATTGTTGATTATAAAATGAGAATCAATCCAAAAAAAGCAAAAGAAACGAAGGATGAATGGTTTGGTAAACGTGGGTGGACTTTGCATTCAATATTATTATATACAAAAAATCAAGATACAAACAATATAGATATAAATGCTTTCGATCACTGGAGTGGAGATACCAAGCAAGATGCTTGGTTTACAGCATCATCTTTACATGGTGTAGTAGAAACGCTTGAAAAAAAACCTAAAAATATTACTGTTATTTCTGATAATGGTGAACATTATCACAATACAGAACTAATGATAATATTATCTCATTAGAAAAAATGGTATGACATTTGTATTAAAAAATGGATTTTTTTGGAAGCAGGTGAAGCTAAAACTCTAATAGATTCTCATCACACTCAGGCAAGAATATTGATATTTTATTATTTTTTATTTATATTATTGTATAATAAAAATTTAATAATTGAAATTATTTTTCAAGATTTCACATATAATAAAACGATATGTTAAACTTGGTTATGAAATTACATCGGGCGAAGATATTGAAAAAGCAATTAGTAATTTATCTGATACTCATGTAGCAAATCTTCAACCTAATCGTGAAAGAGGTAAATTATTTTGAAATTACAATAATAAATAATAAATAATTTTGAAAATTATAATTCATAACAATAAATTATTTTTACTTACAAATTTGAATAGAAAATGAAAAGCAAAAATTAAGAACAATTTCGGGAATTCGAAATTGGAATGAATTTACTTGGATTTATAATGGTGAAGAAGCTGATCATATTTATTCAAGACCCTTGCCAAAGTTTGGAGAATTGAACAAGTTTTCTCCTGATAAAATTAAAAAAAATAATAAAAAACAAATTAATTACTTAGCCCAATCCTATTATCTCAGCACATTCTACTCCTCAAAAATCATGGAATATATCAAATATTATTTGTCAAGGTACTAGAATAATTTTTATTATTTTTCTCAATAAATAAGAAATTTATTTTGATTTTATTTATTTTTTTATATATTAGAAAATGATAAAAATATAGAAGAAAAGAAGAATGAATTGGTAAATATTCTACTAATGAATTAATATCGATCATATAAAATAATAATTGATAAAAAATATATAGGAATCTATAGTGATTAATTTGACAAAGGAAACAGAAAAAGAAATAGACATAAGATATGAANTTATTTTGAAATTACAATAATAAATAATAAATAATTTTGAAAATTATAATTCATAACAATAAATTATTTTTACTTACAAATTTGAATAGAAAATGAAAAGCAAAAATTAAGAACAATTTCGGGAATTCGAAATTGGAATGAATTTACTTGGATTTATAATGGTGAAGAAGCTGATCATATTTATTCAAGACCCTTGCCAAAGTTTGGAGAATTGAACAAGTTTTCTCCTGATAAAATTAAAAAAAATAATAAAAAACAAATTAATTACTTAGCCCAATCCTATTATCTCAGCACATTCTACTCCTCAAAAATCATGGAATATATCAAATATTATTTGTCAAGGTACTAGAATAATTTTTATTATTTTTCTCAATAAATAAGAAATTTATTTTGATTTTATTTATTTTTTTATATATTAGAAAATGATAAAAATATAGAAGAAAAGAAGAATGAATTGGTAAATATTCTACTAATGAATTAATATCGATCATATAAAATAATAATTGATAAAAAATATATAGGAATCTATAGTGATTAATTTGACAAAGGAAACAGAAAAAGAAATAGACATAAGATATGAAAGGTAATTTGTAATTTGAATATTCATTTATAAGTAAATTTTTGAATAAAAATTTTTTTTTATTATTAGTCGTGAATATACATGTTCCCAAAATTGATTTTGGATTTTTGAAATATTTCGACTTTTTGAGATTTATGCAGAATCTATTCTATATATGGGTAAAAAAAGTACCCAGTTATGTGTATCTTCAATTAAAGAATAAATCTGGGTGATCAAAATATTTCAGGTTTTAAGTAAAATAATTTCGTCTTCTATGAAAAACTATTTCGACTTTTTTCCCCAAAATTGCAATTTCGGGGCCCCAAAATAATTTTGCGTACAAGTATAGTCGTGAAGCTTTCTTCCTTGGTTGGGCTTTACAACAGTATCAAAAAATAAGAGAACCAGTAAAAAGAATTCCCCCACATATTAAACAGCAGTAATGTTTCATATGGGAACCGCTAATTCAAGAAAAAAAATATCAGCCGCGGAAATGCGTAATGAACTAATGCAACAAATAAAAGAAGGAGAAATAGAAGAAGAAAACGTACCAAAAGAATCTACTACATCAGGAATTAAATACATCAGGAAATTTTTTATAACGAAAACCTTCAAAGTTTAACGTTAACGTTGATTATCACTACGTTATCCTTCGGAGGTTTTCGGTAACCTTCGAAGGTTATCGATTTTGATATTTTTATATGGCGAAATCTTACGAATATTATCGTTTTTGTAGTTATCTTGTATCGGAGGTTCTTGATAACCTCCGCTTATGTTAGATATTCATAATATATCGTTTCGTTAAACTTCGATGGTCATCACCTATATTTAATTTTCGTAAATCTCGGCACATTTATTTTTGTTGTATTCCGCATACGTTTATAATGCAGCAATTTTAATCGACATTGTATTGTTAACAATATCCTTCGAAGTTTATCGCAGCAATTTTAATCGACATTGCATCGTTAGCAATATCCTTCGAAGTTTATCGCATCAATTTTAATTGGCATTGCACTGTTGATAATATCCTT
>PQFF01000106.1:757159-784846 GCA_003547095.1 Diversispora epigaea | reverse complement strand
AACAGCAACAACATGAGCAAGAACCACAACAGCAAGAACAGCAACAACATGAGCAAGAACCACAACAGCAAGAACAACAACAACAACATGAACAAAATGAGCAAGAACAACAACAACAACGACATGAACAAGAACAAGAACAATTACTGCAAGAAGAAGAGCAAGAAAAAGAGCAAGAAGAAGAACAAGAAGAGCAAGAAGAAGAACAAGAAGAAGAACAAGAACAACAACTGCAACAAGAACAAAACCAACAACAAAAACAGCAACAATACCAACAGGATTTAATTTTTAATCCAAATCAAGTAAGCATTTTTATTAATTACTTAAAATATAACACTAATCAATGAAGAAAAATAGGCAAAGGAGATTTGAAAATAGGCAGGGAGATTTGTGAATGATTTGCAAGTAGGCAGGGAGATTTATTATTTGCAAATAGATTAAACCAATTTTGATCATTAGATGTATGATACTTCACGATCAAATTATTCAATTATTTAATTATTTCAATTATGTTAATTATATAAATCACAAAATAATTATATTAAATTACATTAAATTATTTGAATGTGAATTATATCAAATATCTCAAATTATATTTTTAATATTATTTTCATTTTATTATTAGCATCGTTACCAAGGTGCTTCTTGAAAGGTATTTATAAAAGAGATGGAATTTTATGAGAAATATTTATGGAAAAGCCAGTCTCTTAATCCTTCTGATAAGATACCAACTGGAATAAAATACCTTTGTGTAATTTATTAGCTGGAGTTTTAATAAGAGAATGTACAAGAAATTATTCACTTAAGTTTTCCAACATTCCTTTTGGTTGGCTTAAGTTAATAATTTCAAATATAATTATTAAAAAAGATGTTGATTGGGATCCTGAAAGATGGAACAGTTTTAGATCTTGGTTTAATTTTAATAATCATCATGTGAAAGGAAAGATTGAAAAATCTGGACTACTTAAATATCTTTTAAGGAAAAAATGGGATATACTTCTTAGAGATTTTTCTTTTAAGATTGAAGATGGGATTATTAAAATTGAAGATAATTTAACTGTTCCAGAATTGGAATTAAAGAATTCAGCAAAATCAAAATATAGATTAACAAGACAGGATAATCAATTAGTAAAAAATGCACACTGTTTTGTTAAGCCAGGATGTATAATGGATCAAAATGACCGAACTTTGATTCACTTAGAAAATATAGATGATCAAAATGCCTTAATTCAAGCTACCGATGCAGTAAATAAGTACTATTCCCATTTAATGAGTGACAAAGCACATAAAAGCAAAGATTTTTGTAAAAACTCTGTTGAACATTTTGGTGCTTATAGAAGGTTTACTAGTCTTCCATATACAAGTGCCAATACGGCTAGTAGTTACAATTTAAATCATCGATCATGTGTTGATAATTTTTTTTTTTTTTTTTTATATTTGACTAGCTGGGTTAATACCTTTATTAAACTGTTTTTTACATACAAGTATATAAATTACACTTTTAAATAAAAGCTTGACTAAAAACATTAATAATAATATTTTACCACCTAACCCAAGCTACGAAATAGTAAACTATTCCGAAGAGGCTAACACCCCACATACGTCAATCAAAAAAAATACAGTCACTGATCGCGACTAAAAAACAACTTACGCCCCTATACCCTCCTTTACGAACAACATCGTACCCACCAAATATACTACTACTCTCCTACAACACCTTAGAGAACAACTTCTCACCCTTTATACTTTAAACGTTACTCTCTCCCAGTGTTAACACGGTACTCCAGCGGACCTCAGGCTATGGCTAGTAGTGGATCAGTCCAAGACGAGTCATCATTGGTATATTACTTTGCGAACTTAAGTTCTCCCACGTGATGTCTTGCCCCGAAAGCTACGTTTCCTCGATGTACCCCGAAAGATTGTACGTTCAAGTATCCAGTAATGTGTCACTTAGGCCTCAGAAGAGAAATGTGTTCCGTATTGCCGAAGTCGAACGTTCTGATATTTGCTGTTTAACTTCTCACGTATAGTTATCGCCGTTTGTTGACGCTATAGATCGAAGTCAGTGACCAAGCATATCTAAGTGTTTCTATTGGCAAAAAAAGCACCTGATCGTCACAGTTGATAATTTACTTAATAGTCTTGTACCATTATCAAACTATGTTAACAAATTCATACAAGACTATTATGGGAATATGTATTTGAAGTTGAGAAATCTTTCCTGGGGTTCTTTTGCTCCAAAACCTTTTGGAATTTTTCCAATGATTGCTATTAATTTCAATATTCTTAGTAATTATCATTGGGATAAATTAGATGCACCAAATTGTTTATGTTGCCTGATACCATTAGGTGATTTTCAAGGAGGTGAACTTTATTTTCCTCAATTTCATACCTTTATACCACTTCAACCTGGTAAGGTTGTTGCATTCTCTTCTCACTATTTACTTCACGGTAACTTTCCTTTAATAAGTGATGGAATTAGACATAGTATCGTTTATTTTGTCCATAATATTTTTTTTCATGAAAATGACAATTTCAATCTTATGAAAATTGATGATGCTGAACTTGAATCTAAACTTCATAATAATCAAGGCTTAAATAGTAAAACACCAACTTTTACAAAGCCTCGAAAATTCCAAACCATGGAGTATACTAATGATAATAATGATATTAATCAACGTCGAAAAAATCTTAATAACTAATAGTAAAGTATAAATTCAAGTTTGAAATTTAATTCCAATTATTGTATTGTTGGTTAATAATCTTAATAAAACTTATAAAAATAAAAAATAAATTTGTAAAATTGATAAAAATATCAAATATATAATGTTAAAAATTAGTCAATATACAAAAATATTTTTTGAGTATATATTAGATACAAATATCAGATACACAAAGGTTAGGACTAAAAATATCAATTGTGTATCTGATAATACAGTAACCCACAAAAGAAATGCAACACCTGAAATTTTGTCTTTAAAAAATTCTATAGCACAAACGATCAATTTTAGAATAATAGTTTCTATACTTATTTTAATCTTTGAGATTTGAAGAATTTTTGAGAGCTGTTTGATATCAAATTAATAATACCAATTTTTTGAAAATGAGTAATCAATATCATCTGAAAATTTTTTATATCGGAGATTATTGTAATAATTTTGTTTTCAAAGGTTATTGAAGGTTGGACCAATAACCTTTGCAAATATTATGTTTATTATGATAAAATAAAGATTATTGAAGGTTATCAATATCAATAACCTGAGTATTACGTTTTATTAATAAAAATGAAGGTTTTCGGTACCAATAACCTTCGTAAATATTATGTTTATGTTGGAGGTATTTGAAGGTTATCAGAGTGAAGGACTTCGAAGGCTTACGTTTAAAAAAATTTACTGATGATAGTGAATTGTCACTTAATAAAATTTCAATTGTAAATAAAATTTTATACAGAATAGCCACAACAAAAGTAATTATAGAGTTGATTGTCCTTCCCAAGGAGAACAGGTATACCAAATTTCATAACAATTGGATCAGTGGTTATAGAGAAATTAACTTTTGAAAATTGAAATTTTACATATAAAATAAATAAAAATAATTTTTTAAAAAAATAAAAAATATTACAGTAATATAATTTTAATTTAATTTTAATATCAAAAAAATATTAAAAAAATATTTTTAATTTTAGGTATTGATAGAGTTTAATTTAACACATCTGCAAAATAATGTCAAATAAAACTTTTTATAATACAAAGATTGAATATAAAATATGTATAAAGATTGAAATTAAGATTTTCTCTTTATATTAATAAGGCTTATTATGATACTTAATGATTTTGTTAAAAAAAGAATGAAGTTTATATTAATTAGTTTTAATTCAAGTTTTTGATGTTATAGTAANAATCTTCATTAATAATTCTGTAATTCTATAATTTTATAATTTTATAATTAATAAAATAATTAAAATAATAATTTTTTTATTTATTATACTCAAAGACAAAATGTTAAGTTTTTAAAAACAAGAGAATTACCTTTCACATTTTTATTTTTTTATATTCTACTTTTTCTTTTCTTTCTTTTTGCTTAGCATAACATTCTATTTTCTCTTCTCTATACTTTTTTTTTTATTATTTTACTTTTTTTCTCTTTTTTTTCATTTTTTTTTCATTTAAACATCCAAAATTTTGTTTTTTATTTTTTTGTTCTCTTCTCTTTTCTTTCTCAATTCTTTTTTCCTCTTCTATTTTTTTCAAAATCATTTATTATAAAATTGTCAAGTCAAAATTATTGAAATTGCCATTTTAACAGTTTTTTTTTTATTTTCTTTTCTTTTGTTTCTTACCTTTTATTTCTTTGTTTTCTTTTTGTTTATTCTTTTTCATTTCATTTTTTTCTTGAGATTTTAGCTATTTTGATATCAACAATATGACAATACACGATTTTGGTGATTTAATTTTTTCTTCTTTTTCCTAATCTTTTCTTTTGTTCCTTACTTTTATTTCTTTGTTTTTTTCTTGTTTATTTCTTTTCATTTCATTCTTTTCTTCTTTTAAAATAGAGATTTTAGAAATTTTGATTATTTTGGCATCGGCAACATAGCGATATATAATTTTGGTAATTTTCTTTTTCCTTCCTTTTTCTCAACCTTTTTCTTTGTTCTTCACTTTTATTTTTTATTTTCTTCTTGTTTTTTCTTTTTTGCTCTTACTTTTCTCTTTTTAAGATAGTGATTTTAACATTAGTGATATGGTGATAGTTAATTTTGATGATTTTGATAATTTTTATTTATGATTTTTAAAGAGAGAAGGTAATTTAATGAAGGAGAAGAGGGAAAAGAAGGAGAAGAAGTAGAAGGAAAAATATTTTATATATTAAAAAAATATTCTTTACACTGAAGTAATAAAAAATAAAATAAAAATTATTTTTTTAATTAATCAAATAATAATGAGTTACACGTCACATGTATGCGTCACTATAAAAATCTGTTTCACAGATATTATTTTTTATATAATCTAAGATTTAATTATATAACCAATAAAAATCGACAATAAAAAAATATAGGGGTACTTAAAAATTGGAGACCTTTTATAAAAATTAGGGTACTTTTCGAATCAGCCCATATGATAAATCAGAAAAAATCAACTGCCTATACTTAATAAATCTTAACAAATTTAGCCATCAATCGGAATCCTATTCATGATAAAACCATCCTATTTTTTTCTATTCGACCAGTGAACAAAGATTGTTAAAAATAATATGGAACATGAAACTCCATTGACATTTGGTATGTAATTATACAAGAATCCTAAATAATACTAACAAATTTCATATCTGAAGTCTACTATATTTTTACCATCACACAGAGCGATCTTGATAACTAGTAATTCAATTTTTACGATTTATAGCTCATTGGATTCCTTTTATCAAGAGGAACATTTTGATAGTTATTTTATCCAAATCGGACATCACTATGACAAGTTATTAACAAAAACAGTTTTCTTATTTTTGACTAAAATTTAAGAAAGTTTGATATAACATTTATTAGTATTATTTGGGGTCCTATTATATATATATTATTTTTTTACATATTTGTTAATTTATTTTATTATATATTTATATATTTATTAATTTATTTTTATTATATAATAGGTTTAAGTAATAAAGAAAACAACTGGACAATATGTTTGAGAGTTAGTGTTGTTAAACAAAATATACCATATAATAATCTTAATTGTAATCATTCATGGCATTATGAAAATTTTCCAAACAACAAAGGATTTAAAAGAATTCGAAATTGTAATAATCAAATATGGAATCTATATGTAATGATTGATAAACATAGACCTTCAAAACTTGGAGTGGAAGGATTAGTATGTAGAACTATTCTTTGTTGGTTTCACATTATGCAAACATTTGGTAACAATTTAAAAAAATGGAACATTCCACAACCATTCAGATAATAATTTTAAATTTTATTTATTAAATATATTATATAATTTTTAAATGAAATTAATTTAAAATATTTTAATTTAGGTATCCAATTGCATTGGATTTTAAATTAATAGCATGATGTAGAACTGAAGAAACAGCATTTGAAATGGCTAGCCATTATAAAAATTTTATCAATATACTTCTACTTACAAAAGAACAAAAAATTTCAATTAGTAATGATTTAACTAATAATTGGATGTGTAATGAGTGATGATTACAATTTATTGATGCAGGTCGTCTTCCTGATGCATCTAATTCAAATCCAATGACAATTAATAATTATACAGAAAGAATGAATCGTACAATTGAATCTAGATTATCAGGTAAACAAATAGTAGTTACATTTATTGAAAGACTTTATGGATTAAAATTATTATGTGAAAATTTAAATGAAAGAGGAACAAGACAAATAACTTATGAAACTGGTCTTGTTACACTTTTTAATGCACAATCTATTGAACAAGTCAATTAAAAATTTATTATATATTAATATTGTTAATTTAAATTTATTATATAAATTAATATATTGTATATTTTATTATAGCAAAATAAATCTTCTAAAATAACATCTGAAATAAATAGATATTTGATCAAGGAAGATTGTATTTTCTTTTGGGACTTGTTGAACAATCTAATGATCTTAATTATTATTATATTAAGAAGTATCACCAATCAAAAATTATAATTGATTACAATGAAGAATCTATAGAATTAGAAAAGGATAATATTGATTATCTTAAACCAATGATAGAACAACTTGCAAAAAATTGTAATGTAGAATTAAGAGATGGATACTATATTACAAATATTGTTACTGGTAAATGTCCATTATATTTAGATTATATTTGGAATGGTCCATTTCATGATGTTTGTAAGCATTGTTATGCAGCAAGAATTTTTTCAAAGGCACAAGTAAATGATTCAAATGTAACGGAAGAAACAAAGAAAAATTTTGTTAATTATTTCAAAAACAAGGAAAAAATAGTACCTCCTAATCAAAAAAATAATATAATTTATCTTGGATCCATAGATGAAGCATATAAAAAAATAATTTGTCTCTTTAATATTGAAGGTATTTTAGTATTTAATATTTTTTATTAATTAATATATTTAAAATACAAAATCAAAAAATAATTAACTTTCTTAATTGTAATAATATAGGAACAAAAATCTTTTATCCTTCAACAAAACAATCAAATGTTTGTACAGATTCTTTTCGTCCAATAGAGTTAAGTCAACGACAATCAATTAATACTGGATCATTTGCGAAACCATGAAAACCAAGCTGCATATTATGTTCAATTCCTCAAAATATTTCATCAACACAAAAAAGAAAAACAAAAACAAATAGTAAACAAATAGAAAATAGTTCTAAGGTAATTTATTATAATGTATTTTTATATAAAATTTTACAATTACAAATTATTTAAATTATTTAAATTATTTAAATTTATTTATTTATAGAATTATTATGAAGAAACTATTAATTCCAACCCAAAGAAATCAAAGATAAACTCTATTGCAACTGCTTCACAACAATCTATTATTAAAACAAATGCAATAGATTTACAAATTAATAATGAATCAACTATTATTGTTTCCAAAATACAATTAACACAAGAACTTGAACCAACTACTATTACATCTAATCCACAATTTACAACACCTCAATATGAAACTAATGATCTAGAATTTGCTCAAAAATTACATGCTGCACGTCAATATGTTTTGGATATTATGAAAAAACATTAAATGTAATAATTTTTTAAAAAGTTTAATAATAATAATAATAAATAATAATTCACACTAAGTTTCATAAAAATTACCTTAATCGCATCATCTATCTCCACAAGAAAGTAATCTTTTTCCAAAATTTTGTTAAATTTTAAAATAAAATATAATTTAAATAAAATTTAAAGATTTTGACAAATTGATCAAGAATCGGGTATATCAAAAAACAATATATCAAAAAAATAACATATCAAAAAAATAACGTATCAAAAAAATAACTTGAAATATATCAAAAAAATAACCATTTGTGTCACAAGTATTTGATATATCAAAAAAATAACCATAGGTGTCTCAAAAACGATACCTTTGCTGCAGATCACTTTTGCCAAGAAAAATATATAACAGTATCACATACATGTTAAAGATAAACATGATGTAAGTGCCATTTATTAATATTTGTATAGCATTAATAAACTAATACATAATTAATCAAAGAATAAAAATTTCAAATCTCGTCTACATACATATATAACAATAAAATATTATACTATGTTTCTGAAAAGCTGTCCCGTGATTTCCTCAAAGGTGACATGTGCTACATCAGGGAATTCACGAACTTTTCTCGAGTGATTGGGATTTCCAGGACTACCTCGAATATAGACAATACGAAATCCAGACACGCGTGTGCCATTTCTGGTAACAACAAACCTATTTTGTGGATCTATTATAGCAGAATGACCAGTACCATACATCTCATCCAAATACATCTCGATCTGGTTTCTTCCATTAATTTGCGTTTGAGAGATACCAGCTTGTGCAGACATTGTTTCAAATGCTTTCCTGATGTTCGTTGATGGTTTGCTGTTGTGTGTTACGAAGTCACTGACAGATACCTGTATGATTATAGGTCCGAGCATGTAATCGAATTGGGGGTACCTATCAAAGCCACGACCTAAGACTTTATCGTTACCAGGTCCAAGGGATAATTGGGAATTTTTAATCAAATCATAGTCAATAAACTGAAGCGTAATAATATTTTTATTTTTATTGTTGATATCAGTTGTCTTAAGTTGTATTGTTGTGTTACATTTGCATACAAGTCGATTGAATAAGGCTTCCTCAAATTGCTCTCCAGTTAGACTTCCTATACGGAGTTGATTTTTTATATTTTCAGGTAGGTCAAATGACATGTACATTTTTAATAAGGCTTTCTGAGCAGGTGGGCATAGAGGGAGGTAATGAGTAATCCCTTCCTTGTACCGATAAACTAACCCAAGATCTAAGAACTTCCATTCAAACTGCACAACGGGTCTACTGGGAAGAAACATGCTTGTAAGAGCATCATAGTAGCGAGTTTTTTCAGTTTTCGGGAGTTCATTATAATATTTTTGAGCAATAGTCAGAATCATGTCGACCCGTTCATTCTCAAAATCTTCTAATACTTGTTGAAACCAGTTTACGTTGATGGCAGTGATATTGAATTTTTTGAGATATTCAACTAGGTATATGAGTTCACGTGGCACACAATTCGTAACCTTTTTTGCTTCTTCTTTGATGCCTTGTATCCTCAGAACGGGGTGCAACTGTAACAAAATATCAAATACATTGCTCTGTAGTGGACCAACATAGATCACCCAAAACTCATATTGACCATTTTTCATGTATTCCCTCTCAAATCTAGCATGTGCAGTCCCCGTAAAGATTACACGTGCAAATTTGTAATGTTCTCCCCAAAAATTAAGGTTCATCAGAGGACTTAACAAGTGAATTCTTAAAGGTACTGGATCTTTTTCAAATAATATACCATGTTCGTCAACAATTAATAGAGCTTTGCGATCTGTTGATTTGATTAAGCCTAGAATTCTTTCAGCGACGGTAACCATAACCTGTTGAGGATTACGATCCCTAGCATATCGCACAATCTTCTTAAGCTCGGCGGCAGTCAAAATATCTTTATTAAGTGCCAGGAAGTATTCGCAAATCACCTCTCCTGCTGTCTCTGATGATTCTACATTAAGATCAGATGCATCTGCGATGTAGAGAACCGGCCATCCTTCAGCATAAGCTTTAGATGCAAGGAAGTAGGAAATATATGATTTGCCCACGCCCATTGGGCCTGAAAGAACACGCTTGATTGAATGGTCACTATCTGCTGAAATCTTGTTCCATATGTCAATCATCTGCCCAGTAACAAGCAATGTCCTTCCTTGATAACCTTCAGCGAAGTGTTTAGGTTCCTGGCCAAGACGTGGTAGGGTAATTGATTGGCCAACATGAAGGTCCCGGAAGGCAGTTTTAAAATTAATGCGCGTATCAGGTACGGATTTGTCACTTTCAAGCATGTCAATTATTTCGGATGGCAATTCTACGGAGTAACCATCAGAGGCGGTGTATGAATTCCAAACCTGTTCTATTTGTTCTATTCGACGTTTCTTTATAGAATACTCTACAGAGCGCAGTAGGAAGGAAAGAAGTATAAATCAATGTTTGATAAATATATCACAACGCAAACATAACAGCTATCAAAAAGGTATCGCGTTCACTCGCGTTGACTAATTTATTACGATTCACTTACCATTAACGGGAACTTCGACAACAACTTGAATATTACTTCCTCCAACGTTATTAAATGTGTCTCCAACCGTAACAAATGGTTCTTCTAATTTATCGTTTAAATAAGTCTCAATAGGAGTGTCCTTATTCCTAAGTATACTCAAAGCAACGTTGACCCTCCACAGAATTAGTCCGTAGGGATCAACATTAGCAAAATAAATTGGTTTCTCCTCCTTGATAACTTTTCTAAGGTCGACAAGATCGTTAGCCTCTCCAATAGTAATTTTAAAAACGGAACGATTTTCACGAATGATACACCAAATATTAATAGGCGTTCCAGTATTAGACATTTTGTATTACAACGGATGGACAAATGGAAGATGGAAGAATATTTTTCGCAATTTGTTATATATAAGAGGTAATGGGACTACGTCACATGACGATCCTCAACACTGAGAGGCAAAGGTATCGTTTTTGAGACACCTATGGTTATTTTTTTGATATATGATGCCGGAAGTCTATACTCGACAATAAAATTGTAACACTTAAAAACTTATCTACTCTTTAAAAGGAAATAAAATCAAAAAAAGTAAACTGGTAACTTTGTTATTCAAGACATGATCTATAAAATTACTGGTCAGATTTTCAATTGAAGGCCTATATCAAAAGTTATCAGTGTTTAAAAGTACATGATTTTCATATGATTAACCATTTTAAAGAATGTATCTCTTTGTTGGTTTTTAACTTTTTCTCACTTTTTAGAATAAAGTAGTTTTGCCCTTTTTCTATTCTTATTACCCCTAATTTGATCTAGTCATGTGAAATCATGAGAAAGTAATTTTATTGGTAAAATTTTCATGTGAAATGTTGCGAAATTATGTGAAATAATTTCATTGGTCAAAATCTATGATAATTTAGTCTAAAACAAAAAGAAAACAGCAGGTAAACAAGTTACCCAAAAAAAAGGCTGTTATATATCTCAAGAGTTAATTACAGAAATCTTCACAGAAGAAATTGTTGAATTGGAAGATAAAGTTGTCGCAATAGAAGAAAATGGAATGTAAGATGAAATTGTTGATTATTGGGCTGAAGAGGACTTAAGAGAATTTGAGGAAACAGGAAACAGGCTTATTACTGAAGCTCTTTGTTCGCATGAGGACACTTCGAGTAGCATCTGATCAGTGTATACTGGAACTTCAAGAACTACAATTTGAAGACATAAAAATAAAATAAAAGAATTAGAAAATAATGCAAAGGGAATAAAAACGCTTGATACATTTTTTGAAAACACTGAAATATCAACTAATCTGTCCTCATTACAACATTTTTCACAACCATTTCCAGAATCTTTATCATCTCTATCTCCACCTCTTGAAACTTCCATTGAAATTATAAAAAATTTGCAAATGCGTTTAAAAAAAATAAATTAAAAATGCACAATATCAAAATTTATAAAAACAAATAATAATATTTTTATTTACAATTATTTACACTATCTAAGTATTCAGAGATACATACAGTTATTATTAAATGGGCAAGGTAAAATGGATGCTAGCAATCAGATTGCACAAACCATGTGGAATAAAAGTGATTATATAGCAAGATACATTTGAAAATGGAGATCCTATTTTATACAAACAGGAAAATTTTTTATATATCATCAAGGAAAGCATATAAAATTGGAAAGCTTGTTAAATGATGAAGATTTTAAACAAGATTGCCAATCGTAGTTATAATAACAAAAACCAAAGTTACATTTTCCCAGAAGTCTGAAAATATATATTGAAGGAATTTTATTTCCTAAATTAATTGGTTACATTAAAAAAGACACAATCTCTGAAAAAACTTGTCGAAACTATATGCATTTGTGAGGATATAAATATAATGAGAGAAAAAAAGAATTTATTATGATGGGCATGAGTGATCAGATGTAGTGGCGTATAGGAAGGAATGGTTAAAAAGGATGTTTAAATATCAAAATTTTATAAAAGATTTTAATGATGATATACTAAATATTATTTTGGAACTCTAGCTTAAACCAGAAGAGAAAGAATTAGTTCAAGTAACACATGATGAATGTCATTTTTATGCAAATGATGACCAACAAAAAATCTGGATAAGAAATGATGAAGATATCTTATGTTCAAAACACATGGGACGCTGTCGCAGGTGTACTTTCATACTTCCCACTTACGGTTCTTTTAAGGAGTTTATAGTCCTTCCCGTTAGGTACAAGACTTTTAGTTTGGTTATCTCTTTACTTTTAGAAGGCACCAGTTAATTTTTAGTTAGAACTAACAAACTAATTATTCTTTCAAGTCATTATAACTTCGTTACTTCCATTAATTAATAACTTCATTATTAATAATTACTTTTATTAATAACTTTACTTATTAATAACTTCCTTTAATAATAAATCCTTTTATTATTAATCTTAGAACTTCCTTTATTATGGACTTCCTTTATAGATAACTTCCTTATAATTCATATTTTAGATACTTCCATCTTTTATTAAAGATATCATCTTTAATTCATTGGTACTTTCTTTATTAAACAATTTTAATAAACATTATATCAAATAAATACGATAATAAATCTCTTTCATTATTTTTATTTAATATTTATTAATATTTTATTTAATGATCACTTCCTAATAATACAATTATATTTTTATAATTATAATATTATTTTTCAACTTCCTTGAACTTAAAGTTAAAACTAAAAGTTGAAACTAAAAGCTGAAGAAATCAAGTCAAATAGATTCTCTTTTTATACTTTTTTAGACTACTGTGCTATTACTGTGCACTAATACTATTAGTTAATATATTTACTATATGACTTACTAAATATATACTATAGGTTATACTAATAATTAATGTTAATTAATACTATGTAATAATAATTGATACTAAGTGATACTAATTAATAATAATTAATAATAATTATATAATATTTGTGTAACTATATCACGTGAACATGTGACTTGTGTTACTTACATTTGTGTAACTAAACTATTTGGCTTGCTATTTACATGTTAATAAATATTACTAATTATTACTAATCGTTATTAAATAAATTACTATGTTAATATTTATATTTTCATTTGTTAAATAATTATTCTGATAAAATATGGGGTTAAATAATATAATGGTTATATGATTTGATATATTTTTGTTATGGTAATTCTATCCGGTAACAACGCTCTATTATGGTTTCAGTCTTTCTTTATCCATATCAAGAGTTATTACAATTATCTGATAAACAATCNGAAACTAAAAGCTGAAGAAATCAAGTCAAATAGATTCTCTTTTTATACTTTTTTAGACTACTGTGCTATTACTGTGCACTAATACTATTAGTTAATATATTTACTATATGACTTACTAAATATATACTATAGGTTATACTAATAATTAATGTTAATTAATACTATGTAATAATAATTGATACTAAGTGATACTAATTAATAATAATTAATAATAATTATATAATATTTGTGTAACTATATCACGTGAACATGTGACTTGTGTTACTTACATTTGTGTAACTAAACTATTTGGCTTGCTATTTACATGTTAATAAATATTACTAATTATTACTAATCGTTATTAAATAAATTACTATGTTAATATTTATATTTTCATTTGTTAAATAATTATTCTGATAAAATATGGGGTTAAATAATATAATGGTTATATGATTTGATATATTTTTGTTATGGTAATTCTATCCGGTAACAACGCTCTATTATGGTTTCAGTCTTTCTTTATCCATATCAAGAGTTATTACAATTATCTGATAAACAATCCACATGTCAAAAATAAAGAAGCTTTCATTTTTCGTTCTACACAAATAGATAAATATTGGAAAGCAGTAAAGGAGGGATTCACGGATAAAATTATTATGTATTTTACGGATAAAAACAGATATAAACGGATATCTGTGTAGACTAAAATATAGGATGTATTACATAATATGTATCCACAAATCATAATATAATGACAGATGATGCATTAATTGCAGTGAGAATGAACTTGGGTTCAGGAGGAGAACAGCCTAAATGCGTGATGGTTAGTATTAAGGGTGGAAGGCTCAATTGATATCAAATCTGGCTCAATAATTGCGCTTTTGGCTAATTAATTTTGCGCCAGCTAAATTCTGACTAAATTCTGGCTCAAAGATTAATTAAATTGTGCTGGCTAAATTCTGGCTCAAAGGCTAATTAATTTTTTCTGGCTAAATTCAGACGCAATTTCTGATTGGCTGGCGTAATTTTGGTCATGTAACAAAAAGTTGATTAGATAAAATTATTAATTAATTTTACTGATATTAACATTTTAATATATTGTTTTAAAATAGCTATAATTTGGTCAATTTTAATGTTACAGAAATAAAATATATATCATCTTGTAGCTAAGAACCAGATCTTTTGATCTGTCATACACTGGTCGAATGGAAAAAAATAGGATGGTTTTATCATGAATAGAATTCCGATTGATGGCTAAATTTACTAAGATTTATTAAGTATAGGTAGTCAATTTTTTCTGATTTATAAATAGAAATTTCCGATTTATGAATTTTCACAAATAGGATGTCCGATTTATGCATATTTCCGCCATCAATAGGATTCTGATTTTTGTTCATTTGACCAGTGATAGGAATATAATAGTAGAAAATCGCTCCTAGTTATATAAAATTAATTTGAAATTAAAGCTAAAATTAATTATTTTTAAAAATTTAAAAATAATTATTTAATAAATTTTATAATTGCGCTAGCCAATCAGAATTGCGCCATTATTTAGCCTTTGCGCCAGAATTTAGCCATTATGCCTGATTGCGCTGTGGCTAAATTCTAGGCTCAATTGGCTAAATTAAATCTAGTTAAATTCCTAGCTCAATTCGTATTGCACCTACCATTCTTAACCCACGCTATGTGAATGTTCGGAATGTCGCATGATTCGCCCCACACTTTATCAATTATATAACTTATATAAGTTGTTTCAGGATCTTTTTTATCAATGGGCTTGAAAATGTTTTTATAATATTCTTTTACAACTGGCAATTTCTTCCATTCAGAAACTTCCTCGAACTTCGTACTATTGATTGGTGACAATGAGAAAACTTCATGTATGACAGTTTTTACTTTTACACTCAGTCCTCCCCGGATACTTCGAAGCTTTTCGATTATCTATTAAATATTTTCATTTTAATTAATTACAGATCTAAATTTAATTTAATATGTATTTTAAAGAAAGATTTTATTGCAAATTTTTTGATTGTTTTTTCGAAAAAAAACATCTATCTTTTTGTTCCTAACAATCTGTAGAATTCCGGAAATGTTTCTTGGACATATTTTTCTGCAGATTCTCAGAATTCCTTTGATGTGGGGTAGATACAAGTTTGAAAAAGTTCCTTCACGAAGTTAGCAATAATTCGCTATATAAAAAGTTATTAGTTATAAAATATAATTATAATTGTAATCTTTCGAAAACATTCAGAAATAATTAATTACTTCATTAAAATCTTTATAGTTTATGTTAAAACTAATATCAGCATCTACTTTTTTAATGTCAATTTTGATAGAGTCTTGGTTTTTAATTACAAGATCAATTTTTTTCTCAAGATCAATGATTTTATGATATATTTTTGCTATAATTTGATCGTTACCATCTGTAACTTCACAATTTCGAATAGATCTAGATCTTGAGCTTGGAATTAGAGCAGTTTGAGTAGCTGTTATTGAAGTAGAAGTTGGAGAAGTTGCAGTAGTTGAGGCGGTTGCGATAATTGGGGTAGTGTAACAGTTCTATTTTTATTTCTATTTTATTATATTATATACTTATATTATCTTATCACATGATTTTTACCAATCTAGATTTTGGTTTTAAGGTTTAAGATTATTTTCAATTATGTAAATTCATTTATTATTAATTATGTACTACCATACGAATATGTAATTTTATATAAAAAGATAAAACTTGTAATAATAAAGAGCAGCGAAGGACAGAGAAGTTCTTGCTCATATAATTTAATCATTACATTTATTGCTTCGTATTGAAGTGGAGCTTCTGCTCAAGTATTACACATTGACTTCTAGTTGAAGTTGGAGTTTTATAACTCATTACATTTACATTTTATACACACANATAACGCCCGTGACGTATAGAACGTCGAAATTAAAAATTTATTTTTTGCTTAATTATTTTGGTGGAAATTCTTTTTTATTTTACTTTTATCCTCGACCACCTCTGAATCCACCCTTATTAAAATTGAAGTGAATTTCTGAAAATAAAAATTTATTTTTAATTCAAGTTTATTTAATTTAATTATTAATTAGTTAAAGTTTATTTAATTTATTTTTAAAATTAATTTATTAAAATTCGTTTGTTTAATTAGTTTATTTTATTAAATTATTAAAATCGTCCTAGTTTTTAGTTTAATAAATATTTAAATTTTTTTTTTTTTTTTTATTTATTTATTTTCTTAATTTATTTTAAAAACTTATTAAAACCCTAAATACATTTATTTATTTAATTATTTGTGGCCGCGGAGGACCGCAAAAAGAAGATATAATTAAATAAGTGCATGAATCATATCCGGAATTTTTTTAATCCGGGCAACAATAACAACAACGACTTGGAAGAGGAAAACCCACCTCTCGAACCGGCAGAAAACCAGGAAGGAGCGCCGACACCACAACCACTAGAAGAAGCCACCGACGAACAACTCCGGGAAACCCAAGAAAGAATAAATAGAGAGAACGAACTCTGGGAACAAAGAGAGTTTGGACCTGGACCTTCTACCACACAAACAACACCTCCATACCGAAGACCCAGAAGAATACCGAACAACAACACCGGGAAAATGGAGAACAAGTCGAAATCGTCGATTTCGAGTAGAATAAGCCGGCACAAGAAAAGTAGAACAGCCCAAGAAAAGTTAAAACAAAGAGGAACACAGAAAAGAAGAGAGACAACAAGAAAAGAGAGAAAGAAAAGATAACACCACTTACCACAGCAGCTATACGACGAAATCGCGAAGCATAATTAGCCGATTTCGAAAGACCGGGAATACTTGGAAACGGATTTCAAGAAGAACAAGGAAGACCACGTATAATAAGAGAAATTGAGGAAAGAAGACAACAACACGAGGAATTACAACAGCAGAGACAACGAATAACTTTACCAGAAGAAGTCACTTAACACCCCGAGACAGCATCGTACATCACCAAATCGCCGAAATCGTACATTGCCGATTTTACTTAGGTCACCTCCACGAATAAGCCACCTTATAAACAACCCTACTACACAAGGAATAGAAGAGAGAGTCCAATATATTATTGCCTTGACCAGGAAGGAATATTGCCACACCAGTATCTAATATTAAAGAAGATAATTTAAATATTGTTAATAACTTGGATATTTAATTAACAACGTTGCACAAGATCAACCAATAGAAATTGAGCCTATACACCCGAATCCAAATAACATAGAACAAACAATGGATCAACAACAGCTTCAGGATTTAATAACTACTAACTACAGCTGTTACTAATAGTCAACAGGCACCAGCAGTAAACATACCTAGAATCTCCGTACAAATTCCAACATTTAGGGGAGATCCAAAAGAAAATGTATCCGCTTGGTTAATGCAGGTACAAACTATTTTTGATGCACAACAAATCAATGATGCAACTATTCGATGTCAATATGCCAGTACAGGAATGAAAGAAGCTGCAATGCATTGGTACCTTGCTCGAATGAAAGCACATAATAATAATGGTGTACCATGGGCAGATTGGAATATATTCAAAACTGCTGTAACAACTGCTTTTCAACCTCTGAATTATCAAGCTTACCTACGACAACAACTGGAAAGATTGCGACAAACAGGAAGTGTTCGCGACTATACTACCCAGTTTCAAAACATCATAGGGCAAGTTGAAGGCATGGGAGATATAGATCAAGTTACAAATTATTTAAGAGGACTTAAATCGTCTACACGTATCGAATTATCTTATAGAGCACCACAAAATTTAAATGAGGCAATTGATATAGCTATTCGTTATGACACTGCCATGTATGAATTTAATAGTAGACCTTTTAATAATAACTATAGTTATGATCAGTCTTCATTACAAGACGAAAAAGAACCAATATTAATAGATACTAGTTTAGAGTATCTGGGAGAAAACAAATCTTATAATTATAACAATAATTATAATAATTATAATAATAAGACATCTGGTAACAAAGGAAAACAACCAAAGGATAGTTGTTTTAAATGCGGACAGATGGGACATTTTGCAAAGAATTGTTTCAGCAAGAAGAAACGAAATTCACAATTTTCGAATGTTGAAAATAACACAACAGTTTTTAACAATCGAATTGAATTGATAAATATTGAAAGTAATAGAGAACAATTGTTAAACTTTACTGGTAAAATCAATGGACATTCTGCACAAATTCTTGTAGATAGCGGTGCATCGAAGAATTTTATTGATATAGACTTTGTAAAAAGGAATNTATTATATTATATACTTATATTATCTTATCACATGATTTTTACCAATCTAGATTTTGGTTTTAAGGTTTAAGATTATTTTCAATTATGTAAATTCATTTATTATTAATTATGTACTACCATACGAATATGTAATTTTATATAAAAAGATAAAACTTGTAATAATAAAGAGCAGCGAAGGACAGAGAAGTTCTTGCTCATATAATTTAATCATTACATTTATTGCTTCGTATTGAAGTGGAGCTTCTGCTCAAGTATTACACATTGACTTCTAGTTGAAGTTGGAGTTTTATAACTCATTACATTTACATTTTATACACACATATTTAGCTTCTTCATTGAAGTGGAGTTATAGAATTAACTCAACACACACACACACCCTTAACAAAATAAGAGTTTCGGTTGAACTCTTACATTTGGTAACAGCGGACGTTTAATTATCACATCCCGATTAATTATTAGGTCATTACACCCTGTATTGTAGTTTCATAGTCAAAAGCTGTGACGAAATTCATTTATTTTATTTTATTTTTTTTCTTCTCCACCCACGAACTTTCTTGTGATATATTTTATTATTTTAAGTTATCTCTTAGTCTTTTATTTAAATATTTCTCTCTTATAACGCCCGTGACGTATAGAACGTCGAAATTAAAAATTTATTTTTTGCTTAATTATTTTGGTGGAAATTCTTTTTTATTTTACTTTTATCCTCGACCACCTCTGAATCCACCCTTATTAAAATTGAAGTGAATTTCTGAAAATAAAAATTTATTTTTAATTCAAGTTTATTTAATTTAATTATTAATTAGTTAAAGTTTATTTAATTTATTTTTAAAATTAATTTATTAAAATTCGTTTGTTTAATTAGTTTATTTTATTAAATTATTAAAATCGTCCTAGTTTTTAGTTTAATAAATATTTAAATTTTTTTTTTTTTTTTTATTTATTTATTTTCTTAATTTATTTTAAAAACTTATTAAAACCCTAAATACATTTATTTATTTAATTATTTGTGGCCGCGGAGGACCGCAAAAAGAAGATATAATTAAATAAGTGCATGAATCATATCCGGAATTTTTTTAATCCGGGCAACAATAACAACAACGACTTGGAAGAGGAAAACCCACCTCTCGAACCGGCAGAAAACCAGGAAGGAGCGCCGACACCACAACCACTAGAAGAAGCCACCGACGAACAACTCCGGGAAACCCAAGAAAGAATAAATAGAGAGAACGAACTCTGGGAACAAAGAGAGTTTGGACCTGGACCTTCTACCACACAAACAACACCTCCATACCGAAGACCCAGAAGAATACCGAACAACAACACCGGGAAAATGGAGAACAAGTCGAAATCGTCGATTTCGAGTAGAATAAGCCGGCACAAGAAAAGTAGAACAGCCCAAGAAAAGTTAAAACAAAGAGGAACACAGAAAAGAAGAGAGACAACAAGAAAAGAGAGAAAGAAAAGATAACACCACTTACCACAGCAGCTATACGACGAAATCGCGAAGCATAATTAGCCGATTTCGAAAGACCGGGAATACTTGGAAACGGATTTCAAGAAGAACAAGGAAGACCACGTATAATAAGAGAAATTGAGGAAAGAAGACAACAACACGAGGAATTACAACAGCAGAGACAACGAATAACTTTACCAGAAGAAGTCACTTAACACCCCGAGACAGCATCGTACATCACCAAATCGCCGAAATCGTACATTGCCGATTTTACTTAGGTCACCTCCACGAATAAGCCACCTTATAAACAACCCTACTACACAAGGAATAGAAGAGAGAGTCCAATATATTATTGCCTTGACCAGGAAGGAATATTGCCACACCAGTATCTAATATTAAAGAAGATAATTTAAATATTGTTAATAACTTGGATATTTAATTAACAACGTTGCACAAGATCAACCAATAGAAATTGAGCCTATACACCCGAATCCAAATAACATAGAACAAACAATGGATCAACAACAGCTTCAGGATTTAATAACTACTAACTACAGCTGTTACTAATAGTCAACAGGCACCAGCAGTAAACATACCTAGAATCTCCGTACAAATTCCAACATTTAGGGGAGATCCAAAAGAAAATGTATCCGCTTGGTTAATGCAGGTACAAACTATTTTTGATGCACAACAAATCAATGATGCAACTATTCGATGTCAATATGCCAGTACAGGAATGAAAGAAGCTGCAATGCATTGGTACCTTGCTCGAATGAAAGCACATAATAATAATGGTGTACCATGGGCAGATTGGAATATATTCAAAACTGCTGTAACAACTGCTTTTCAACCTCTGAATTATCAAGCTTACCTACGACAACAACTGGAAAGATTGCGACAAACAGGAAGTGTTCGCGACTATACTACCCAGTTTCAAAACATCATAGGGCAAGTTGAAGGCATGGGAGATATAGATCAAGTTACAAATTATTTAAGAGGACTTAAATCGTCTACACGTATCGAATTATCTTATAGAGCACCACAAAATTTAAATGAGGCAATTGATATAGCTATTCGTTATGACACTGCCATGTATGAATTTAATAGTAGACCTTTTAATAATAACTATAGTTATGATCAGTCTTCATTACAAGACGAAAAAGAACCAATATTAATAGATACTAGTTTAGAGTATCTGGGAGAAAACAAATCTTATAATTATAACAATAATTATAATAATTATAATAATAAGACATCTGGTAACAAAGGAAAACAACCAAAGGATAGTTGTTTTAAATGCGGACAGATGGGACATTTTGCAAAGAATTGTTTCAGCAAGAAGAAACGAAATTCACAATTTTCGNTAACAACTGCTTTTCAACCTCCGAATTATCAAGCTTACCTACGACAACAACTGGAAAGATTGCGACAAACAGGAAGTGTTCGCGACTATACTACCCAGTTTCAAAACATCATAGGGCAAGTTGAAGGCATGGGAGATATAGATCAAGTTACAAATTATTTAAGAGGACTTAAATCGTCTACACGTATCGAATTATCTTATAGAGCACCACAAAATTTAAATGAGGCAATTGATATAGCTATTCGTTATGACACTGCCATGTATGAATTTAATAGTAGACCTTTTAATAATAACTATAGTTATGATCAGTCTTCATTACAAGACGAAAAAGAACCAATATTAATAGATACTAGTTTAGAGTATCTGGGAGAAAACAAATCTTATAATTATAACAATAATTATAATAATTATAATAATAAGACATCTGGTAACAAAGGAAAACAACCAAAGGATAGTTGTTTTAAATGCGGACAGATGGGACATTTTGCAAAGAATTGTTTCAGCAAGAAGAAACGAAATTCACAATTTTCGAATGTTGAAAATAACACAACAGTTTTTAACAATCGAATTGAATTGATAAATATTGAAAGTAATAGAGAACAATTGTTAAACTTTACTGGTAAAATTAATGGACATTCTGCACAAATTCTTGTAGATAGCGGTGCATCGAAGAATTTTATTGATATAGACTTTGTAAAAAGGAATAAACTTCCTGTCAAAATTGCTAAAACTTTAAAGGTAGAATTAGCGGACGGAAGGAAAAAGGAAACGAGTAAAGTTGTTAATATTAACAAGTTGGAAATGGATTCATACAAAACAACTGAAATTGAAGCGCAAATAATTAACTTACAACGATATGATTTAATCCTTGGAAAATCTTGGTTATTTCATGCTAACCCACAGATTAATTGGCGAACAAATACTTTGACTTTTCAATATGGGAAACAAATTATTAATGTTGAAGCTAATACCATGCGATCTAACAATTTTCCAAGTTGTAATTCTATTTTCATGTCACAACCTGTAGATACTCTTATCAACGTAGAACTTCATTCAATATATTCTGATGTAAATGAGCAAACAGAATCAAATAATAGTTGTAAGGACAAAAATCTTAGTAAAGACTGTAACGAAAAATCATTATTAAATAATTTTGATAATAAGTATCAACAAGAAAAGACAAATGTTGTAACTGATACATTGCCTTATCAATCACAATTAACGAATACTACTTTTGTTATACATTCAAATAATGATGAAATTTTGGAACAAGGAAGTTTACAAGAACCAATTTTTAGAAACTTGAAGAAATCCAAAACTGTAAATAAGAAACAACGAAATCAAATAGATTTGAAAAAAGATTCTGGATTAAGTACACCTACAAAGAAGATGAAATCATTACAAGAACCATGTGATATATTGAAATATATCGAGAATAATGAAACTTTTAAATCTTCGAAACATGGGAATAATCAGATTAAAACTTTTGAAAACTCATTAAGTAGAAACACTAAACAGAGTAGAAAATATAAGAAATTTTCACGTAGAAAATTATATTTAATTGATNTTATCCTCGACCACCTCTGAATCCACCCTTATTAAAATTGAAGTGAATTTCTGAAAATAAAAATTTATTTTTAATTCAAGTTTATTTAATTTAATTATTAATTAGTTAAAGTTTATTTAATTTATTTTTAAAATTAATTTATTAAAATTCGTTTGTTTAATTAGTTTATTTTATTAAATTATTAAAATCGTCCTAGTTTTTAGTTTAATAAATATTTAAATTTTTTTTTTTTTTTTTATTTATTTATTTTCTTAATTTATTTTAAAAACTTATTAAAACCCTAAATACATTTATTTATTTAATTATTTGTGGCCGCGGAGGACCGCAAAAAGAAGATATAATTAAATAAGTGCATGAATCATATCCGGAATTTTTTTAATCCGGGCAACAATAACAACAACGACTTGGAAGAGGAAAACCCACCTCTCGAACCGGCAGAAAACCAGGAAGGAGCGCCGACACCACAACCACTAGAAGAAGCCACCGACGAACAACTCCGGGAAACCCAAGAAAGAATAAATAGAGAGAACGAACTCTGGGAACAAAGAGAGTTTGGACCTGGACCTTCTACCACACAAACAACACCTCCATACCGAAGACCCAGAAGAATACCGAACAACAACACCGGGAAAATGGAGAACAAGTCGAAATCGTCGATTTCGAGTAGAATAAGCCGGCACAAGAAAAGTAGAACAGCCCAAGAAAAGTTAAAACAAAGAGGAACACAGAAAAGAAGAGAGACAACAAGAAAAGAGAGAAAGAAAAGATAACACCACTTACCACAGCAGCTATACGACGAAATCGCGAAGCATAATTAGCCGATTTCGAAAGACCGGGAATACTTGGAAACGGATTTCAAGAAGAACAAGGAAGACCACGTATAATAAGAGAAATTGAGGAAAGAAGACAACAACACGAGGAATTACAACAGCAGAGACAACGAATAACTTTACCAGAAGAAGTCACTTAACACCCCGAGACAGCATCGTACATCACCAAATCGCCGAAATCGTACATTGCCGATTTTACTTAGGTCACCTCCACGAATAAGCCACCTTATAAACAACCCTACTACACAAGGAATAGAAGAGAGAGTCCAATATATTATTGCCTTGACCAGGAAGGAATATTGCCACACCAGTATCTAATATTAAAGAAGATAATTTAAATATTGTTAATAACTTGGATATTTAATTAACAACGTTGCACAAGATCAACCAATAGAAATTGAGCCTATACACCCGAATCCAAATAACATAGAACAAACAATGGATCAACAACAGCTTCAGGATTTAATAACTACTAACTACAGCTGTTACTAATAGTCAACAGGCACCAGCAGTAAACATACCTAGAATCTCCGTACAAATTCCAACATTTAGGGGAGATCCAAAAGAAAATGTATCCGCTTGGTTAATGCAGGTACAAACTATTTTTGATGCACAACAAATCAATGATGCAACTATTCGATGTCAATATGCCAGTACAGGAATGAAAGAAGCTGCAATGCATTGGTACCTTGCTCGAATGAGAGCACATAATAATAATGGTGTACCATGGGCAGATTGGAATACATTCAAAACTGCTGTAACAACTGCTTTTCAACCTCCNCGTCTACACGTATCGAATTATCTTATAGAGCACCACAAAATTTAAATGAGGCAATTGATATAGCTATTCGTTATGACACTGCCATGTATGAATTTAATAGTAGACCTTTTAATAATAACTATAGTTATGATCAGTCTTCATTACAAGACGAAAAAGAACCAATATTAATAGATACTAGTTTAGAGTATCTGGGAGAAAACAAATCTTATAATTATAACAATAATTATAATAATTATAATAATAAGACATCTGGTAACAAAGGAAAACAACCAAAGGATAGTTGTTTTAAATGCGGACAGATGGGACATTTTGCAAAGAATTGTTTCAGCAAGAAGAAACGAAATTCACAATTTTCGAATGTTGAAAATAACACAACAGTTTTTAACAATCGAATTGAATTGATAAATATTGAAAGTAATAGAGAACAATTGTTAAACTTTACTGGTAAAATTAATGGACATTCTGCACAAATTCTTGTAGATAGCGGTGCATCGAAGAATTTTATTGATATAGACTTTGTAAAAAGGAATAAACTTCCTGTCAAAATTGCTAAAACTTTAAAGGTAGAATTAGCGGACGGAAGGAAAAAGGAAACGAGTAAAGTTGTTAATATTAACAAGTTGGAAATGGATTCATACAAAACAACTGAAATTGAAGCGCAAATAATTAACTTACAACGATATGATTTAATCCTTGGAAAATCTTGGTTATTTCATGCTAACCCACAGATTAATTGGCGAACAAATACTTTGACTTTTCAATATGGGAAACAAATTATTAATGTTGAAGCTAATACCATGCGATCTAACAATTTTCCAAGTTGTAATTCTATTTTCATGTCACAACCTGTAGATACTCTTATCAACGTAGAACTTCATTCAATATATTCTGATGTAAATGAGCAAACAGAATCAAATAATAGTTGTAAGGACAAAAATCTTAGTAAAGACTGTAACGAAAAATCATTATTAAATAATTTTGATAATAAGTATCAACAAGAAAAGACAAATGTTGTAACTGATACATTGCCTTATCAATCACAATTAACGAATACTACTTTTGTTATACATTCAAATAATGATGAAATTTTGGAACAAGGAAGTTTACAAGAACCAATTTTTAGAAACTTGAAGAAATCCAAAACTGTAAATAAGAAACAACGAAATCAAATAGATTTGAAAAAAGATTCTGGATTAAGTACACCTACAAAGAAGATGAAATCATTACAAGAACCATGTGATATATTGAAATATATCGAGAATAATGAAACTTTTAAATCTTCGAAACATGGGAATAATCAGATTAAAACTTTTGAAAACTCATTAAGTAGAAACACTAAACAGAGTAGAAAATATAAGAAATTTTCACGTAGAAAATTATATTTAATTGATTAATCAGAAGTTTTTAAAGTTGGGACAGAATTAACACCAACGAGATATTAATTTAATCAAGGAGATTATTTTAACGAACAATTTACTTTAAGTAATAATTTTATTTTAATTATTTATATTAATTAACTATTTATCTATTTATTTATTTTATTTATTAATTATTAATTACATAACGAAAAATAGTAATAATAAGGATGACAATTATAATGATAATATAGAAGAATCAAAAGATTATATAATTAATTATAAATTGTAGATAGAAGTGACAATAGATAAAAAGGAAAAATATATATATACCTTTTTAATATCCTAATCTTGAAGATATTCTTATCAATATATCTAATGATATTATTAAGAAGAAGATGAAGAAGAATGGAGCCCAGGCTAATAATTTTTTTATTAATTTCCGATCCTTTGATTTTTTTTTAAGTTTTTTTATTTTTATTTCGAGAAGTCATTCATTTTGGAGATAAACGCGATCAACTTTCTTTGTTAATCCTTCTATTTGAGTTTGGAGTGTTATTTCATCAACTGCGTTTGGATTTATAGGCAACTAATGAAGGATTTGCTCGAGGTCAAAGATTGTCGTGAGCAAAATCGTATTAGTAGATCCAGTTACTACATCCCAAGCACAAGGCGCATATCCATCCAACCGAGAAACTACGTAAACTCCAATCGTATGTTTTGTAGGAAACCTAAATGAAAAGAAAAAGAAAAAGTTATTTAACATGAAGAAGATAGAAAATAACGAGCTTACGCGTTTAATAATCCATCCATTTCGAGAATATGACCCCTCGAGACGGAAACAGTTTGCCAATCCTTGCACTGGATTACAAGGACATATTTTTTAAAAGGACCAAAAATATCGATACCGTGATCACCTGATTGACTATAAAATAGTTTTTGATAAGTAATTTGCTATTGTTATGAAGATTAAATACTTGGAAGCCGACCACCAAACATTTAACCCATGTTCCCTATTCACTACGTAATCTGCCAGCGACAGCGTTCGAATAATAAAGCAGACAGAAAGGACGTTCACTACTGGCTTCGGCGTTATATCTCAAGTGGCCCGATGTGCTTCCAGTTTGCTGTTGGTTTATTACCTAGTAGCAGTGTACCTTCAGGAACATATAACTAACAAACTACTTAGTGAAGTTACTCACCCACTATGATTAGCTTTTATATTTAGTTTTTTCAAAATCCTAATAACGCGATTTTCAAATACTTTTCCTTGTTGCGTAGTATTAGACATATTATTATAGATAAAATAATTTTTGGTAAAAATATAAAATTGTTATTGTAAGTTGTAATTAAGTAGAAAAGTAACAATTTGGACAAGAAAATCCTTTTAAATAGAAAATTTACCGATAGCAAAGTAAACAACAAACTAACGACGCGAAGCATAGATGCATTTTATTTTCAAAAGTAAATATTTTGAAATACCCACGATGTGAAAAAAATAATAGTAATTTAAATAGGAAATACAAACAAGAAAATG
>PQFF01000106.1:744333-756823 GCA_003547095.1 Diversispora epigaea | reverse complement strand
AAACAAAGAAAAAATTTTAAGGGATGAAATTATTAGAAAAGTATAGAAGATTCCAGTAGAAATCACGCACGTGAAGACACAAATAACATGTGAAAACGTAATTATATATTTTTATTTTATAAATCAATGAGGACATTGATTCTTAAAGGAAAGGATAGTGTAACAGTTCTATTTTTATTTCTATTTTATTATATTTATATTATATTATATTATATACTTATATTATCTTATCACATGATTTTTACCAATCTAGATTTTGGTTTTAAGGTTTAAGATTATTTCCAATTATGTAAATTCATTTATTATTAATTATGTACTACCATACGAATATGTAATTTTATATAAAAAGATAAAACTTGTAATAATAAAGAGCAGCGAAGGACAGAGAAGTTCTTGCTCATATAATTTAATCATTACATTTATTGCTTCGTATTGAAGTGGAGCTTCTGCTCAAGTATTACACATTGACTTCTAGTTGAAGTTGGAGTTTTATAACTCATTACATTTACATTTTATACACACACATTTAGCTTCTTCATTGAAGTGGAGTTATAGAATTAACTCAACACACACACACACCCTTAACAAAATAAGAGTTTCGTTTTACTCTTACAGGTAGTTACGGTAGTTGGAAAAGTCGCAGTAGTTGGAGAGGTCACAGTAGTTGGAGCAGTTGCAGTAATTGGAGTAGTTTTATGAGAAAAACGTTTCTTGTAGTTGGACATGATTTTCTTGAATTCTCATTTATTAATATTTTTTTTTTTTATATTATTACAAAAGTGCATTATAACATAAAGATATATATAGAATTTCATTATTAATATTAAGTACTAGTAGAAATAATCTCAAATATATTTATTTGAATTTAAACGTAGAGATACGAAATATCGAAAAGAATTTTGGTATGAAAAAAATCAATGAAAAATAGAAAAAATAAGGTAATATGCGGTGCGGGAAGTTAAATAATAAAAAACATTATAAAAGATTGTATATTTAAAAGAATATATTAGTTATTATTATTTTCATAAAGTGTAAAGTGTCGAAAGCATTTAATATTATACTTCTAGCATGTAAGATGAAAGGGGAATGAGATATTGATCTTCATTATATTATTTCCTGTTATATCATGAAATATTATATTCATTGTATTCTTATTTACCATAAATTATAGCAAGTGATAATATCTTTATTTTCTTGTTATATCACGAAATATAACGAAAATATAATTTTTATACCATAAATTATATTATGAAATATAAATAAAAATGAATATTCTTATTTACCATAAATTATAATTAGTGATATGTCTTTATTTTCTTGTTATATTACAAAATATAGTGAAAATAAAAAATAATTATTATCTAAAATAAAGAAAAATGAAAAATTTCGAATGATTTTTATAATTATTCATTATTAGATATTTATTGCAAGATATAGAAAAGCGAAACATTTGAATAATTTTCTTATTGTTATAAAAAGAAAAAAAAATAAAATTAAAAAAATATATAAGTATAATGAAAAAGAACAGTTAAAAGTATTTTAAAATTTCAAAAAATTTAATTTTTAAAAAATGTCTACAAGTTATAAATGTCCTTATTACAATGTTTGTTATTTTTCTAATCATAATTCATATTTCCAACATGTAAATAGATGTATAAACCTTTATGATGTTAGTACAAAAGAATCCAATACAGAAGTTTCAGAAGTCACTGATATGTTATTAGATAATAATGATTTTAATCGTATAGAAGAAAGACAAAGTGTTCAAGAAATATAAAACTTATCATCAGGTTCAGAGATAACAGATCTATTTGAATATGGTAATTATGATACTAATACTTCAGTTTCATTAGAAGTTATCAGTAATATTCCAGAACGTTCTGAAGAAATTTTGTCTGAAAGTTTGTGAAATGATGACTCAGATGTCGAAAATTTACAAAATGAAGATTCAAATATTGAATGTTTACAGAATAAAAACTTAGATATTAGAAGTGAAAGTTCATGAAATGAAGATTTAAACGTTGAAGAGTTTCCAAATGAATCTTATGCCGATTTGATGACTCTTGTTACAAAATATAATTTAAATAACAAAATCGACAATACAATTAAAAATTTTTTAATAAGTATTCCAATTTATCCATTTCTATCTTCCTAAAAATATCGAAACTGGCCGAAAGTATATGGATAAAATGAATTTATCACAATTATTATATTATAAACATCGTATATTAGTGCATAATAATAAAGAATACTTTATAAATTATCAACTAGTTATAAAATGTATAGAAAATCTTTTATCAAATTTGGAAATTTTCCAACTTTTTGTGTATGATTACAAAAAATTGGAGGTAAAAAATTTTATTTATTGTTTATATTGACACAAGTTAAAGATCACTAAATATATTATACATATTATTATAAATTGAAAATGAACAATCATATGGAGAATAATATACTGGAAACTGGTGGAAAAAAGCGAAAGAATCAATCTCATCGGTAGCATACATTTTGTCCATCATCCTTTATTCAGATGTAGTTACAATTGACACCTTGGGTAGTGTTAGGAATCGGGTCTATATTTAGACTCGAATAATCGTCACGAATAATCGACGAATAATCGTAAATAATTGTCAATTATTCGTGATTATTTAGCGATTATTTGACAATTATTCAGTGATTATTCGGTGATTATTTGATGATTATTCGCAATTATTCGACGATTATTCATGATTATTCGATAATTATTCAGCAATTATTTGGTGATTATTATAATTATAATATTTTTATTATAATTATTATTATTATTATTTAGCCCCCACAATTTTATAATTATTATTATTTTTGTCTCCCACGATTTTTAGCTCTCACAATTCTTGCTCCCACGGTTTCGTCTCCCACAATTTTTAATTCCCACGATTTTTATCCCTACAGTTTTTTTATTATTATTATTATTATTATTATTATTATAGCTCCCGCGGTTTTAATATTAAGATTATTATTATTATTATTATTATTATAGCTCCCCACAATCTTATTATAATTATTATTATAGCCCCACGGTTTTATTATTATTATTATTATTATTACATCAGGAAATTTTTTAAGTCGGAGGTTATTGTAATAATTTCGTTTTCAAAGGTTATTGAAGGTTATCTGACCAATAACCTTCGCAAATATTACATTTATTATGATAAAGTGAAGGTTATTGAAGGTTATCGATATTAATAACCTCCGGAGTATTATGTTTTATTAATAAAAATGAAGGTTTTCGGTACCAATAACCTTCGTAAATATTACGTTTATGTTGGAGGTATTCGAAGGTTATCGGAGTGAAGGACTTCGAAGGCTTACGTTTAAAAAAATTTACTGATGTATTATTATTACATATCGGCTGATTATAAAAATTAACTGCATCAGTAATTATATTAATTCGAAGGTTTTCGAAGTTATATCGTTAATGTTAAATTTCGAAGATCTTCGATTGTGTCGCAAATCTCTGAAATTGAAATTTACAATTAAATTTCGATACGTATATTGCAAAATCGAAAACCTTCGAAGTTTAATGTTACGTTTTTTAATATTCATGTAAGCTTTCGAAACTCAACGATTAGTATTTTGACATATTTTGTTTTAAGTTTATTGCTTTCGGATTACTTCGAATTTAATCGTTTTTATTATACTTCGATATAATTGTAGAAATTTTATTTTGTAATATTTTATTACTTTCTGAATTTTTATATAATTTATTATTGATTTTATTATTAAAAGATGATAATAAACATTTTATAACGTTCTTAAAATTTTTCTTTTTTTTTCTATTTTCCTATAAAATTCCATAACGTTTTCGTACAATGACGCGAGGTAATCATTTTCTATATATCTAATACGTCTACAACAATTTCTCAATATGATGCAGGTTCCTATTTTCTGTAATATTATATTTTCTTGNATTATTATTATTATTATTATTATTATAGCTCCCCACAATCTTATTATAATTATTATTATAGCCCCACGGTTTTATTATTATTATTATTATTATTACATCAGGAAATTTTTTAAGTCGGAGGTTATTGTAATAATTTCGTTTTCAAAGGTTATTGAAGGTTATCTGACCAATAACCTTCGCAAATATTACATTTATTATGATAAAGTGAAGGTTATTGAAGGTTATCGATATTAATAACCTCCGGAGTATTATGTTTTATTAATAAAAATGAAGGTTTTCGGTACCAATAACCTTCGTAAATATTACGTTTATGTTGGAGGTATTCGAAGGTTATCGGAGTGAAGGACTTCGAAGGCTTACGTTTAAAAAAATTTACTGATGTATTATTATTACATATCGGCTGATTATAAAAATTAACTGCATCAGTAATTATATTAATTCGAAGGTTTTCGAAGTTATATCGTTAATGTTAAATTTCGAAGATCTTCGATTGTGTCGCAAATCTCTGAAATTGAAATTTACAATTAAATTTCGATACGTATATTGCAAAATCGAAAACCTTCGAAGTTTAATGTTACGTTTTTTAATATTCATGTAAGCTTTCGAAACTCAACGATTAGTATTTTGACATATTTTGTTTTAAGTTTATTGCTTTCGGATTACTTCGAATTTAATCGTTTTTATTATACTTCGATATAATTGTAGAAATTTTATTTTGTAATATTTTATTACTTTCTGAATTTTTATATAATTTATTATTGATTTTATTATTAAAAGATGATAATAAACATTTTATAACGTTCTTAAAATTTTTCTTTTTTTTTCTATTTTCCTATAAAATTCCATAACGTTTTCGTACAATGACGCGAGGTAATCATTTTCTATATATCTAATACGTCTACAACAATTTCTCAATATGATGCAGGTTCCTATTTTCTGTAATATTATATTTTCTTGATATTTCTTTTCATCTTGTTCTTTTTTAAAAAATAATAATATTTTAGCTTCGTTTTTGTTTTTCGTAATCTTACGAAAGATATTTAATTACCTTTTGAGATTTTTTCAAATTTCTTTCACAAAATTTTTCTATTATAGTAACTAAAGTTAATATTATTATTTGCTTTGAATCTTCTCTTATATCAAACTATTAAAGGGTGTATTACATCGTATATTTTATATATAATTATTAAATATTGTAACGTTTTGCGATTTGAAGCAAATTAATTTTTCAAATAAATAGTTCGAATACTTATATTGTTGTCATAAATATCTTAACAAAGTAGAACTTATGATTTTAAATACTACTACATAAAACCCTAACGCAATTATTTAATAAACAAATTATTATTTCTTGTCTCTTCGAAGATATTCTATTAAATACATATATATTATTAATATTCTTATATAAAATTAAAATCATATAAGTCAATAGCATTACAATAAAATTAGTGTATTTGATATAATAATAAATTATAGGAATATACAAAATATATCATTTTGAAGTGTTTCGTAAGTGTATGTTAAAGTTAATGAAGTATTTCTAAAGTAAACAAAGTATGAAATATATTTATTTACTTGTTAAAGTTATAAATAAAGTCAATAAATATTATTAAATACATTTTGAATTATGGTGTATTTGATATAATAATAACAAAATTCAATTCAATATAAGAAGATAAATGTATTTCTTTTCAAAGAGCTTCATAAGGATTATTAAGAGAGTAAAGTAGTTATTTCTGAAAATAAACAAAGAATATTGTATTAAATAAGAAGTCATATGATAAGATAACTGATCTTTTTGTACAAATAAACTTCAAAGGATATTGTTGACAGTACAATGTCGATTAAAATCGTTGCGATAAACTTCGAAGGATATTGTTAACAGTGCAATTCCAATTAAAATCACTGCGATAAACTTCGAAGAATATTTGTTAACAGTGCAATGCCAATTAAAATTGCTGCGAAGAACAGTGCAAAATTGTTGCGAAAACATTGGTTTATAACTTGTTATGCACAGGTTTATGTTTATGATTGCCTTTATAAATGTAGAAATTCGATAAACTTCAGACACTATTAATAATAGAATTAATAATACCAAATAAATCACTATTGCATCTTGCACTCGTACAATAGTATGATTAAGTTCTCAAAAGTGTACAATTTTATAGAAATAGATGCAATCGAAAATATAATTCACGCTTTGATACTAATAAATATTTTATAAATAAATATTTGTATTATAATTATATCAATAAATTTCGTATTGTATTAATATTAATATATAATGCAACATACTTTTATAATTTTATCATTTCTTTTTTTATTATTTTAATTTGTTTCAGAAAGTATTCANATTTCTTTTCAAAGAGCTTCATAAGGATTATTAAGAGAGTAAAGTAGTTATTTCTGAAAATAAACAAAGAATATTGTATTAAATAAGAAGTCATATGATAAGATAACTGATCTTTTTGTACAAATAAACTTCAAAGGATATTGTTGACAGTACAATGTCGATTAAAATCGTTGCGATAAACTTCGAAGGATATTGTTAACAGTGCAATTCCAATTAAAATCACTGCGATAAACTTCGAAGAATATTTGTTAACAGTGCAATGCCAATTAAAATTGCTGCGAAGAACAGTGCAAAATTGTTGCGAAAACATTGGTTTATAACTTGTTATGCACAGGTTTATGTTTATGATTGCCTTTATAAATGTAGAAATTCGATAAACTTCAGACACTATTAATAATAGAATTAATAATACCAAATAAATCACTATTGCATCTTGCACTCGTACAATAGTATGATTAAGTTCTCAAAAGTGTACAATTTTATAGAAATAGATGCAATCGAAAATATAATTCACGCTTTGATACTAATAAATATTTTATAAATAAATATTTGTATTATAATTATATCAATAAATTTCGTATTGTATTAATATTAATATATAATGCAACATACTTTTATAATTTTATCATTTCTTTTTTATTATTTTAATTTGTTTTAGAAAGTATTCATATTTTATTTGTAGATAATACCTTTTCAATATGTAGATTTTTAATAAAATAATATATATCTGTTGTGCCTCAGACTAATGCTTGCGTCGAATTACAGCTGAGGTACATCAGGTGTTAATTGTCAGGTGAGGTGCGTGATCTATTGATCGTTCGTTTGAGGTGCATCAGTTGTAATGTGACGCATTGATCATATAAATCAGGTGTAAATTGTCAGGTGAGGTGCGTAACTTGTCGATTGTTCATTGTCGTTGATTATGATGATAAAAAAAAATTTATAGTTTAATACAAAATAGATAATTATATAATTATACGTTTCTTTATTGTATTATTTATAGTTTAAAACATAAGATGAATAATAATTATGTAATGATATATTTATTAAAAATTATTATTAAAATTTATTGAAAATAAAACTAAAACTATTTTTTTTCACGCACAAATTAATATTATTATGATATTCATTATAAATTTAATTTTTATTTGAACACGATTTTCCACTGTGACACCTACTTGTACATTTCGTGTTTTTCTTTTTACATTTGCACCTGTTGTTATCACATGGACTCTTGCAATTACAAATAGAGCATGATAATAATCCAACACTCTGAAGTCTTACCGCCTCTCGAATGGATATCTGATTTGATGGGATCTCATCAAGCTCAGGATATGTAGTAGTTCCTAGTGTTTCAAGTTCACCACTATAATAACTTACATTGAGTATTCCATATTTGCATCCCAGCTGGTAATGTTTATCATTAATTTTTTTTATAATTTTACAAGGGAGGTTAGAGCGATCAATACTAAATCGATCAATCTTTGGAATTTTTATTCTAACTAGATCGCCAATCTTAAAATCAATTAATTTTCTTTTTTTTAACATTTGATTGGCCATCTTTTCTGTGTATTGTTCAAGGTTCCGTCGGGCAGTAATTCGTAAGATTTCATGACGTTCTGGATCTGGTTCTTGATTTAAAAGATTAGAATCTTGATCTATAATTTCAGAAATTGGATTAGAGCTCTGGTTTGTAATATTAATAGTATTATTGTTGCTTAATATTTCTAAATTTAAAGATTCCGGTTCAAATATAGCTAATTCAAATGTTGATTTATCAAGTTGTGGAGATTTTTCTTTATCTGATGATGAGGGTGAGGGTTCCGATTCAGGCGTAATCGGCTCAGATTCAAATGTAGATGTAATAGGATATAAGGAATTTTTTTGATTTGATAATAAATGTGAAGTTTCCAGTTCAGGTGTAGATGTAAATAGATGTAAAGATTTTTCTTGGTCTGATGATGGGTGTAAGATTTCTAGTTCGGATATAACTAATTCAGGTGTAGATGACTCAGGTGTAAGTATAAGTGTAATTGGATGTAAAGATTTTTCTTGAAATGATAATTCTGGAACTTGATCTAATAATTATCAATATAAAAAAATTGAAAAATAAATAAATTATATAAATAAAAAAATAAATAAATTATAAATTAAGTTAAATAAAAAAATTAAATAAATAAAAATTAAATAAAAAATAATACTAGCGAAATATTCTAAATATAAATTAAGAATCGAGAAAAATAGATAGAAGGATAGATAAATAATAATATATTTTTTCTTTTCCATATATCTTTCTAAATTAATTTTTTTTAATCTATAAATAAAAAATAATATGCATAAAAAATACTAACGGCAAAATATTCTAAATAAAGATGATATAAATATTTTATTCTATTTATTTTTCTAATTTTTTAATTAAAAATAATTAAATAATAAACTTATCTTCCATATCTTCATCTAAATTTATTATACTTTCAGCTTGAATATCTATTGTATGCGGAATCAAAAATACCCTTTTTAAATAATTCATTGATCAAAGTACTATTTCCACGAGGCGTATCTCCATAAACAAGTTCATAAGGTGTTTTTTTATGTGATCGACACCATGAATTATTCATTGCTGTGATAACAAATCTTAAACCAAATGACCAGTCACCTCGACCAGTATTCTCTTTCCATTTACCTAATTTTTGTTCTAAGATTTCATTAGCACGTTCAACAAGTCCTTGAGACTGGAGATGTCGGGGCCGTCCATTAATAATAGTTACTGATGGCCATAATTCAATAAGCTCTTTAATAACTTGTGCAACAAATTCTTTTCCATTATCGGATTGTAATATAGTTGGAGATGATCCAATCGAATGGAAAATGTCAAATAGAAAAGATGCAACTTCAATTGGTCTTTTAGAAGTAAGTGCCTGGGCCCAAGAGAATCGAGTAAAATGGTCTCTTATGTGACACACATATTTGAATTCTCCATCCGGATCAAAAGAAAGATCGATCAGATCCATCTAAAAAAAAAAATCAATTAATTAATGAATCAAAAAATTTTTATAAAATAAAATTACCTGAATACGGGATAAAAAATTCTTTGCAATTATTGGCTTGGCTGCTAAGGGATGAAATGATGGTTTTCTAAGAGCACATATTGTGCAATTATTGACAAATTGTTCTACTATACTTTGTTTTACCCAGCCCCATTTCTCTCGTATAGATTTCCATGTTTGTTTTTGTCCACCATGTTGCGTAACTTCACTATGAGTTTTACACAAAACCTCATACATGTTCTCATGAGTTAATACTGGATTATTTGTAGCTTTTACAATTATCCTATAATCACCAGGTGTAATTTCTTTGGCCCTAAATCTTTTTTTAGCCCAATCGCGAGTATTTTTATCATAAAGGGAGGCTTCTTTTTGATTTGTTAAAATAATTTTAATTTTATTTAAAAGTTCATTATTTATTAAGGTTTTTTTTTGTTTTGATATAGGAAGACTTGATATATAACTTTCTACAATTTGGTCAAGGGCATTTCTACTAACAAAGGTATGTTCCATACTGAAGATATTGTATAAAAGAAGAAACTAAAGAAAAGGTAATCAAAGATGGTACAGAAGAAGGTACCAAAGAAAATATCAAAGAGGACAAGGAAATAAAAATTTTTTTATACATTATCATCATACGTCAGATTATATTAACGTACGTGCTGACGTGCCTCAGATTTTTATTTAAAGAAAATTAAATATTTTAAAATTTTTAAAGAACAATCGACAGGTTACGCACCTCACCTGACAATTTACACCTGATTTATATGATCAATGCGTCACATTACAACTGATACACCACAAACGAACGACCAATAGATCACGCACCTCACCTGACAATTAACACCTGACGCACCTCAGCTGTAATCCGACGCAAGCATTAATCTAAGGCACAATATATCTATAGACAATACTTCGAAAAATGAAAGATATACTAATAATAATTTATTTAATTAATGAATTATCCTTAAAATTAAGTGATATGCATATATGCATATAATAATACCACCTTTCTCGTTATATCAAAGGTAAAGTTTATTTATAATTACATATCTTAAGATATTTCGCAACATAAATTTAATATTTATGTAATTAATCAAGGTATAATATTATGATGTATCAAAAAGAAGGAGAGAAGAATTGTAATTTATATTTTATTGTATTAATAAAAGAAATATGATAATACATTTAGGAAGTATTCGAAGTTATTATTAAATTCTGAGAAAATAAGATAGAAAAAAATGTATATAAAGAATCGAAATTCTTCTATCTTTATCATAAAATATATTTACAAATAAATATAACCATTTTTTAAAAATTTTCAAAATGTCTCGAAGAACTTTCGTTAGTTTTTATATAAAAAAAAATCAAAGAGATGATGATAGAATTTCTAGTTTTTTATCTGGATTAAGTTCCACTAAAGCAAAAAAAAGAACTTCAGTATCTACTTCGGCAACAGCAGAAGCATCAACGTCAAGAGTATTTACTCCAGCAACAGCAGAAGCATCAATGTCAAGATCATCATTTGAAAGAGGAAGTGGAGAAACTGAAATGGAAGCTGTATTAATAGGACCAACGGGAAGTGATAATGAACGACAAACTTCTTCATCAGCTCAAGCAAGAAAACAAAAAAGAACTGAAAAAGGAAGAGAACAACATTCTGATAGTAATTTTTCAAAATTTTTCAAAACATTTAATAAAAATATTTTCTAATGTATAATTTATTTTATTAGAAGAAGAAGAATCTCTATTGAAAAGAAAAGGAAAACAAGATCAAATGTTAGACTATTTAAAAAAAATTGATAAGGAAGTCGGAGATATACATGTCGTCAAAACTAATTTGACCTTGACTCAACTCTTAAAATTTCAATTTTTAATTGCGTCTGACTCAACTAATTGTGTCAGTTATTAGTAAAAATCAAAATTTGCCTTGACTCAACTCCAATTTTTCTCAATTTTAATTGCGTCTGACTCAATTCAATAGTTTTGACGACATGTATAGTCAGAGACCTTCGAAAAGAAATGTCTGACATCCGAAAAAAAATGGAAAACAACAAATTATGGGACGAGATGTATGATTCAATATTTGTTAATGTAAGTGATTTATTTATTTTCTTTACAAACAAAAAACTATTTTACTTATAATATCTTAATATTTTAAAAAAAAAGAAACTTGTTAATGAAATTGCAAACAAGACAATTTTGGAAGCAATTTATCCGAGTGACATCAAATTTAAATAAGTTACTGCGAAACACTTAGGAAAAAAATACCCAGAACTTTTTTTTGATTGGACTAATAAATATTGGATGTTTTATTATAATTTAACCATCCATAAAAAAGTAAGTTTTACTGAATTACATTATAATTTTAAATATCTCAATAATTAATAAAAGATTTTGAATTATTCATAGTTATTGAAAAGACATCGGTTAAGAAAGGGGACTATATCAACCCAAATTAAAAAATCAATATTTACGGTATTCAGAAATCTTTCGCGAATAAATATGAAAGCATCACCAAGTGAAATCAAAACTTGGAAAGAATTACCTGTAGTAAGAGAATGTTTTGAAAAACTTCATAAAACCATACCGGATGAAACCATGACCTGGTGTGGAAAGATCATTCACGAAACTTGATCAGACGTGGAAAAAATTTCCGATGAACAAATAGCATTTACTTTAGCAGTGTGTGAAAGTTTTTTAGATCCAAACAATGAAATATTAAAAAATGACAGTAAATTTTTAAGTAAAAGGATACAAAAAAATAGAGTAAGTATCAAAAATATTTAGAAATTTGTTATTTCTAATATACTAATAATATATATAATTTGTATTAATAGAAAAAAAAAGAAAAAGGTATAAGTTTCGATTTAACATCTAGCTCAGATTCAGATGAGGTCGAAGATTTAGATAAGGATCAAGAAGAGGAAAGAGAGGAGGAAAGAGAAGAGGAAAAAAGGGAGGAAAGAAGTGAGGAAAGAAGGGAGGAAAGAAGTGAGGAAAGAGGTGAGGAAAGAAGAGAGGAAAGAGGAGAGGAAGAAGAAGATGAAGTTTTATATGAAGGAGAAATTATTTCGAGAACTTAAATTAATTTCAAAAATATTATAAAATTTTTTTTTATTTTTTTTATTTTTTTTATTATAA
>PQFF01000106.1:700657-743042 GCA_003547095.1 Diversispora epigaea | reverse complement strand
TTTTCATTTTCTTTATATAAGTTATCTACCACAAATACCATTACTTTCATTAGAATTCTATATTCTTTTGCAGTCATTCTGGAAATTGATTGAAGTCCATTAGTGAACATTTGAAATTTTTGAAATCGTGGAATTTTCGAAAGTCTGTTGTCTATTTTATTGACTAATGAACTATCTTGTTTTTGAAGAAGTGCTTGAGTAAATTCTATTTAGTTATGAAATAGTCCCAAATCTAAATGGTACATTCTATCTGGAACTGTTGCTGAATATACATTTATACTTGGTAAAGACCAAAAATAATTAGGGATATTTTCCANATTAATTAATGAATCAAAAAATTTTTATAAAATAAAATTACCTGAATACGGGATAAAAAATTCTTTGCAATTATTGGCTTGGCTGCTAAGGGATGAAATGATGGTTTTCTAAGAGCACATATTGTGCAATTATTGACAAATTGTTCTACTATACTTTGTTTTACCCAGCCCCATTTCTCTCGTATAGATTTCCATGTTTGTTTTTGTCCACCATGTTGCGTAACTTCACTATGAGTTTTACACAAAACCTCATACATGTTCTCATGAGTTAATACTGGATTATTTGTAGCTTTTACAATTATCCTATAATCACCAGGTGTAATTTCTTTGGCCCTAAATCTTTTTTTAGCCCAATCGCGAGTATTTTTATCATAAAGGGAGGCTTCTTTTTGATTTGTTAAAATAATTTTAATTTTATTTAAAAGTTCATTATTTATTAAGGTTTTTTTTTGTTTTGATATAGGAAGACTTGATATATAACTTTCTACAATTTGGTCAAGGGCATTTCTACTAACAAAGGTATGTTCCATACTGAAGATATTGTATAAAAGAAGAAACTAAAGAAAAGGTAATCAAAGATGGTACAGAAGAAGGTACCAAAGAAAATATCAAAGAGGACAAGGAAATAAAAATTTTTTTATACATTATCATCATACGTCAGATTATATTAACGTACGTGCTGACGTGCCTCAGATTTTTATTTAAAGAAAATTAAATATTTTAAAATTTTTAAAGAACAATCGACAGGTTACGCACCTCACCTGACAATTTACACCTGATTTATATGATCAATGCGTCACATTACAACTGATACACCACAAACGAACGACCAATAGATCACGCACCTCACCTGACAATTAACACCTGACGCACCTCAGCTGTAATCCGACGCAAGCATTAATCTAAGGCACAATATATCTATAGACAATACTTCGAAAAATGAAAGATATACTAATAATAATTTATTTAATTAATGAATTATCCTTAAAATTAAGTGATATGCATATATGCATATAATAATACCACCTTTCTCGTTATATCAAAGGTAAAGTTTATTTATAATTACATATCTTAAGATATTTCGCAACATAAATTTAATATTTATGTAATTAATCAAGGTATAATATTATGATGTATCAAAAAGAAGGAGAGAAGAATTGTAATTTATATTTTATTGTATTAATAAAAGAAATATGATAATACATTTAGGAAGTATTCGAAGTTATTATTAAATTCTGAGAAAATAAGATAGAAAAAAATGTATATAAAGAATCGAAATTCTTCTATCTTTATCATAAAATATATTTACAAATAAATATAACCATTTTTTAAAAATTTTCAAAATGTCTCGAAGAACTTTCGTTAGTTTTTATATAAAAAAAAATCAAAGAGATGATGATAGAATTTCTAGTTTTTTATCTGGATTAAGTTCCACTAAAGCAAAAAAAAGAACTTCAGTATCTACTTCGGCAACAGCAGAAGCATCAACGTCAAGAGTATTTACTCCAGCAACAGCAGAAGCATCAATGTCAAGATCATCATTTGAAAGAGGAAGTGGAGAAACTGAAATGGAAGCTGTATTAATAGGACCAACGGGAAGTGATAATGAACGACAAACTTCTTCATCAGCTCAAGCAAGAAAACAAAAAAGAACTGAAAAAGGAAGAGAACAACATTCTGATAGTAATTTTTCAAAATTTTTCAAAACATTTAATAAAAATATTTTCTAATGTATAATTTATTTTATTAGAAGAAGAAGAATCTCTATTGAAAAGAAAAGGAAAACAAGATCAAATGTTAGACTATTTAAAAAAAATTGATAAGGAAGTCGGAGATATACATGTCGTCAAAACTAATTTGACCTTGACTCAACTCTTAAAATTTCAATTTTTAATTGCGTCTGACTCAACTAATTGTGTCAGTTATTAGTAAAAATCAAAATTTGCCTTGACTCAACTCCAATTTTTCTCAATTTTAATTGCGTCTGACTCAATTCAATAGTTTTGACGACATGTATAGTCAGAGACCTTCGAAAAGAAATGTCTGACATCCGAAAAAAAATGGAAAACAACAAATTATGGGACGAGATGTATGATTCAATATTTGTTAATGTAAGTGATTTATTTATTTTCTTTACAAACAAAAAACTATTTTACTTATAATATCTTAATATTTTAAAAAAAAAGAAACTTGTTAATGAAATTGCAAACAAGACAATTTTGGAAGCAATTTATCCGAGTGACATCAAATTTAAATAAGTTACTGCGAAACACTTAGGAAAAAAATACCCAGAACTTTTTTTTGATTGGACTAATAAATATTGGATGTTTTATTATAATTTAACCATCCATAAAAAAGTAAGTTTTACTGAATTACATTATAATTTTAAATATCTCAATAATTAATAAAAGATTTTGAATTATTCATAGTTATTGAAAAGACATCGGTTAAGAAAGGGGACTATATCAACCCAAATTAAAAAATCAATATTTACGGTATTCAGAAATCTTTCGCGAATAAATATGAAAGCATCACCAAGTGAAATCAAAACTTGGAAAGAATTACCTGTAGTAAGAGAATGTTTTGAAAAACTTCATAAAACCATACCGGATGAAACCATGACCTGGTGTGGAAAGATCATTCACGAAACTTGATCAGACGTGGAAAAAATTTCCGATGAACAAATAGCATTTACTTTAGCAGTGTGTGAAAGTTTTTTAGATCCAAACAATGAAATATTAAAAAATGACAGTAAATTTTTAAGTAAAAGGATACAAAAAAATAGAGTAAGTATCAAAAATATTTAGAAATTTGTTATTTCTAATATACTAATAATATATATAATTTGTATTAATAGAAAAAAAAAGAAAAAGGTATAAGTTTCGATTTAACATCTAGCTCAGATTCAGATGAGGTCGAAGATTTAGATAAGGATCAAGAAGAGGAAAGAGAGGAGGAAAGAGAAGAGGAAAAAAGGGAGGAAAGAAGTGAGGAAAGAAGGGAGGAAAGAAGTGAGGAAAGAGGTGAGGAAAGAAGAGAGGAAAGAGGAGAGGAAGAAGAAGATGAAGTTTTATATGAAGGAGAAATTATTTCGAGAACTTAAATTAATTTCAAAAATATTATAAAATTTTTTTTTATTTTTTTTATTTTTTTTATTATAATATTTTGATAATAATATTATATTTTATGAAGGAAAAATCATTTCAGGAACTTAAATTAATTTCAAAAATATTGCGAAATTTTTTTTTATTTTTTTTATTTTTTTTATTATAACATTTTGATAATAATATTAGAAGAAATTTTTAATTTTTTATTATTATTACATCAGTAAATTTTTTTAAACATAAGCCTTCGAAGTCCTTCACTCCGATAACCTTCGAATACCTCCAACATAAACGTAATATTTACGAAGGTTATTGGTACCGAAAACCTTCATTTTTATTAATAAAACGTAATACTCCGGAGGTTATTGATATCGATAACCTTCAATAACCTTCACTTTATCATAATAAACGTAATATTTGCAAAGGTTATTGGTCCAATAACCTTCAATAACCTTTGAAAACGAAATTATTACAATAACCTCTGACATAAAAAATTTCCNTTTATTTTTTTTATTTTTTTTATTATAATATTTTGATAATAATATTATATTTTATGAAGGAAAAATCATTTCAGGAACTTAAATTAATTTCAAAAATATTGCGAAATTTTTTTTTATTTTTTTTATTTTTTTTATTATAACATTTTGATAATAATATTAGAAGAAATTTTTAATTTTTTATTATTATTACATCAGTAAATTTTTTTAAACATAAGCCTTCGAAGTCCTTCACTCCGATAACCTTCGAATACCTCCAACATAAACGTAATATTTACGAAGGTTATTGGTACCGAAAACCTTCATTTTTATTAATAAAACGTAATACTCCGGAGGTTATTGATATCGATAACCTTCAATAACCTTCACTTTATCATAATAAACGTAATATTTGCAAAGGTTATTGGTCCAATAACCTTCAATAACCTTTGAAAACGAAATTATTACAATAACCTCTGACATAAAAAATTTCCTGATGTATTATAAGAAATAAAACATTACAGAAGTTATAAAATTTAAAAAATAATTTCATAATATTATGAAATATATTTATTAACAAAATATTCATTATCTTCGTCAAAACGAAGTATAATATGTACAATATTATCTATAGTTTCAATTGGAATTAAATTATATAACTCCACTAATTTTAAAAGAGGACAATTATAGAAATAGGAATTTTTTTCAAATTTGAAGTTGTACTATTGAACTAATGCGAGATTTAACGGAGGTTTTTCTTCAATTTCAATTTTTGCCATTAATAAAATTTTACCATAACATAATCCTTCATCGGATTGATAATCAGAAGATTCATTAGAATCCATCGAAATTGCTACATTACTGAACCATAGTTTATCATGAAATTTGTTTTTTGCCCTTATTATTAATCCATTTTCTAAAGTTGCCATACCATATATAATAATATCACATTCCTTAATATTTTTAACTTCTAAAATATTATCTAAAAAATCGTCGAAACATTTTAAAAATTGGTTAAAACCTTTAATCATATTATCGTTAATATTTGGATCATTCATTTTTTCACAAAAATATATATTTGCTTCTGTTAATTTTGTTTCAAAAAGCTTTGATGAAAAGTTCAACAGTTTAGTCGGCTTCTTNCAAAACGAAGTATAATATGTACAATATTATCTATAGTTTCAATTGGAATTAAATTATATAACTCCACTAATTTTAAAAGAGGACAATTATAGAAATAGGAATTTTTTTCAAATTTGAAGTTGTACTATTGAACTAATGCGAGATTTAACGGAGGTTTTTCTTCAATTTCAATTTTTGCCATTAATAAAATTTTACCATAACATAATCCTTCATCGGATTGATAATCAGAAGATTCATTAGAATCCATCGAAATTGCTACATTACTGAACCATAGTTTATCATGAAATTTGTTTTTTGCCCTTATTATTAATCCATTTTCTAAAGTTGCCATACCATATATAATAATATCACATTCCTTAATATTTTTAACTTCTAAAATATTATCTAAAAAATCGTCAAAACATTCTAAAAATTGGTTAAAACCTTTAATCATATTATCGTTAATATTTGGATCATTCATTTTTTCACAAAAATATATATTTGCTTCTGTTAATTTTGTTTCAAAAAGCTTTGATGAAAAGTTCAACAGTTTAGTTGGCTTCTTCTTCTTTTGTTTTTTATTAATCACATTTATTATATCTTGTCTTTTCAACTAAATTTAAAAGTTATGAATTAATTAACAGTTCATTTATATTATTTATAATAAAATAGTTAACTTACTGTTTTCATTATTTAATTTTCCACATTTTTTTTATTGCTTATTCGATAAGGGATTTTAACAAAATCCTTATACAAACTTTCGTAAGTTTCTGTTATATATCTATTTATTATACCAAACTGACGGATTGATTCGAAAATGTGGTAAATTTACAAGTGAAATTTTGGAAATTTTAATTTGGAACGCAAATATGGTTTAAATATTTCAACAAATAGTTTTGCCCATTCAAACGTATCTTTCTAAAAAGATAAATTATTTAGTATATAATTAGTAAAATCAAGATTTTAATTTTTAATAACATACCCGAAAATTTTCGAGATCGCTTTCTGTGAATATTTCTGATCTGCTTATCATGTACATTTTATTCCATTTTGCGTATACTTCTGATAATTTTTTATTTTCAACAAAATTTTCAACATTATTTTCATTTTCTTTATAAAAGTTATCTACCACAAATACCATTACTTTCATTAGAATTCTATATTCTTTTGCAGTCATTCTGGAAATTGATTGAAGTCCATTAGTGAACATTTGAAATTTTTGAAATCGTGGAATTTTCGAAAGTCTGTTGTCTATTTTATTGACTAATGAACTATCTTGTTTTTGAAGAAGTGCTTGAGTAAATTCTATTTAGTTATGAAANGGATCTAATAAAAATTTCATAGAATTATGGAAGGTTAAGCGTACTAATTTTTTAAAGTCTTTAGATTTTTTTTCAGATTTATCCTTTGCTTTTAAGATAGGAAGGTATCCAAGTAATTGTTTAGCGTCAGATTTATTACGTCTTTTAGTTGAAATATTTCCAATTGATATATAGATAGGATGCAAAGAGGATTTACCTAAGGTATCAGTAGTAGTAGCATCAGAATAAAGTATTATGGATAAAAGGTTTGAACCATGTGGTAAAGAAGCTTCAGTATTCTTCCATCAATTTCCAGTGTATTGTTCACTGTAAGCCTTTTCACCTTTGTACTATATTATAAAATATTACAGTTAATATTATTTTTAATATTTAAAGTTTATATAGATTTAATATACCTTAAAATTTTCGAATCTCAATGTAAAATTTTGTGATATGTCGGAAATAGATAAAATATTTTTAATGCAATTGAGAACGGGATGATAAAATAAATAATAATCTATATTATTATGAGTAAGAATCTTGTGTTTTTTAGATGTTAAAGTGGAAATTTTCATTTTTTCCATTAATTCGCGTCCTTTTTTGGCATTTTTTGGAAGAGGAGATAAAGGAAGATTGGAATGTTCATTAAAAAAATGAATTACGGCATTGGTAGCTTCATTAGATAGATTATAATTGGTAACAAGAGCCATTAAATCAGCGTATGCATTATTAGGAAACTCAATAGGTTCCGCTTCTTCACAAATATTATTAGAATTATAAAGAAATTACTATAATTTTGAGTATAAAATTGAATAAAAAAATGTTTTGCCCAAAAGGAATCTCTTGTTCTTCTCTCCAACCGCAGCTTCTTTTATAAATTTTCTATTGTTTACTTTCATCTTCCATCATCCATAAACACGTTCTTGTGTTAGGCGAAAAATAAAATCTCATCCAAGATGAAGGATGATGCACAAGGATAATTCATCCAAATAGTGACACATATNCTTTTAGTTGAAATATTTCCAATTGATATATAGATAGGATGCAAAGAGGATTTACCTAAGGTATCAGTAGTAGTAGCATCAGAATAAAGTATTATGGATAAAAGGTTTGAACCATGTGGTAAAGAAGCTTCAGTATTCTTCCATCAATTTCCAGTGTATTGTTCACTGTAAGCCTTTTCACCTTTGTACTATATTATAAAATATTACAGTTAATATTATTTTTAATATTTAAAGTTTATATAGATTTAATATACCTTAAAATTTTCGAATCTCAATGTAAAATTTTGTGATATGTCGGAAATAGATAAAATATTTTTAATGCAATTGAGAACGGGATGATAAAATAAATAATAATCTATATTATTATGAGTAAGAATCTTGTGTTTTTTAGATGTTAAAGTGGAAATTTTCATTTTTTCCATTAATTCGCGTCCTTTTTTGGCATTTTTTGGAAGAGGAGATAAAGGAAGATTGGAATGTTCATTAAAAAAATGAATTACGGCATTGGTAGCTTCATTAGATAGATTATAATTGGTAACAAGAGCCATTAAATCAGCGTATGCATTATTAGGAAACTCAATAGGTTCCGCTTCTTCACAAATATTATTAGAATTATAAAGAAATTACTATAATTTTGAGTATAAAATTGAATAAAAAAATGTTTTGCCCAAAAGGAATCTCTTGTTCTTCTCTCCAACCGCAGCTTCTTTTATAAATTTTCTATTGTTTACTTTCATCTTCCATCATCCATAAACACGTTCTTGTGTTAGGCGAAAAATAAAATCTCATCCAAGATGAAGGATGATGCACAAGGATAATTCATCCAAATAGTGACACATATCATCCTTTCTCATCCCCCGTGACATTGGTTACCTTCGTGTTGCCTCAATATATATGTTGTGCCTCAGATCGATTCTTGACTTAGATATCAACTGGCCAAAGTTAGAATTAGAGCTGGCTAAAATTATAAAGATCTACATAGGATTTACATAGGCCAGTTTTATAATTCTGGTCAAATGGTGATACCTGAGGTACCTGAGGTATCTGAGGTGACATCTGAGTCAAGGATGTCATCTGAGTTACAATCTATTATTTAAAATCTTACGTTGTCACATGGTGCTGACGTTTAGTTTATTCCTGTATAAATTATTTCAATTGTATCACACATAATATTATATAAACCAATAAAATTATACGAACGCCTGATCTCACCTGACATGATAAAACCAATAAAATTAGGGGAATCTTAACCTAGACCTGGGGGGTTTAGGTTCTTATCCTAGACCCTCATGTGATATTATGTTAATTACATGGGGTTAGGGTTTGGGTTTGTCAGGGGTAGGATATTTATCACCATGTATCACACCCTTCGAATATTGATTTTTATTAAATATCCTGGGGACTTAGAATTTTTTTACATGCCAAAACCCTATTTGTCACCCAAAATTTCATCACCTACCATCTATCACATGAAAAACACATGTGGTCACCTGCCACATCACAAACCAATAAAATTATACGAACGCCTGATCTCACCTGACATGATAAAACCAATAAAATTAGGGGAATCTTAACCTAGACCTGGGGGGTTTAGGTTCTTATCCTAGACCCTCATGTGATATTATGTTAATTACATGGGGTTAGGGTTTGGGTTTGTCAGGGGTAGGATATTTATCACCATGTATCACACCCTTCGAATATTGATTTTTATTAAATATCCTGGGGACTTAGAATTTTTTTACATGCCAAAACCCTATTTGTCACCCAAAATTTCATCACCTACCATCTATCACATGAAAAACACATGTGGTCACCTGCCACATCACAAACCAATAAAATTTCAAAAATCATAGGGGTCTAGAATAATATCCTAAACCGGGGGTCTAGGTTAAGGATGCTCATAAAATTATACGAATGCCTGATCTCACCTAATATGTAGATCACGGGTGACAGCTTATCTATTATTTAAAATCTTAAATGTCGATCAGTGTCACGTTTAGTTTGCTCCATATAAATTATTAACAATTGTGTAAATTTTGAAATCGTCAGCGAAGCGACGGGTTCTCACTAGTATATATATATAAACTGACTCCTTATCCCTTTTAAATTAATTAATTTCTGGCACACCCTAATAGTTTTAATGAAATTTGAAGTTTTATAATTATTAATAAAATTTGTATTGGAGAAGGAATTAGGATATTCATTAAATTTATATCCTTTATCACTTCTCTTGAACTTTTTTAATAGCAAGTTATATATCATAAATAGTTGTTATCCTTTTTGATATGAATTTGAGTAGTTAAATGTGTTCTAGATATATAAAAAATTAATGTATTTTGATCACACTGGTCGAATAAACAAAAATTGGAATCCTATTGATGGCGCAAATATGCATAAATCATCCTATTTGTGAAAATTCATAAATCAGAAATTCCTATTTATAAATCAGAAAAAATTGACTGCCTATATTTAATAAATCTTAGCAAATTTAGCCATTAATCGGAATCCTATTCTGATAAAACTGTCCTATTTTTTTCCATTTGACCAGTGTAGTATATAGGGTCAAGTTTCAGTGACTTAAAAAGCTTGAATTGATGCACAAAAAATGATATGTTTGATGGTATTTTTGAAATGTAAAATATACATAGTATAGTAAATTAACTATTGCTATGTCAGAACACCTACTATTATATATATCAATAAACTTTATCTTTTTTTCTTGTTTATAAATTCTATATAAGAAAGTGATTAATTTCTATTCACATTTTGCATACTAAGATTACTTTCATTACATAGTAAGAATATATTATATATCTGAAAAATCAATAAAATTTTACCATATTTTGTAATTATAATATATTTTTTGGAAACTGAATTTTGATTTATATATTTGTAAAAATTTTTGTCTACATAAAAGTATATAGCTTAGAATATTTTAAATATAAAATTTTTTATTTTTTATTTTTTTTAATTTTGTTTGTTTCAAGTAAATCTTTAATGTAGCTGACTTCTTTGATAAGCATAATTATTTGAATATTTTGTGTATCAAAATTTTTTTCAAACATGTCAAACTTATTTTCAAACTTTTTTCCAAACATATCAAACTTGTTTTCAAACATGTCTAGTTTCTAGATTTAAATAAAGATGCTTAAATTTAATGATTTTGTACTTATTAACTTATTAGATAAATTTTCTTTCATCTACCGTGTTAACAGGTTCAATCGTCTGATCAACTGTATAATTAATTATGGCCTAGACGATACTACCTCCAACTTCAATGAGAGTTTCAGATTTAATAAAATTTCAGAACCTTTTAGGTGTGTCATCTAATTGTTATAAAGTAAAAAATTACATTATTTATATTTTTAATAAAATTTATTATAACACTATAATATTATTATCTCTTACTAGTTGTAGAATATTGTTTGATAGTTTGTCTATTATTTTTGGCAATTGTTTTTAAAATATTTAGAAATATTATATCTAAATAAAAGAATAAGTTGAAAATATTTTTGTAAAATGAAGAGTATATGAGTATACAGTGGCGATCAAAAGTATTGCATCGCCTGAACAAAAATTTTAAAATTTTAATATCTTATGATACTTAAAATACAGCGTAACATAAAAATTTTTTTAGACTCCCGAAAATGATTTAAATTCAATAAAACAAAAATAATTGCGCATTAATAAAGTCCAGAGTATAAGATCCGTGCGTAGTATTAGCTTCGCTAGCTGATAAAGGTCGTCCTTTTAATGTACGCATCGGAAAATATATGACCGAAACCTGATCTATTTTTATTAAGAACCAAATATATACATAAAACAATAATAAAAATCTCTAGCTCTTCTAACTCAAAGAAATTGTCAAAAGTATGCTACTGAAGCCTCAAATTTCGAAAACATTCAATTCCACTTTGAAACTTTTCATTTAAGAGAAAGATCAAAAAAGGAATGCGATCAGGTTATTAATTTATTAACAATGCGTTTTAATGATTTCCCAAAGTTAGATTTGCATTACATTTTAGTATAGTACGTATAGATGTCCTATTGGATTATAGATATCCTATTGGATTTTCGATATCCTATTGGATTTTCGATAGTCAGAGTAATAAAATTTGCTAATTACTGGATAACAATACCATGCGGAACTACAATAAAATAGATCAATCTATGCGACAATCGATTTCTCATACGTATCCCCAATTTTTTGCAAAAAAATAAAATCTTTTTCTGACAACTTGTGAAACTACTTTTTTTACACTAAATCTATAAATAGTATAATATGGAAGAGTCCTCTTCGGCTTCTATCCCTATAACTGTAAATAATGTCCGTCAAGAACTTAATCGCCTCTCTCTCTTGGACTCTGGAATAACAGATGATGAATTTGGTAACTTGTTGGCTTATCTCATCAACAATCCTAATAAAGTACCTGATATAGAAGAATCTCTCAAATACGGTAACGATAACGTTAAGATAACATATTTGAGGAAGTTATTAGGTATCAAGTAAAAATAATATGTTTGTCTGCGCTTTTTATATTTACTAATAATATCGAATACTTAATCTTGTGCTTTTTCTTTCCTGCCGCACAAAAAACACATTTACGTTGTCGTAGATCAACCCGTTGCTGGTAAATGATTCGTAATAAGTTTTTCAACGTGAGTGAACGTATTGCTTTTTCGCCGTTACTTTTTAACATGTATACTAATTTTCTCAGTATCATTCCTTTCCTTATTATCATTGCTTTTCATTCGAAACAAAAATTAGGAAGTAAGTTTTTACCGGAGGGGTTAGAATAAGCGAGCTGTCGAAATTTTATGTAGACTAGAATAATCTACTAATGACTTCTTTACTTTACTCTTTCAGATCCATTGTATACAAATATATTAGAAGTGGTCCTTAATCTCAGGAAAACACTCCCGGAAAGTTTACGAGATAACATCGAAACAATGTTGGGGGAACAGGAAATAGAGCAGGAAGAGTTAACTTCAATTGATGCAAATCTAATCCAGCATCCTGGCAGAAAACCGCTTGCAATAATTAAGAAACATGTACTATATGTACGGGAATCTTACAAGGATCTATATCACATAGTTACTAACGAGAATTGCGATCCCAGGTTCCTCATATCTGGCACATCAGGTGTCGGTAAATCGTGTTTCTTGATTTATTTATTAATTTGGCTTTTGTGCAATAAAACCGATGCCACAGTTATTTTTAAGCCAGTTGACGAGGACCTTCTATACTGTTTTGAGGGTCCCAACCTCAGCATTGGATATTTTGACGAATTTTTGGAGAAACTTTACAATCCTAAAACATGGTACTTGGTGGACGGTGCAGCTCCCAAATTCGTTATAGCAAAAACAGTTATTTCTGCATCATCAAAAAGTATCAAGGACAAGGAATTTAAAGAGTTCATCAAGAATCTTATAAACAAATTTTGCATGCCACCATGGTCAATAGAAGAGTTGGAAGCTTGCCGATTAAGTGTTTTCCCGGAGATGCCACAAGATTTGATGCTTGACCTCAGCGATGAGGCGGGTGGTGTTCCAAGGTACGTTCTTCAGATACCAGCATCTATTATTCGTCAGGAAAATCCCAATATCAAGGATCAACCAGCCATTCTCAATAATCGGGATGTGATTAAGAAAAGGTCTTTAGAATGTGTTAATGACATTTCAGAAATTGTCGACTTCAGAATGCTTATACAGTGCTTCTCCGAAAATGCACAATATGTTGAATTCAGCAGTCACCTTATTTATCGGTGGCCAGACACTTTCTACCGAGAACAATCTCTCTCGTGGGCCTCTGGTCATATTTTTGATAAAATCCAAAAAAAACTGGAGGATAGTAAATGGAACAATTTATTTCTAAAAATTCAAGATCCTGATAACCCTTTCAGTTTTAGGGGGATTATGTTTGAGTCACATGTACTTCACCTCTTCAAGCTCGGTGGTCAAAAGTTTGAATCGAGAAGACTTGGAGAAAACAAGGTAAAATCTTGCATAATCATTTTCGATAATAATTGAAAAAAAGATTAACCATGACCTTTTTTTATTATTAGAATGATCCAGTCATTTACGATAAATTAACTATAGCAACAAAACCAACTACTAAGTATATTCGATATGCAAGTCAGCTCATAGGGTATAATGAGGAAGACATAATCATCAAACCAACTATAAGAAATTTTAGTGCGGTAGATCTAATTCTTACGCCGAACAGTATCTTTCAAATTACTGTGTCTCCAAAACATCCCGTGAAGCAAAGTGAACTGATCAACATAGTTCAAAATATGCTGGCATATAGGAAGAATCCGAATGCAAAAATTTTTTTATATTTTATTGTGCCGGATAATATATATGATACCTTCGAATACCAAAGTTATGTAATGCCTAAGAAAAAAATTGGAAACGATCTTGAGGCCTTTCAGGCAGTTAAATGTAAGTCCCCTATCCTCCGTAATGTAGAACAATGGGTTGTAAAAATTAAAATGGCACCTGAAATGACTGTAATGTCTGTGCTAAACAATGCAATGGCGGTGACAAATTTCTGTTTATAAGATTCTACAATGTCAATTACTTATTTAAATTGCTTTATTTTTCATATTAATTAAGTTATTTCTAATTCATGTTGTTTACTACATTAAGAATTTCAGAGGGATATTTAGTAGTTAATATATAGGGTAGTTTTATATATTACGAACATATTATTTGCTATTTACTTAAGAAATAGCTTTATTGTATGGAAATTATTTTACTAAAGATAAATAAAGCTTATGATCTTTTTTTTTTGCATTATTGATGATAAAATTCAATGGATGGTGTATATCCAACAAATAAAAACTTTTACCACACTATCGATTTTAAATTTAAGTTTAGAAAATATCAAATATGTAACATCTCAGGTTAGGAAGAATACAAGTTCCAGATAAAATATAGTGATTACATGACTGAATGTAACTTGACTGTGACTGGTCTTGAAGTTTGGTATTTTTTTGTTTGCAATACTGTAAAACATAACATTTATTAAATAATTAATAAAGTTTACACATTGAGTTTTGTAATGTATATAAATGTGAATAGCTTAAGTGTGATGATGTCTGGGACATCCTATATAAAAATGTCCAGGATGATTAACATCACATATATTTAAGTGGCCAATTATTCATTAAGTTTATTGGGCAAATATATTTCTTGATTTGAAATTTTAACATATTGTTCAACATCTAATTTTTTGTTTATATAACAATTAGCTAATTGGATCGGACGGCAAACATTGTTCGAAATTATTTGTGGGATATTATTTTTCTGTTGGATATGTCTACATTATACATGTCGTCAAAACTATTGAATTGAGTCAGACACAATTAAAATTGAGAAAAATTTGAGTTAAGTCAAGACAAATTTTGATTTTTACTAATGATTGACGCAATTAGCTGAGTCAGACGCAATTAAAAATTGAAATTTTAAGAGTTGAGTCAAGGTCAAATATCGTGAATCGGATGATCATGGCTACTCTCCATCTCCATTGATGAGTGATCTATTATAATTTAATAATTTAATATAATTTATAATATCTTATGTATGGAAAATTTGAATTTTCAATTTTGTATTATCATAGTTTTTCGTACATGTTAACATTTATTCTTTTAATGTTAATTTTATACTTTCAATCAAATTATCTTCATTACATAATATTATAATTCTCTTTGAATTTTTTGCTTCAATTTTAAGCATTATCAGTATATGAAACATTTGTTATAAAAATACCAATTGTTCCTTCCAGTTTCTTATATAAAGTTACTGCAAATTCATGAATATCTTTTGGTTGAGCATTGTACTTAGGATCTTTAAATTTTAACTGCATAATATAATTCATTGTTTGAAAGTTTCCAAATAGATCAATATTCCAATCACCTATAAACTTGTTACCATGTGATGTTCGCATAGTGTTACATTCGATACCATTATCTTGAAGTAATTGGAGAATCTTGAACTTATAACCATCACCTTTTTTTATGCTAGTCATCTAAAATATATAATATTTTTTTTTCATGAGTACATGTCATCATCATATCAATCTAACCACTCTTGGATATCGAGATATTGGATTCTACACTGGCGATTGATGGGCTTTTCACGCATTGCAGCTAATACTTCCCCATCCTCACTCCAGCAGCGTAACTTACAACCCAATATAATATTAAACAATACTCAGTAAGCAAATGCTTACCTGTTTCTTAGACATCTCAGGAAAATTGAGTAATCAATACCCCCCCCCCCCAGTGTCGATTGACACTGGATGAGTTTGTGTTTTCTATAACTATTACAAGTGAAATTATCATGTCCAATTAATCCTAATCTAACCAATCATTTTTTTTTTGATTGGTTTGTTTGCGTTGTATTGTTAAAAGATCACAAAATAACGTAGTTANGTTACATTCGATACCATTATCTTGAAGTAATTGGAGAATCTTGAACTTATAACCATCACCTTTTTTTATGCTAGTCATCTAAAATATATAATATTTTTTTTTCATGAGTACATGTCATCATCATATCAATCTAACCACTCTTGGATATCGAGATATTGGATTCTACACTGGCGATTGATGGGCTTTTCACGCATTGCAGCTAATACTTCCCCATCCTCACTCCAGCAGCGTAACTTACAACCCAATATAATATTAAACAATACTCAGTAAGCAAATGCTTACCTGTTTCTTAGACATCTCAGGAAAATTGAGTAATCAATACCCCCCCCCCCCAGTGTCGATTGACACTGGATGAGTTTGTGTTTTCTATAACTATTACAAGTGAAATTATCATGTCCAATTAATCCTAATCTAACCAATCATTTTTTTTTTGATTGGTTTGTTTGCGTTGTATTGTTAAAAGATCACAAAATAACGTAGTTAAATTTATATAAATAAAAAAATCAATAGAATCCTCATATTTAGAATAATTCAAACAATTGATTCGTTTTCCTTGAATATTTTCATTATAGAAATAAAACCTATTATTTTGAATATCTTTTGATATAAATTTCAATCTATTAATATTAATACTAATGTTGAATTGTTTATTGGCAAACAGGAATAACGCGTTGAGATCGTTTTCTTTATCGTTAGGATGTCCGTGAACTGTATCCCATATACTGGGATCTAATTCTTTAAGTATAAAATTATTATTGTTGTAAAAAACAAGTAAACTTCGTAAGGTTTTTTAGGAATTTCAAATCGTGAAGTATATTTGTTATAGTTATTTCTTAACTTCAAATCAAAAAGGGACATCTTGAAAAATTACACATATAATATCCTATCCGGTGCTCAAAAAAGCACTGGATAGGATTACAATAATACATATTAGATATTGTATAATAATTGAAAATTCAGATTCGATTTTAATATTGTATCAACTTTGATAAATTCTTCATATTTAATGTTTAAATTGTAATCGATAAATTTAATGAATACATCAAATCTTCTTTTAATTTCTTCTTTCGGTAATTTTGTGATAAAAGACAATAACTCATAAGAATAGGATCTATCGAATAACATATAATGGGTTACCATAACGGATGCGAGAAATAATCTGAATCTGTTATTACAGATCGTTGCATCAAGGGTTCTTTTTTCAATTTCGCGTTTAGTACAAACAAGTAGAACCAATACCCCAATTGCTAAATTATAAGTCGCTTTTATATGTCTGAGAATTTCAGTAATGAATTCAGAAAGAGGAATATAAGTTTTTATATGTATATTATGATCATTTAAACAGAAAAGAATAACATTGTTAATTTTATCTCGGATATTATTCATTTTATACGGTGCTCGAAAGCACTGGATAGGGTTAATAATAATAATATAAAAAATTGAATAAAATAAATAAATTAAATATCATATTCTAAATCATCTAATTTTCTTCTAAATTTATAAGTATCAATATCAACATTACGTTGAGACATATCAAAAATGTCATTCTTCCATTTACAAAATTCAGCAGATCTTTCAAAATTCTTTTTCAGAAATTCAAGACGAATTTCTTTATATATATCTTGTTTCTTTTCATAATATACAGTTAATAATTTTAAAAAATTAATCAAATCATCTTTATTATCTTTAAATGCTTCGTTAAAAGCACGATCATTAACATGTTTAATTAGTTTGTACGGTTTGTCGAACTGTCTTTCGAATTTGTCTTGTTCAATTTCTTTATTCTTTCATTTCTTCACTTCGTGAATTTCTTCAAAAGATTTGTAGTTTACGTTCGAATTTTCAGATTCGTTGTTCGATTGCTTGATGTGTTTGTTTTTTAGTCATTTTGAATGTGTAAATTATTATATTAATTATTTATTATCAAATTTGATAACTTGATGTGGAATCTTGGAAGAAAATCAGATACCTCTTTTATAGAAAATTTTAGCAAATAAATTTATTGAAATTTTGTTATCTGTTATCATAAATGCGACTTACTTGTTGGAGTAATTTCCTTATTGAAATTTTGTTTGAAATTTTATGTAACTTACCTGTTGGAGTAATTTCCTTATTGAAATTTTGTTATCTGTTGTGACGTACTTATAAATGTAACTTACCTGTTGGAGTAATTTCCTTATTGAAATTTTGTTATCTGTTGTGACATCTTATAAATGTAACTTACCTGTTGGAGTAATTTCCTTATTGAAATTTTGCGACTTCTCGTTAGAGTAATTTCCTTATTGAAAATTGCTATCTGTTATTATATATAAAAATAGCTGTTCTTTTTAAAAAAAATATTCACGTTAAGTATGAAAAATATAATATCATATTCATATTTTCGAAACAATAATAAAAAACACATCGTTCACGAAAATTGGGCAAGACGACACGGTGTAACGAAAGAACAAATCAATTTCAATAAAAGCTACGTTGTACAAAGAACAAACCAAAATAAACATATTAAAATTCCTTATCTTGCTTTTTTCAGTTGCAATTGTTCAGATATTAAAAAGAAACGTCACACATTATCAAATTGTAACATTTTCAAACGTCGACAATACAAAAAACTTATTAATAATAAATTTAACATGAACGAACGAGGTTCTAAGACAAAATATAAACAAATGATGCAATGTTATGAACCAGATTATGATGTATTCTTTACATTAAAAAAATTATAATCAGATCTTTTTACGTTAAAAATTATATTTATTTATTAATTTGATTAACAAATTGTAACATTTTCAAACGTCAATTTTTAATTATAAAAAAATTGTAATTTAGTAAACATTAATATTAAAAGATTATAAACCTATTGTATATTAAAAGGTTGTCAAATTGTTAATGTATAATTGTTATATAATATTTTTATTTGATAAATAAAATAAGAATAAAATAATTATAATGATATGAAAGTAAAACTAATGGAAATAAGAAATAATATCTAAAACTTTTTCGTTACCATTACCATGCGCCACATATGTTAATCAAATTACCTGACAAGTTGGTGCTTCATTTGTTATTGATATTCATAAAAACATACAAAAATTAAAATTTATATATACAATAAATAAATACTAATTTTTCGTGTTCATAAATTTGTTTATTTTATTTTTGCTATGTTTTTGTCCATTTTATTTTTACAAATGTAAGAAAAATGCTCATTAAGATATACTTTACAAAATATGTACCTAAAATGATTTTTAGGATTTTGTCTTTTGTCGCATTGAGCAGTTTTATTGGTAAGGGTTAGTTCTGTATTTTTAGGGTGGACGCGGCCATGGTGACCCAGAACATGCAAAACACTGCTACCTATCATTCATCTTTTTTTTTTTGAAAGATTTGATTCCATCTATGAATCCAGTTAATGTTAGATCCATTTTATCTTGTAATTTTGATCTTAAATGTTGAAAAGCTTTTGAAAAACCCTTCAGATAAAAGTTAATTTATTATTTAAAATAAAATCTTGACATGCAGTATAATTTTTTCATTATCTCATTTCTTCAGAACGTACTGGATTTTGATGTTGAATCATAAATCTATCTTTTATTTATGTCATTTGTTGACGAATATTATTTCTTTATCCCACGGTCCCTAATTGGACATCCATTATTTTATTTTTTATTTTCACGGTTAATTTGTGACTCAATATTTCCATTTTGCTAAAAATAAATACATCGAGTAATCAAAAAGTATACTGAGCCTATTGCGATCTTTACGCCATGAAAAATGGGTTTTTGGGTCCCATTAATATTAAAACACAATTTCATACCAAATAATCTTAAAGTACAAGACATTTCATCAGATAATTGTACTGTATCTATATTACAAATATCTTATTGTTAGAATATTTATAAAATGTACAAAATATACTAAATTTTAAAATGAATAAATAATTTTATTTAATATGTTTAATATAGAATCAATTATTAAAAAAAAATCATTTAATCCGAAAATTCATCAGTCCCAGAACTTGAAAAAATCATCATTATAAATTTTCAATATTATGCAATTCATTATTACCAGGTGAACTAGAATCAGAGTGAGAACTTGAATTTAGGCTTGAAAATTTTTATGATGTCTAGTTCCGATAGACTTTGAAACAAGAAGCTCAATTTATTTTTAAATATTTAATTATAATTGAAGAATTCAATTATTTCTTCTTTTTCCTCATTTCTTTTTAATTAGTAGTAAACAGTGAACAAATTTTCTTTTTCGTCTAGAGATAGTCTTTCCGTTCAAGATGAGAACAATTAATGATACAACAAGCTATTTCTTCGCTTATGTCACATATTAAAGATTCAGAGATTCAGAGAAAACTAATTATAATGAAAATCTTCAAACCTCCCAAAAAATTTGATTCAAGTCTGGGAAAATCTTCCACTGAAGATAAATATGACGGTTCCGAAACCTCTGCCAGTTAAAAGTCAATATGCTATACAAATTTGCATCTATAGTATAGTAAAAGCATTTTATGAATACAAAAAATTCGATTTTATTTGTTTTAATTTAAAAAAGAAATCCATTTTTCTCTTGTACTATCTTATGCGCCGAAAGATCAATTTCAAGCGTTTGTATCTAATATTTTATGACATTTTAGAAAGAAATTTTAATTAAAATAATGATTCATTATCGACGAAAAAATAAGATTTAAATAAAAAAAGAAGTATTTGTATTTATTAAGATTTAGTATTATGAAAAAAATTCAATTACATTTTATTTTAGAACCATTAAAATCTTCCTTCAGAAAATTCTGACAATGAGGAACGCAATTGTGTAGAATTATCAATAAGTTTGATAAAATTTATTTTGAATTAAAAAAGGGCTAAAAATAATAATTATTACAAGAAAATCTAATCAATATATTGAACTTGATAATTAAATTTTTGTTTTTTTTTCCATTTAATTTATTTTTATTATTTTAATTATTTTAATTAATCATTTTATTATTTTTACTTTAGATAATAGAGAAGATTGTGATGTCAGAACGAAATGTTGAAAAAGTCAGAAAAAGGAATTTATATTTTCGTTTATTTATCTTTTTATTTAATTTTCTTTGATAATTATACTAAATTATTGTTTAGTAATAAACCAGGTGAACATAAATAATTTTCTTATAATTGAGCAAAAAATTCTACGTTCACAAGGTCAACCTGGGGACGAAAAGGTAAGTCTATATTAAAATTATTAAATGTTATAAACTTTATTTGTTTTTTTAATATGTATTTTAATTAATATCTAATTTATAAATAACTAATGTATAGTTATTAATAATAAACGAATAATTAATGTACAAATTAATGTAATGTATATTCAAATTGGGCTCATTTTTCTGTACGCATAATGAACATTTTACGTATACATAATGAACAAAATGCCTGAACTAGACATTTAATGGATAAATATTTTTTATAGGAATTTGTGATATTTTATTTCAATTTTAGATGAATTATAGAATGGAATTTCTAAAACAAAAAAGCGTTTAATGCGGCTAAAAAATTATTATGTTATAAATTATATATGAAAATGTTTAACCTGGTATATTTATTGAATAACAATTCATTAAATATGGCTGTTTTTATATTATTTTTAATGGTAGGAAGAACGTCAAAAGTGAAGTGTGTTGTCTATTTATTTTTGAAATTTACTTAGAAGCAAAGCCTTATGAGTTATATTTCGGCTAAATCTTCAAATCGTCCATATATTTTCTCTGGATATTATATATGAATATTGTGAAAGACGTGACGTGTATAAATTTACTAAAATATAAAATCTTGTCATTATCACAAATATCATTCTTAATAAGGTTGTGATGCAGTGCAACAAAGATAATATATTTTTACAGAACCAGTTTATATCATAACTAATTTCTTACTGTGCCGCTAATCATATGACTATTACTATTACTTCCTTGGATGAGTTCTAAAATTAATTTTCAAAAGTAAATAGACAATACACTTAATAAGATTCTTCCTTGCTAGCAAAATAAAAAAAAAACTATAAAAAGAAAAACTATTTATTTGTCCTTAGAAGAATGAAATAAAATAATTTTCGCATTTTTAGGTTTAGGTAAATATAAAAATGAAAATTTATTTACATTGTATGCACGTATCACTATAGTGTTACATGAAATGTGTACAAATTTGCTAAAAATATTTAGTCCTGATATTGTTTAACTAAATTTAGGCTTTGTCAAATAATAGTAGTAAAAAAATGAAGATAAAAAAATTAAATATTGAATATTTTATTTACTTTCTTATTATCTCACAGTTATGGATAATTTCAATTTATTCTTTTAAATCACCACAAATGTCTGCCCACTCAACTGCTTTAATTGATAAAAAACTTTACTTTATTGGAGGACATGACCCTACAGCAGATACAGATACCTCTTTCTTTTATCTTGATTTAAATCAATCTTTTAATACATCATCTCCTGCATTTGTTAATCTTAGTACTCTGCCAGTAGGAATTACATTTGCAGCTGCTTGTGTAGGAGGTTCGAATGATGATGAAATTTTTATATTTGGAGGAGCAAATCAGGATAAAATTATTTCATTTAACACAAAAAGTCAAGAATGGTTTTCTCTAATAACTGAAGGAGAACCAATTAGACGTCGAGATATGCAAGCAGTTATTGATAATAAAGGAAATATTTATATGTTTGGAGGATACAATGAATTTAATAATACATTGACATTTTTTAGAGATATGATTATTTTTAATATCTTAACTTACACGTATTCAAATGAAAAAATTTATAATAACCCACCTAATATTTGTGGTTATACTGCAACATTATTACAAAATGGGTCTATAGTGTATATTGGAGGTATAATACGCAAGGAATTGCTTGTTCAAATTGAGTTTGTAAGTTTTATTAATCTTTATAATGGTTTTTCGTTATTCATCAGTAAATATTTTATTTATTTAATTTTTTTAAACAGATTACCATATATGATATAAATAAAGATTCTTGGAATTACATTGTAAAATCTTTTATTAGATTTATTTTTTTTAAAATATTACTATTACGATAGATATAATCGTATCTTATATTTTCAATAGACTGCTACTAGATTCATTAATTCCTCATACATTGAAGATCGATATTATCATTCAGCTGTTTTGAGTATGAATAAGGATCTCTTTCTTTACGATTAACTTTTCTTTACGATTAATCTTTCTCCCTTTTTACTGTCATAGCACACGATGGCCGAATAATATGCTATGGAGGAATAGCAGAATCACTCAGTACTGTTTCTCGTTCTCTTATAGTATTAAATACAACTTCGTTTGAATGGAATTCTCCAGATAATTTTGGTACGAATAAACCACCTAGACTTTATCTTCATTCAGCAAATTTGGTTGAAAATTATATGATAATTGGATTTGGTAAATTTATTAATTATTTTTTAAAAATTTTATTTTAAAAATATGTAAAATATGTAAATCATTCTTTAAAAATTTCTTTTCATGATTATTTTTTTTTTGAATAGGAAATGTTACTTCAGAAAACACTAGTTCACGTATATATCAACTTAATATAAGAAATTATACTTGGATTGCTTATTATGAAGTACCAGTACCAGGAATAAACATAATAAATCAACCTAAACCTCCTACTTTTTCAGTAGTAGCGGTTGTAGGAATAACTATTGGTGTTGCAATTGTCTTGGTACTTTTATTATTCTTTGGAATTCGTTTTTATAGAAGAGCATCCCTATCTTTTTCCTCCGGGGCCGTAGAATTTTGACCTGATATGATTAATTAAAGTAGATTCGAAACAAACTTTATCAATAATTTATATATTTTTTTAAAAACTATCAATCTATAAATTTCAATTAATTCTTTGCGAAAGTAAGGATAGTTATCAACCAAAACCATTTTGCAATATGTGCAATGGACATACTGGTATGAGAACTGTTAACCCAAGACAACAGAATAGCGAAACAATTCAAAAAATATTTTTTAACTTTTTAATTGTTATTATATAGCTAAAAATATGTATTTTATTCAAAAAAAAAATTAAGCTCATGTTATATACATGTTATTCTTTATGTATATAATCACCAAAATCTTTACTATCTTCCATCAGATGTAGATTTACACAAATTTATGTACATTGTTAGAAGTTTTTTTTAATTGTTTTATTTCTCTTATTATTTTATTATTTATTGTTATAATTCTTCTTGTTATGTCTTATTTACTATTTATTATTATTTATTTCTAGCTTTATTTATTATTACTTAGTAGTTATTGCATCTATTTTAGAATTGACCCATATATGTTTAGTTATTTCTATTTTTCTATAGTCAGTAATTAAATAACACCTTAGAATGGTATCAGAAATTCATATTAACTAAAGTAGAAAAGGCTAGTTTAATATATAATTTAGTATATTTATTATATGTCAAAATAAAATAAAATCAATAAAAGTATTTAAATCAGCAATATCAAGATAAATGATCATAAATATAGTCATTTACATCGGTTATCATTCATCTTTATTAATCATACGATTTTTTTTATCTATTAATAGATCTTGATTTCCGTATAGAGATTTTGCAATTAATAAAGAAATTGGTCAAGATGTTAAAATCATAAAAAAATTATTTTTTTTTCGTTTTTTACTCATAAATAAAAAATCCGTAGCTCAAATTGGCAGAGATTATAATTATTTAGAATACACTACGAAGTCGGCATTATTTAATAAACCAAATAAAAACAGCTTAGATTCGTAAAAAAATGCACGGCAAATTTTATTTCAACAAAGAATTACCTCCCATTAAAAGCATAAAAGCAAATCCATTTTTTTTTTATTGAAAAAATCATAAAAGTTGAATAATTTTATTCATGCTTATGATCTACTGGAAAAATGACTTGAACATTGAATACAAATAAATAAATATAAAAATCGAATACAAAATAAGTCGTTAATTTGAACATATTCAAAAAATATCGCATTCTATTGATCTTATTCATTTCATAAATTTATTTATTTTCATTACTGGTTTTCATCGGTTCGTCATCTCCAAATCGGAAGCGATAAATTATTTTAATAAATCAAATAATTTATTATTGTGTTTTATTTAAGAAATATATCCCCAATAATTTTATCATTATTTAAATCAAAAATCAGTTTCTCAGGTTTACTGAGCAACGATGGGCCGTGCTGTAGATTAGATCTTATCTAGTTTTAGCAAACTCATTTATGTACCTATTTGTTCTATAAATTGTATTTATTGTCCAATGTAATAAACATCTTGGAGTGAGGCTCCGTAGGTTTAAAAAAAAAAATCGTTATTTAAATCAAACTATCTTGAATCTAAATGAATGGATAATACAATTTTTTTCTTTCTTTAAAAAATGGATTACATACAGAATGTATTTACCAAATGTATGATATCATATTCAGGTATCTTAAGCTTATGATAAGGTCTACTTATTTATATTTCTTCGGGATATAAAGTTAAAAAATTATTAAATTAATGAAATAATAAATATTCCTATTGGTTCTATTACTTTATTTATTAAATTTTAAATTATTGATATTAGTTAGAGTTAAAATTGTAAGTAAAATTTTGCAAGGAATGACTTAAAAGGTGATTTCAAGCATTTTTAAAAATGAAAATTCATTCTCATTGGATATATGTACTTTCGTTCGTATCAAAAAAAACTTAAAACTAAATAAATTAATACTAAATTAAAATTACTTATTTAGTTAGACCAAAAAAAAAATCAAAAAAATTTTTTTTTATAGACTATGATTTGCACGCACTAATACTAAAATAAATGAAGTTAATCCACACCCGTTATGTTAATCTGTCTAAATTAGATTATTTTATTTACCACTTTTCGGATCGGATATTAATATCTAAATCTGATTATTATTATAAAAAAATTAAAGAAATAAAGTTAATATACTATTTTTAGTCGGGATTACTGAAATTCAATACGGACGGAATATCTGAGCATACTTTTTTTTTTTAAAAGAATAAAGAAACAGGTTTTTATTGTTATTTATTTTTATTTCATTTTCTATATATATCTCACTTTTCTTATCTTTTTTGAACTCAATACCAATCTTATTCTAGATAGCGTATAATATTTTATCCGTCATAATCTAACTAAAAATTTGTTATTAGGTAAATAATAATCCGATACTAAACTAAATATATAAGTTTGTTAAGCTGCCGATCATTAGTAACTGACTATCGATTAGATTTTAAGATAGGTGCAAAAAAATACCTTTAAAATTTTTATTATTTTTTTTTTTTTACAATATAAAAAACCGTAGTTCAAATTTTTGAGAGTAATAAATCTTATTTTATATTTCCTTTTAGTAATATCTCTAAATAACAAGTAATCTGGGTCATCCGGTTGGGTGCTTAGTATCTGTTTAATTATCCTGATTTAAGGAATAAAAAATAAATGCATTTTTACGTGTAAATTTTTTTCCATATCTAAAAAAAAATTATCATTCAATTCCGAATCGTAGCAACTTTTTTTTTTGTTTCATTCTTTCAAGATTATTGTTTTAAATGCGTACAATTTTTTTTTGATTAAATTATATAATAATCTTGTGTAAACGATCTCGAAGAATCCTATAATAATGAAAACAATTATGAAAACCAGTCATCAAAAATCTTCATTTTCTAGTAAGTATTAATAATAAATTGTGAGCGTACAAAAGATAACAAAAAAAAAAGAAGAAATTATACGAGAAATAATTTAGATAAACATATTTAATTTACGAAAACATCTCTGACAAATAATTTCATTTATTGCAACGATTTCTAATTAACAATAAATTTCTATATCATTCTAATTAAATTTTAAATTATCTGATCTTCATCTACATCAATAGTTCAATGGCACATGAAATCAGCTGAAGGTGGAGATAGTGACGAACAGAATTATCTTGGTTATCGTTATGAAAACGGAATCGGAACAAAAAAAGACGAAAAAAAGGCATTTCAATGGTACTTGAAATCAGCTGAAGGTGGAAATGATGATGGGCAATATAATCTTGGACGTTGTTATCGACATGGAATTGGAACATCAAAAAATGAAGGGAAAGCGTTTCAATGGTATTTGAAATCAGCCGAAGGTGGAAATAGTGAAGGACAGAATAGACTTGGAATTTGTTATTACAATGGAATCGGAACAACAAAAGATGAAGAGAAAGCGTTTCATTGGTACTTGAAATCAGCTGGAAAGGGAAATATTACGGGACAATATAATCTTGGCTATTGTTATCAACATGGGACTGGAACAGCAAAAGATGAAAAGAAAGCATTTTATTGGTACTTGAAATCAGCCGAGGGGGGAAATATTAGAGGACAATATAGTATTGAACGTTGTTATCGACATGGGATCGGAACAACAAAAGATGAAGAAAAAGCATTTCGATGGTACTTGAAATCAGCTGAAAGTGGAAATAGTGAAAGACAGAATAGACTTGGAGATTATTATTACTATGGAATCGAAACAACAAAAGATGATGCGAAAGCATTTCATTGGTATTTGAAATCGGCGGAAGGGGGAAATATTACAGGACAATATAATCTTGGACATTGTTATCAATATGGGATTGGAACAATGACAAATGAAGAGAAAGCATTTAATTGGTACTTGAAATCAGCTGAAGGGGGAAATGCCACAGGACAGAATAGTCTTGGTGAATGTTATTACTATGGAATTGGAACAACAAAAGATGAAGTGAAAGCGTTTCGGTGGTACTTGAAATCGGCTGAAGGTGGAAATAGGGATGGACAAAATAATCTTGGTTATTGTTATGGAATTGGGTTTGGAACGACAATGGACAAAGAGAAAGCGTTTCTGTGGAACTTGAAATCAGCTGAAGAAGGAAATTTTGCCGGACAATTTAATATTGGACTTTGCTATCAACATGGAATTGGAACAACAAAAGATGAAGTGAAAGCATTTAATTGGTACTTTAAATCAGCTGTAGGTGGAGATAATGATGGACAGAATAGTCTTGGTGAATGTTATTACTATGGAATTGGAACAACAAAAAATAAAGAGATAGCATTTCAATGTTACCTGAAATCAGCTGAAGGTGAAAATTTTAAAGCACAAGATAATCTTGGAAGTTGTTATAGAGATGGGACTGGAACAATAAAAGATGAAGACAAAGCATTTCAATGGTTCATGAAATCAGCTGAAGGGGGAAATAATAGTGGACAGAAAAATCTTGGTGATTGTTATCGACATGGGATTGGAACTATAAAAGATGAAAAGAAAGCATTTCAATGGTACTTGAAATCAGCCGAAGGTGGAAATATTACAGGACAGAATAGTCTTGGTTATTGTTATCAACATGGGATTGGAACACCAAAAGATTTTGAGAAGGCATTTCAATGTTACTTGAAATCAGCTGAAGGTGAAAGTAGTGATGGGCAAACCAATCTCGGTTACTGTTATTACTATGGGGTTGGAACGACAGAAGATGAAGAGAAAGCATTTCAGTGGTACTTGAAATCGGCAGAAGGGGGGAACATTACAGGACAGAATAGCCTTGGCTATTGTTATCGACATGGGATTGGAACAACAAAAGACGAAGAAAAAGCATTTCAGTGGTACTTGAAATCAGCTGAAGGGGGAAATATTGCAGGGCAGAAAAGTCTTGGTTATTGTTATCAACATGGAATTGGAATAATAAAAGATGAAGAGAAAGCATTTGAGTGGTATTTGAAATCAGCTGAAGGTGGAAATTGTGATGGACAAAATAATCTTGGTTATTGTTATTACTTTGGTATTGGAACAACAAAAGATGAAGAAAAAGCATTTCGATGGCACTTAAAATCAGCTGAAGAGGGAAATCTTGCCGGAAAATATAATCTTGGACTTTGTTATCAACATGGAATTGGAACAACAAAAGATGAAGAGAAAGCATTTCAGTGGTACTATGAATCAGCTGTAGGTGGAGATAGTGACGGACAGAATAGTCTTGGTGATTGCTATTGCAATGGGATTGGGACCACAAAAGATGAAAATAGGGCATTTCAGTGTTACTCGAAATCAGCTGAAGGTGGAAATAGTATTGGTCAATATAATGTTGGACTTTGTCATCAACATGGGATTGGAACAGCAAAAGATGAAGAGAAAGCATTTAAGTGGTACTTGAAATCAGCTGAGGGGGGAAATAGTAATGGACGGTATAATCTTGGATTCTGTTATCATTATGGGGTTGGAACAATAAAAGATGAAAAGAAAGCATTTCAGTGGTACTCAAAATCAGTTGAAGAGGAGAGATAGGGATAGTCTTGTGATCGGAACAGAAGAAGATGAAAATAAAGTATTTCAGTGGTACTTGAAATCTGCTGAAGGGGAATTTTATCGACATGGGAGAGAAAGCACACTTGAAATTAGCTGAAGGTGAAAATGTTGCATGACAAAATAATCTTGGTTATTGTTATTGAAATGGGATCGGAACACACAAAGCTTTTTGATGGTATATGAAATCAGCTGAAAGGGGAGCAGCATAATTCTTCAATATCTCCCAAAAAAATTTGTCTCAAGTTTCCACCAAAGGCGAATGTAATGAAGTGAGTTAAATATTGAGAAATATCTAGGGGAGGGATAGATAAATTCAACTTGTGGTTACACATATACAGAAATATATACTAAGTAAAATAATATTCCGCTAACAAGACAAGATTCTATATGTGATTTTTATTCTTTAATTTTTCTAATCGGTTGTTCAATACTTTTAAATATATAGTATCAACTATATTTTTACATATAAACTGTTATAAAAATATGATAATTTTTCTATTAAATTTACTAAAGTTACAAAAATATTTAAACACGGAAGTGAATCTCTTCCTTAATTACTATTTAAGACCGATAAAAGCAAAGAAGCATATAGCAATTAAATTCAAGTAAAAACCATTTGATTGCATAAAGCCAAGCCAATATAACCTTAACATTGAAATCGGATCGCTCTGAAAAATATAAATTTATGCGATTTTGTCTTTGAGATAATCTTTATTATATGATTTTCAGTTCTGACAGTTAATTCTGACCTAAACTACCATAAGTTTTCCCACATTAAATTATCTATCCCAGATTATATATATAATTTAAAGGGCTATAATGACAATAATAATACAAACTAATTCCAAAACTTCTAGGATCTAAAATTAAATTTACAAAAATATTTATAACGAGCATTTGATAATTTCGTGCGCCTCAAAAAATCAGAAATATTTTTTCCCTAATGGCTTGGATATTACGGTTTGGTTTTGGGTGTCATTTTAACAATCATTCGAAAGATAAGTACTTAGCTTTTTCTAATTTTTCTCAGAATGTCTTGGGGATTGGGCCTCGTACTACCTCACGCCTCGTCGAAAGATTAATTGCAAATGTTTTATAAGATTTTATAAAGAAATTTTATAAGGGTGATAATAATCGATGAAAAAATAATATTAAAAAAAGTATTTATAATATTGTCAATACTCTTGATCGTCTAAGTTTTTCCTATTATTATTTATGAAACGAAATCATCAAAATATAAAATATAAACTATAGTTTAATAAAAAGATAAAATATAAATATTGAAATAAGCGATCAAAGAAAATCATTAATGAAACAATTTATTGAATTCACATTTGAAATGTATAATCATGGATCTATTCTATCGTTTCTCCAATACAAAAGTCGGAAGCGAACTTGCCTCACTTACTGCTGCTTGAAATAACTCATGGTGAATGGCGAACATTAGAATATTACCCATGCAATTTAAGAAGTTCGAGGTTCGAGTGTTTTGAAAGTAAGAAAAGCACGAGGCATGATTTTTTGTTGCATCTTCATTTTATTAAATATTTAATTATAAATTATTACAATTTTTTATAGGTTAATAGTTCAGTGCCGAATATTTAGTAATATAAGCGATGTGTTATTCGGAATAACTGACTATAAATTGCCGGATATTATGCAAACACTGTTTATTTTTTATTTTACTTGGCAGTGATACTTCCTGTATTATTTTTGTTAATTAGTGATAATTTTGTTAAATAATTTTATTGAATTGTTATAAATTTATACCAGTATATATTTCTTTGTATTCAGGGTATAGCCATTTCTCTCTTTCTTTTTACAATATTATTTAATAAATCAACATTTGACAAAGATTCCATTTCGAATGGAAGAGTACCACTAGAAATTTCCCATAGAATAATTCCCAAACTGAAAATATGCTCACTCTTATTTTTACCAATTGTGTTAAAAATTTCCAAATATCGAGGGTCAATATATTGAATTGGACCGAAAATATTTGTAAGGAATTTTAAAGATTGAGGCATAATTTTCGTTAATCCAAAAACATTAAATTTGATGACCCCGTTATGAATAAGAATATTTTCGGAATTCTAATTAAATAATAAATAAATTAAATTGAAAATAATTCATTTATGTGATTCATTTGTGTAATTTATTTTCATAAAATAAAATAATTACCGATTTTCCTTGAATAATATTATTAGAATGTAGAAACTTCAAAACATTTGCAATATTTAATTTTGCGTTCCAATCCAGTTTTTGGAAATTTGTTTTTAAATGTTGACGAAGAGATCCATTATTAACATATTCAAGAATAATCATATAACTATTGGTATTCTCTATAAAAATCGAATAAATGAATTAAAAATTAATATTCAATGCTTATTATTTTTTATTATTTGTAAAATATATCTTACCTTGTTTAGTAATAAACTTTCCACGTACTTTTTTGGAATATTTTGTCGTTCTTGTTGTTCATAAATATATTTCCTGGGCTATTAAGATGATTAAAAATATTTAGAATAAGTATAGCAAGTATTCGAATATCCTAAAAATAATTTTACATATTATCTTCTCATAATTATTCTTGTTGATATTTAAAATTTTAAATAATATATAGTATTAATACAATCCGGAATTCAAATTTAATTACAATTTTAAAGACCACACAACTATCTATTATATATTACTTTGTAATATATCTGACGTAATTAATCCAGCAACAACAGTAGAATTAAATATTTATTAATTAATGATCTGAAGAACTATCAGAAAAATTAGAAAAATCCGAAGCTTCTTGGTTAAGAACTCATTTCTCTTTTAAGTATGATTATTTGGAATTAATTGGAATGCATTCGAAGATTTTAAATAGTTTTACAGTTTCATTCTTTCGAATCGATTCTTTTTTAAACAGAATCAAAATATTGTGTAAATTTGTTTCTTTTTATTACTATTGATTTTGTTGTATTTTCATTTTTTAACTCTTTAATAAAATACTAATACTATACTTAATTTATCAAAATTTTTATATATCTATTTTTTTTATAATGTGTGATCAGTTTACCTATAATTATAATTACTACAATTTTGTAGTATACAAGTATACAAGCATACTTACAAAATTATTTATTTGGCTAAATACCTTTCAAAATTAAGTCTTTAAACGATTTCAGTGAATTTAACAAGCCGGGTAATCAATTAAGAAAATGTTGGCCTGATAATATCAACACAAATGAGATCGCCAATGAGAAGCAATAATGTACATCTCATATCTCATCAATCTTTAAATTGGGTTCAACTTCAGGATTAAGAAGAAGAATAATAATTAATTACATCATCAAATATTACAATCTGATTCACAAATCAACCGATGATGATGGGCGGGATTCCAATTTATTCTATTCACCTGACCTGCTTACGCATTCACCTGCTTGCTTTGAGGATTTTGATAGTGCAATTTTATCAATCTTATGACGAAATTCACAATAATAATATTACATAATCTTTTATTAGATATATTTAGTTAAATAAAAAAATTATACTTATTATTTTATTTTTTTATTTTTTATTTAGCTAAATATATTAAGTAAAATATATTAAAATATATAAATATTTATATAGATGAAATTTTGATAGATACAATTGGTGATTGTGATTAATGATAAATATAAGATTGATGGTTATGTAATTATTATTATAATGCAGTTAGTTCTCACTTGCTTGTGGATTTCTGCAGCATAAGATTTATTCTATTCACCTGCTCATATAAAAATAATTAATATTATTTTTAAGATTAATGATGACATAATTATTATTATAAGGGTGAAGGTGAGAATTAACTTTGTTATAATAATAATATCATCTTCAATCTTACTTTGTTTATTCCTTGCATAGATGATTAGAATTCATTTTAGAATATGACATTTAATTTAATTCCGAAACAGCTGCAAAATCTGCAAACAGACAGATAAAAAGGATATTTTGCACATTATCATCAACCTTTATGATATGGCTGTGCTATCAAAATTCAGATCAACAATAATTATGTTATGTCATCACAATCAATCAATTGTTCTATAATTTATCTTAAATGTATAATTGAATATCAATTACATTTTATTTTGCTGAATAATGCATTTTTATTTGTGATTGTTGTGATGCAGATAAAAAATTTTTTCAAAAAAATTCAACAGTAAGTATTTAAATCACTAAGTATTTGAAAAAAAAAGATATAAATATGGGTACTTTTCCCTTCAGTCAAAAAATCAAAAAATGCAAAAAATTCAAAAAATGCAAGATAACCAAGAACAAATTGACCCCAACGACCCCTTCGGTATTGGATTAGTCCCTTACCACCCTGACTTAATTACGTTTACATTCACTGGAGAGGAGAACCTCCTTCTTGACTTTGAAGATCCAAAAGAAATTCCCGAATCAAAAAACAAATATGTGGCCAGTTGTTGTTTTTATAATGAAAGCAATCCTGATGATGGTGACGACGAAGAATCATTTTTCGAGTTTTTATCTGATGACGATGTTGAATACGAGTGTTATAATTGTAAAAGGGCAAAATACGAAGATGAAAAAAGGAGACGAGGGGGTAAGTGTAAAATTTCTGAAATTAAATTTAGTATTTATTGTTCTATGCTAACTTAAAAAATTTATTTTTATAGAAGAAGTTAAGAGAAAGAGAAGAAGATAAGTTTTTTTCTTGTATATATTTTTACTTTTATCATTTTTATTCTTGTATATAATTTTTTTTTTTAAATTTATTATCATTATTACTATTATATTATATTATCGCTTTTATTCTTTTTCTATTATTATTATATTTTTTATTCTTGTATATATTTTTTTTAAATTTTTTTTATTATTACTATTTTTTTTATCTATTTTTTATGCAATAAATTTTAATTTTTTTAAAAACCGTCTCATTTAGTGTCAAATGTTCAAGTTTAATGAAGAAAGATCATTACATGAATTTTTTTTTCTTATAATCTGCTTGAGATAAGACTTATTATAATAGATAATGAATACTTTAGAGATTTTTTTTAGAAAAATTACTCCTAAGTATTTTTGGTGAATTTTTTGAATTATTTTAGTTTTGTTTTTAATTCAAAGGATCCTTAACGATAATTTCGAGCAAGTCAAAAAGTCATGAGATACACTTTGCGGTATGATCGATTTGTTCCTTTGATGACAGCTTTATTAAAATAAATGGCCCATTGGCATAAATAAAAATTGAATTTTTATTTTCAGCCTGATATTTTTTCTTTATTTGAAACGATAAACTTGTAAATTTGAATTTTTAAATCATAATGAATTTTATGATTAATTGGGTAGTATACAAAATTATATTAAAGATAAGTGGAACATTTATTGAATTTCGCTGTCTTATAAAAACTTGCACTACAATTTTAGAAAATTTAGGTTCCAACTTGGTCTTTTAGAAAGTTGACAAAGGCACTTGATTTAAATTAAAAATTTCTTAGCCTTGATTCAATGAAAATATTATAATTTTTTGCGATAAAATGATGCCCCTTTTCTGAAAAATATAAAAAATAACAATAACTCCTAAATTTATGTAAAATTAATTCTGAATTGGTATCATCTCCATTTAATTATTGTTATTTTTTTAAAATTTTTTATCACATAATTACTCATCATGATGGTGAAGTAGCTACTTACATTTTTTGAAAATCATTCATTGTGTACTAAGAAAGTTTTGTCAAATGATTTTTTCATTAGAAGACCATTTCATAAATTAATAAATAATAATCTACTTATTTTTCCATCGTTTTATTGTGCATTTGATAAATTGCACCAGTTTATTATTGATATTATTAAAATAATAAGTATGAATGCAGCTTTCAAATTTATATTTGATATGTTCAAAGGTCTGCCTAATAATAGTCTATATTGCCAGAATATCGCATAGCTAAATTACACAGCTTAAAATAATTCTTCGGGCAATCTCTAAAAGTAGTCATTTGAAACATTGTATTATTACATTATTCTATAATGTTTATTTAATTAATTTAATTAATTTAATTTAATTTTAATTTAAAAGCTAATTTATTATAAATATTGTATTTATGTCTACTCTTATTCATAATAATTAAAATAAAGTAAAAGAATTAGACTTTGTCTATAAATAAAAGGAAAAAATTATGTTTGAGACTGTGGGAATATTTGATACAAGTGATTGATGGAAAGAGAATACATAGAAATTCATCACCTTTGGAGAAATGCACTTAAAAATACCAAGAAATATTTTGAGTCGGATGAAGATGCACAATTAATCAATGAAGAATCTAATGACTACAGTGATTCTGAAAATGATGTATAAATATATTCCAAAACATGTATTGATGTGATTTAAATAAATAAATAAAAAGTTGCCTTAATAAAAAAAATTTTTATTAACATCTTTTTGAGGTGCAAATCTTTTTGCACCAGACAATATTATCATCTTAAGAAAGACAAGACAATCAAAAACATCATATTAGATATATAATAGATAATATTTATTATGTAATTAATAATAAAGTTACTTAAATTATTTAAAACTTAGATTAGATATTAATATTTGTAAAAAAAAAAAGAAATGACGGAAATAAATTATGTAATTATTAATAAAAAGTCTATTTTTTTTAATAATAAGTCTACTTAAATAAATAAATAATTATTTTATGCACTTTAATTCTTTTACCTTTCCATTTATTTATTTTTCGATCATTATCTCTTCTTCCTTTCTTTATTCTTTTATACAATATTTGCATATAAACAAATAATTAAATTTATTAAAAATACTTGGTTCATAATCTATTCCTAAAAATGAAAATAAAAATGATTTCACTTACTGACAGTAATAATGAGTTGACGAAACAATTGAAAATAATTCAAATGGAACCATTTCATCAAAAATTTGCTAGAAAAATTATGAAAAGGTCATTAAAGAATCTTCTAATACAAAATCAAAATACCATACCTCTTAATTTTTAGGAGATCTCCTTAAACGATCAAGAAAATAAAATTTATCTCATATTCGTATTAATTAGTAATTTTTTAAATATAATTTGAACATTTTAGATTTAGATAATAATTCCAACAATAGTATTACATTTTTACAAGAGTCAAAAGTCAATAATCAATGAATCGGTTCTTGAGAAATTAAACAGTAAAAACAAGAAAATAAGAAAGACAATACAATATTACACAAATTGTTTCTTAACAATAATAAATTAATTGCAAATTTACTTATTTCAATTAAATAAAAGGACTTTTGTTTAAAAAAAATCGTGTTAGATTATCATTTTACATACATTACCCTTGAAAAAATTTCTATTAAGAAAAATTAATTTTAAGAAACTAGCCAAATAGTGATTTTTATTATCATTATTGCTGTTATTATTATTAATTCTTGGAAATACATCTTAATCAAATTTGGAAATGTATTAAATAAAACTTTTTTATTTCTATTATTTCATTAATAATAATTTCCTGAGCCCTTGAGAAAAAAAATGATAATTACATCAGATCAAGGGATTCATCTAAAAAAAAAGCATCAATATGGTTAAAAAAAGTTTTTGTTTATTTGTATTATTAAGCATTATTGATCTTGTAAAGTGAATATGATTATAAACTCATGCAATATAGCTTGATATATCATATAATAAGATTGACAATGTATAATAATTTAAATACTATGTCATTCAAGAATAATATACATGACAAAAGTTTTCAATATTTTATTTAATGTGAATATTACAAATGTAAATTCATCTAAAATTGTATTCTTATTGCTAATCTAGAGGAAATAAATATCTAAAATAATAATAACAAAATCATTATTCATGATCATCAGGCTTTCTTTTTTCATTATTGTTGAATGTTTTGGAGAGAGGAATAAGATATATAATAGATAATATTTAATAGAAGAAATATGTATAAGAAATAGGAAAATAAAGAAATATTAAAAACAATATAAATGATTGTTTATTGGAATTTTTTGAATTTTATTAAAAAAAAATAATTAATCATGCGGCTTGTGGGATTAGAGTTTAATATGATATTATAAAATATGTTGAGCAGTAATTATTATAATTATTACATCATTATTACATCTGTTATACCATATTATAATAATAATTAAATTATAATTATTATATTTCAAAAGTGACCGACGTAATACACTCAATCAAAGTACTTTTTCGATCTGCATTGGTAAATTTCATTTCAATTTTATAATTTTTTATTTATTGTTAAATAAAAAAATTTTTATTATTTTTAGGTACAAAAAATTATTAGAATATTTACTTTTGTATTACATAAACACAAAATGTTGAAACCAATATTGTCCTAAACTATTTTTTTTTTTTGAAAATTCTTTTTTCACTTAATTGTCGATATTCTCTATAAGTTAAACAAACCAATTAAAAATCATCGATCCTTTACTATGCATAAAATTTGCGATGAAATTAAAAATGATTCTGTTTGTGTTTTTTGGCTCACATAATGACGATTTTATTTTTTATTAAATAGAACAAGTACATTAAAGTAATAAGTTATTGGGATGGAAAATCAAAGGTATAATTTTCTTTTCAAGAAATATAATACTGTTTATTAACCAATCAAAAACTCAGAAATCATGTGATTAAGTTATTAGTGATTTATAACTCAGGTCCTTGTTTCCTCATTAGTACCCGTGACTTTTTACTCATGTCAACATAATGAAAACTTATTATGTATATTATTGTTAACAGTAGACTTTTATAGTAATAGGGCGTGTCTTTCTAATCATTGAAACATTTAAAATAATAAATTTTTTATCTCCATACTATATAATAATTTTATTTTATTTTCTAATTGTTAAAAAAAGAATATTTAAACTCAGTTTGATGCATCAGTCTGTTATAATAATTAGTCTGATGTAATCAACTGAAAAATTGAACATTTGACCCATCAATGATCAATATTTTAACACCCTTTTTTTCCCACGGATATTATTGTTTTAAAATTATTTGCAGCTGATTTTTTGTGCATATTTTCTAATTATTAAACGATTGTTTTTTTTAAAAAAATTGTTAAAAAATGAATATTTCAACTCAGTTATAATAATCTGTCCGATATAATCACTAATGATTAGACTGATGTAATCGCCAATCATTAGTCTAACTCATCAGATCAATAAACAATATTTAAATGTTCCCTTTTTTCCCACAGATTTTTCAAACTATTAAAATTTTTGAAATTAAAAAAAAATGAATTTTACAACAAAAGTGAAAAAATATATCATAAAGTTGATTAAGAAGATCAAGGAGAAGAAGGAGAAGAAGAAGTTATTAAAGAAGTTGAAGGCTAAGGAAGTTATGGAAGAAGTTTTTAAGGTTATTATTTATATAAATCTTCGGAATATCATTATTTATGATGAATTTGTTAACAATTTTCTTGATTTATTGTTTTATTTTTTAAGTTGGAGAAGGAGAAGAAATTAGTTGAGGAGGAGAATAACAGCTCTGCGGGTTTTGACTATCCAAGAATTTTCTTTCTTACAAAAGTAGTTGATGGCGTAAGTAACAAAATATATTTTTATAATCATTAATAGTAATAATTAATTGATTAATTAAGTACTTATTGTATTTGTTTTTTTAATAATACCATAGGAGGTGCTCTTTGGTGATATAGTATTTGGCGAACCGAAAGATCAGGAGGGGATGTATGTTGAGTTCAAAGGTGAGGGTTGGAATGAAGTGTAAGAAGCTGTAGTATGTTGTGGTTTTCTTTTTATAAAATTAATTAAATAAAATTATAAATTTATAAATGAAACTTATGAACGAAATGAAGTTTTTAGTGAAGGTATGATGTTTTATTATGTTGTGAGGAGTTGTGTGAAGGTGTGAGAAGTTTGATCAAAAAATTGGGAAGTTATGAGAGGAATCAAAATTTCGTGAAACTTTAAAGGACTGAAAAAGTTTAAGCGAAGTTGTTAATTTGTAAGGTGTTTTGTAAAGTTGGTGAGGAGAGAGCTGATTGAATTTTAGGTGAAGATGTGAAGTTTTAAATTAAATTGTAGTGAAGGGCTTGAAGTTGTGTGAAATTGTTATAAAGAGTTTCCCATTTGATGATCGATATATGCATCCAAGGTCCCTAATATGATGTTTACAAAATGTTTTCTAGATAAGATGTATGGATGATGGGATGATGATAAATGACCAACTGCTCACGAATTTATATATTTCGACTGAGAATTGAACATAACGATTATAATAGAAAAATAATGAATAAATCTCAAAAAATTACTTCGATCTTTATATAATATTTATCCTCAATAGTAGTCATACTCTTTATAAATTGCAAGATTAATTAGAAGATACAAAATCAAGGAAATATGCAGGTACTATTTTTAGTGTAATTTAAATTGTATTGTATTATTTTAATAAATAATTAATCTCAAATTTTTACATTTATAGATCCTAATTTATATATATACTTATAGGAAGGATTCTGAGGAATCTCCAAAAAGCATTGATTCGGAAATTTTGGTAAAGAATCAACAGAAGCTAAATGATGAAAATGCATTTAAGGAAAAGTTTGCTGCTTTCATTCAAAAGTATTTAAAGAATTTATTTTTTTATCATTTTTACATATTTAGGATTAAAAAAAAATGAAATTCAAAAGAAAATCAAACAAATATTTATCTCAGACTCTGTTAGAATTATTTTATTTTTCTTATTATTTTTTAATTTAATTTTAGGTGAGTAAAGTTTTAAGGGATTCATTTTTATTAATTAAAGATTCAATATAAAAATTCCAATTGATAATTATGACATAACTAAAGAAATATCGAAAGATTCGTTTAAATGGTTATAAAATATCATATGTTCCAAAAAATATTTTGAAAAAAAATGAACAAATAATAATAACAATCATTTTTCAAATATTTTGATAAAAGAAAAGATAATAATTATAAACAAAGATTATTTTTACATCATATAAAATATAACAAACCACGTCTCTTTAAACTATTTAATATTTGTCATGACTAATGAAAATTTTTTATTGGGTTGATTACATTCCTTTCTTAATAACTGCATTATTATTACGTTCATAATTAACTATCTAATTCATGTGATTAATTATTATTATGTTATTTATTAATATTTCATTCATTCACGATGTTATGGGATTGTGACCAAAAAAATCATTTCGAAGTTACGTGACTGAATATTGCGATAATGATGTTGAAATCACGAAACGAAAATCAGTTCATACGAATATTAAGGATATTTTTTTGTTATCAAAAAAAATTATCGTAAATAAATAAGAATAATTTATTTTACATAATTCTGGTGATCGAGTAATTTAAAAATAAATTGATAAATACAATATTTCTTAAAAGAGTTTTTATTATTTCAATTTCAATTTTTACATTTTTGGTTATTGTTTATTATTGAGTACGAATAGAATTAATATATAAAATTAACTATTGTAGCGCAAACATGGGAAATAATTCAAACTAAGCGTTTCTAAAATATTTATTTAGTTTAAAATAAAAATACAGTTATATAATTTATATCAAAATAAAATGCTAAAATAAGTTTTTCAAATATAATATAAAATGTAAATAAATTTAATTTATTGATTATCTAAATCACTTATATAATTATTTATATCAAATTTTGATTTATGAATTACTAAACTATGTTTCATTAAAAGTTTGCTGAAAATTTCATGCGAACGTGCTGCATTATATATGTTGAGAATGTAAAAATATCAAATGATTATCATGATAATTTTTTTTTAAAGAATTTCTACAAGTTATTGTTCTTTTTACATGAATTTTTTTTATTTTTTTTTGTCCGTCTATCCAATTATATCCTCAGATTTTGTGCATCTCTCTATAAATAAAAATCACCATATATGGTAATTTTATCCTGTTCTCAAAAAAATCGGCTGACTAATAGCCGGCTAATACCGTTTCGACTTGGAACACTGGCACAAATACTGCTAATTATTCCCAAAACGATACTCCTATGATTTTTATTTTGTGCTAAAATAAAAATGATGATAAGATCTCAACATATGACTAAAATTGGCTTTGTAAATTTGAAAAAAAATACACATGTAGGTGAGTAAAAACTAGACAGGTGGCTGTTCTGGTTAATAATTATAAATGTATTAGTATTAGGCATTCGTGCAAATGTATTTTTTTCAAATTTTGACAATATAAACAATCTTTTTATCCCTATGTAATGATTATGATAATTTTTTTTTAGTAAGATTTTTTTTACAAATTAATTCCGTGTTTGTAAAAAATTGAATAACCATGTTTTTTTTTTATTTAAATGACCATTGTTCTTAATTTTTCCTTCCACTTTTACTCCTATTTTTTATTTTTACTTTTATTTTTTACTCTTTTCTATTCTATTTATATTTTTTTTGTTTCGAATATATTTAATAGTTTTAGATGCATTTGCATTTAATTTTGAATTTATGTATACATAATAAAATATTATTTTTAGTAGAATTTAATATTACTTTTGTTTTAAATATCAAATATACTTAATAGTTTTAAATTTATATTTTGAGATTTGTATCAAATTATAAATTTATACGTCAATATATAAATAAAATAAATAAAATATTATTTTTAGTTGAATGTAAATAGAATATAAATGTACATATAAAATAATGGTGCACAATACTTTATTTGACAAATTTTTCAAGAAAAGAAATTGTTTATTATTATGTAGCATTGCATAAAAAAAAGATATCCGGATTTGGGTCATACAAGCAATCTCAAAATTGTTGTTGTACAAATGCATGCAAAACTAAATTTATTTGATAATGTGATCGTTGGCAATATTTTTTTTTAGATTTTAAAGAAACGAAGAAGTTATGGAAAGAAATGAAAGGAATGAAGAAATAAAAGATACTGGTGAAACAGAAGAAATGGAAGTTAAAGAAATAGAAGAAATGAAAGGAACAAGAAAAACGGAAGAAGTGAAAGATATTGGAGAAACAAAAGAATTGGAAGAATCGGAAAATTTGGAAGAGTAGGCATATTGTTATAATAAGCTTATTTTACAACTATAATAATTTGGATATATAAAATTATATTCCTAATCAATTATAAACTAATAAATATCAATACAATATAAATTATATTACAGTTTGTAAGTATTTAGATTCATAATTATTGAAATCAAAGTTTCAATTTAATTAATTTAATTCAATATCGTATAACAATTCTCTAATCAATTATCATAAA
>PQFF01000106.1:676335-698235 GCA_003547095.1 Diversispora epigaea | reverse complement strand
AGTGAGTATTTAGATTCATAATTATTGAAATCAATGTTTCAATTTAATTAATTTAATTCAATATCATATAACAATTCTCTAATCAATTATCATAAACTAATAGTTAGTGAGTATTTAGATTCATAATTATTGAAATCAATGTTTCAATTTAATTAATTTAATTCAATATCATATAACAATTCTCTAATCAATTATCATAAACTAATCAATATAAATTATATTACAGCGAGTGAGTATTTAGATTCATAATTATTGAAATCAATGTTTCAATTTAATTAATTTAATTCAATATCATATAACAATTCTCTAATCAATTATCATAAACTAATCAATATAAATTATATTACAGCGAGTGAGTATTTAGATTCATAATTATTGAAATCAATGTTTCAATTTAATTAATTTAATTCAATATCATATAACAATTCTCTAATCAATTATCAAACTAATCAATATAAATAGTCTGTGAGTATTTAGATTCATAATTATTGAAATCAATGTTTCAATTTAATTAATCTAATTCAATATCATATAACAATTCTCTAATCAATTATCATAAACTAATAGTTAGTGAGTATTTAGATTCATAATTATTGAAATCAATGTTTCAATTTAATTAATTTAATTCAATATCATATAACAATTCTCTAATCAATTATCATAAACTAATCAATATAAATAGTCGGTGAGTATTTAGATTCATAATTATTGAAATCAATGTTTCAATTTAATTAAATTAATTCAATATCATATAACAATTCTCTAATCAATTATCATAAACCAATATAAATTATATTACAGCGAGTGAGTATTTAGATTCATAATTATTAAAATCAATGTTTCAATTTAATTAATTTAATTCAATATCATATAACAATTCTCTAATCAATTATCATAAACTAATCAATATAAATTATATTACAGCGAGTGAGTATTTAGATTCATAATTATTGAAATCAATGTTTCAATTTAATTAATTTAATTCAATATCATAATAACAATTCTTTTATTAATTATCAATAATATTTTTTAGTAAAGGAACATGTTATAAATGTCATCAAAAAAATATTGGATTCAATTGGTGCCATCTATGTAATGCTAAACAATTTCAAAATGAATTTGATAAATGGACAAGCGAAGATAGAGAAATTGATGAATTTATTCAACAAATACAACTAAATGCAAATAAACGTCAAGAAATTATTGAGTGGATTCCATTTGAGAAACTTGAGAATATCACATACCTTGCTAAAGGTGGTTTTGGTACAGCATATAAAGCAAAATGGCTTGATGGATCTATTTATTCTTGGAATTATGAAGTAGAAAATTGGAACAGGTCTAAAGGACAAAATGTTTGCCTAAAAAGTCTTGATAATTCCACAAATAAAATTGATTTTTTGCAAGAGGTAAATATTTCATATTATTAAAATTTTACCATACTAACATTATATTTTAAATTAAATATATATTAAATATAAATTAAATATATTTTATTTATGCTAATAAATATTTTAGATTAAAAATCAACTTAAATTTCGAGGTAAAAATGCAATTGCTATATATGGTATTACTAAAAATTCAACAAAAAATGAACATATGATGGTTATGAAATATGCAGAATATGGTAGTCTTCGAAATCTGTTGAATAACAAGTTTAAAGAATTAACTTGGAAAAGAAAATATAATATTTTATCAGAAGTTGTAATTGGACTTATAAATATTCATGAAATGGATTTAATGCATAAAGATTTCCATTCTGGTAATATAGTTAATCAAAATTTATCTCTAAGTTATATTACTGATTTTGGATTGTGCAAACCAGTTACAGAAAATGACCCAGAAAATATTTATGGTGTAATTCCATACATGGCACCTGAGACATTAAGTAGAGGAGAATACACTCAAGCATCTGACATTTATTCTTTTGGTATGGTTATGTTAGAAGTTCTAACTAGTTATCCACCATATTATAATATTCCACATGATGTAAATCTTGTAATAAAAATTCGTGAAGGGCTTAGACCTGAAATTAAGTGTGAAATTCCTCAATTTCTCAAAGAAATAATGGAAAAATGTTGGAATTTTGAACCTCTTAATCGTCCAACTGCTAAAGAATTGAGATTTCAACTTGAATCTTATAATAATTATAATAATATTGAAATAAGAAAACAAGTAAACAAACAAATTAATGTAGCAAATAAATCAAACAAGAATTTTATTCAATATGATCCAAATGAAATGCATCCTAAAGCAATATATACAAGTAGAAANGAATTTATTATACAACTTTGATATTTTTTCTAAAATTATTTATTTATTTATTTTATATCTTTTTTGTTTCATTTGATCACTGGAATTATAGAGTATAGCTTTTATTTAAATTAAAACAGACCAGTATGTAATCATTTAAAACAAATTACTATTGTTTTGATATTTCAAAAATCAATTATTTATTATTTGTGCTTATACAGTTTATAAATTGTACAAAAATAAATTAAAAATTGATGTTTTTTTTTGACTTTTATAATTGATACATAAATGGACAATACATCAAAAATAATAATATTTTTATTGCTATCAATAAAAAAATAAAATATAATAAATTTATAATTATTTTTTAAAACAAAAATTAGTGAATTTTGAATTTTTATAGTAAAAAGTAAAGTTAATTTTTATTTTTATATAACTTTATAACAAAATATAATACTTATAATAAAAAGTAAATTAATTTATTTTTATTTAATTTACAATAAATGTAGTATTTATAACAATAATTTTATTGTACAATATATACCCTATAAAAATGCATATTTTGTTATATTACAGTTGTATTGTTATGTTTATATTTTGTTGTAAAAATAAAAAAAAAGATAGTTTTTTGTGTTTTAGAATTGTCTTGTTTTTAAAAATAATGTGTTAATTTTATATTATTTCCATTGAAAACCATTTTATTGTTTAAATTTGTTTTATTTTTATATAAAGTTAAAAAATATATAAAATAATTNTTGTGCAAACCAGTTACAGAAAATGACCCAGAAAATATTTATGGTGTAATTCCATACATGGCACCTGAGACATTAAGTAGAGGAGAATACACTCAAGCATCTGACATTTATTCTTTTGGTATGGTTATGTTAGAAGTTCTAACTAGTTATCCACCATATTATAATATTCCACATGATGTAAATCTTGTAATAAAAATTCGTGAAGGGCTTAGACCTGAAATTAAGTGTGAAATTCCTCAATTTCTCAAAGAAATAATGGAAAAATGTTGGAATTCTGAACCTCTCAATCGTCCAACTGCTAAAGAATTGAGATCTCAACTTGAATCTTATAATGATTATTATAATATTGAAATAATTAAACAAGTAAACAAACAAATTAATGTAGCAAATAAATCAAACAAGAATTTTATTCAATATGATCCAAATGAAATGCATCCTAAAGCAATATATACAAGTAGAAAATTGTCTTTTCTGAAAAAAAAGAAAGTTGAAATTAACACACATGGTAATTACCTATATCTTTTAGCAATAAATGAATGATCATTTTAAAATATTTATATTCATTATTATTTACAGACACAAAACAATTGGATCTTTTAATTCCTGATGATATAAGTGAGTATTATATTTTTTGAATTATTTGTTTAATATATTTATTTAAATTAATTAACAATATTTAAATTTTGTGTAGTTGAAGAAGTTGAAGAAAACGAAATTCAAGAAAATTAATCTTTGAGGGAATTTATTATACAACTTTGATATTTTTTCTAAAATTATTTATTTATTTATTTTATATCTTTTTTGTTTCATTTGATCACTGGAATTATAGAGTATAGCTTTTATTTAAATTAAAACAGACCAGTATGTAATCATTTAAAACAAATTACTATTGTTTTGATATTTCAAAAATCAATTATTNAAATAATAATATTTTTATTGCTATCAATAAAAAAATAAAATATAATAAATTTATAATTATTTTTTAAAACAAAAATTAGTGAATTTTGAATTTTTATAGTAAAAAGTAAAGTTAATTTTTATTTTTATATAACTTTATAACAAAATATAATACTTATAATAAAAAGTAAATTAATTTATTTTTATTTAATTTACAATAAATGTAGTATTTATAACAATAATTTTATTGTACAATATATACCCTATAAAAATGCATATTTTGTTATATTACAGTTGTATTGTTATGTTTATATTTTGTTGTAAAAATAAAAAAAAAGATAGTTTTTTGTGTTTTAGAATTGTCTTGTTTTTAAAAATAATGTGTTAATTTTATATTATTTCCATTGAAAACCATTTTATTGTTTAAATTTGTTTTATTTTTATATAAAGTTAAAAAATATATAAAATAATTATACTAACTTTGTACTAATTCTGTCCGGAAATAATTTATTGTCTTGTTTTTGTGAAAAACATATAATAATAATTTTGTACTAACTTTATTTGAAATTATATTAATAAATTATTTTGTCATTTCAAAAATATTTCTATCTATGATATAATACTTATTTTTTAATTTGAAAAAAAACAACCTTGCTAAAATTGACATTTTTGAAGAATATTACCCCAATAACAAGACATTACCTGGATATCTTTTAAATATCTTGATGATATCTCAAAATTATTATATTAAAAAGATATTATAAGAATTTTTTCAAATATTTTTTTGATATAATAAAATATAATCTTGATATTTCAAAAATATTAATTTAATATTATTTTGATATAATAAATTATCAAAAGTATATTGTGAAATTATAAATTTGATATTATTATGATATTTTTAATTAATAAATTTTATTATTTAAAAAAATATGATTTTTTCAATCAAAAATTTTCATCACAAAATATATTTTAAAATTATTAATTTGACATTATTAAATATTGACTTGATATCTATTTGATATAATTTTTTAATGATAACCAGATTTATCTCAACCTGAAAATTCTGCAGAATGTTATCAATTAACTATATTTGATGAAATTTGGTTACAAAATGGTAAAGATTTTGGACTAAATTGAAAAATTTAATGTTGATTAAATTTTTATATAAATTTCAAATGCTTTAAGATTTATGAATTTATGATATTGTCAAAGATTATATGCTAATAGATGGAAAAATAAATAATAGATAAATATGTTATATTACCTAGAAACATGGTATTTTAATATTTAATCGTGTCGTATTCTGATTTGTCAGATAATTGCCTCGAATAAATGTTAATTGTTCAATAGTATATTCTTTCAGAACCTTCTGTTTCATTTGTTTACAAATAAGAGTACAATGTAATTCTAGAATGTAGAACATTACGTTCACATGAATGCAGATCAATAACATAATGATTAAAAATTTAATGCATGCCAAAATATATAACTTAGGATATTTAACTGAAACTGAAGTTATTTCAGTCTACTTGGCTTGTCACTTTGTCTAACAAAGAATCCCAAGTATATAAATTATTCCATTTCAAGTTTTTAATAATAATAGTATAGAATTAAATTTCAAAGTTTTACTTTTATTTATAAAAAAACTTTATTCTGCTAAACAAAATATTCATGTAAATGAAAAATATAAGTTCAATATCGAACTTTAATTAGCTGAAAAAAGGTGATAATTATGAGATCAAAATGATGAAAAATCATTTCGAAGTTCCTTACTGTCAGCTGAAAAAGAATGATAAATATGGACAGTATAATCATGGAAAATACTATGTTAAAGGATTGGGTCCAAAAAAATGGCAAAAAAAGATTATTTCTAAGTTATGTGAACTTAGCTGAATATTTGGTGTGTGATAATGAAGTTGGAATCACAAGACAAAAATTTCAATTGTATTTTTTTTATTATCAAAAAAAATTATAAATAAGAATAATTTATTTTAAAAATTGCTGTTCTTTTATTTAAATAAACGCTGCACTATAATTCTGGTGATCAAATAAAATGAAAAATTTAAAATAAAAATAAAAATAAATTGATTTCTTAAAAGAGTTTTTTATTATTTCAATTTTAATTTTTACACATAATATCTATTTTTAATTCTTGTTTATTATTGAATAGTTACAGTATATAAGATAATGAAGAGTCGTACAATAAAAATCTGGTGATTTTTTTTATTTGTAATTTTTATTTTTAAAGTAGACTTTGTTCAAATTAATAAAGTGGTACTATGTAAACAATTTCCTTTTCAAAAAAAAATTCTAATATAGCATTTCTACACTGGCCATTTTTCTAATATTTTTAATTCTAAATTCTAATTAAAATTCAGAATTAGAATTAGAGATAGAAATAGTAGAAAAAAATTTTACCTCAATGAACGGAGGTTGATTAAATATTATTTTTTTTTCTTTGTCAAAACAAAAAAAACAACAGCAAATCATAAGATAAGAAGCACGAGAATCATTATTTATAAATAAAAATAACAATAAATAAAATTATTATTATAAATAAATAATAAGTGTGAAAGTAAACAATAAGCATGAGGCTCATTGTTACTAAATAAACAAAAAAAATGGGGCAAGAATTATTGAATAAAATTCATTTAAATAAATTGATTTTCTTCAATAACAAAAAAAAGTTTTTTTTTCATCTAAAAGTCAATTTTTTTCAACAAAAAAAAGTTTTTTTTTAATCTAAAAAAAAAAATTAATTCTCTTCTACAAAAAAAAAAAAAAGATTTTTTCATCTAAAAAAATGTCATAATTTAAGCACAATTTGTTATATTGACCAATACAGCAAAAAATATAAAAACAAACTTAATGATGAATTTTTTTTTTTGCATAATTAATAAATAAATGTNTTTACCTCAATGAACGGAGGTTGATTAAATATTATTTTTTTTTCTTTGTCAAAACAAAAAAAACAACAGCAAATCATAAGATAAGAAGCACGAGAATCATTATTTATAAATAAAAATAACAATAAATAAAATTATTATTATAAATAAATAATAAGTGTGAAAGTAAACAATAAGCATGAGGCTCATTGTTACTAAATAAACAAAAAAAATGGGGCAAGAATTATTGAATAAAATTCATTTAAATAAATTGATTTTCTTCAATAACAAAAAAAAGTTTTTTTTTCATCTAAAAGTCAATTTTTTTCAACAAAAAAAAGTTTTTTTTTAATCTAAAAAAAAAAATTAATTCTCTTCTACAAAAAAAAAAAAAAGATTTTTTCATCTAAAAAAATGTCATAATTTAAGCACAATTTGTTATATTGACCAATACAGCAAAAAATATAAAAACAAACTTAATGATGAATTTTTTTTTTTGCATAATTAATAAATAAATGTAATATGTTGTTTTATTTTTTTTATTACACTCAATTTATGAAAAAAATAATTTTAATAGTAATATGTATTATTTCATGTTCAGAAAAAAATAATTGTAGTAGCGATATTGTTATTTCATAGACAATTTCTTAATAAATTTCGTGACTAATTATATACACCAAAATTACCTTTTAAACTTAGTTGCTCAATAAGATAAGATTTGCAATAATAATAAAAAAAATTAATGAAATTGTTAAAACTTGAAAAAAAATCAATAATATAAAAATGTACTACTTACAAAAGTTGTTAAAATGAAACTTAAATTTTTTTTTTTTAATTTTGATAAATATCATTTTTATTTAATAATAATGAAAAAAAGAAGTAAAATTCTATGGTTCAAATGTTTTTTATTTATCATTTATTTATTTATTTATTTTTTAAAATTTTTTTAATAATATGAAAAAAAAGGAAATAATATAAATTATTTTTATTATTATTATCGACCTTTGTAAAGCATTTGAATGGTTTATGAAGGCTGCAAGATGTAATTATACTTATGGTCAATATGAGGTTGGAAAATGCTTTTATGAAGGATGTGAAAGCGATAGAAAATGAGAATATCAATGCCATTGAGCTATTAATGGGAATATTTAAAAAATATTAATTATTGCAGTTTTCAAATTAGTACGATCATGTGATAAAATGATTTACTAATTAAAAATCAAATACTGAATACCTTATCAATATGATTATATAAAAGTATTTGTATTATATATGATTTACAGATTTAATAAATACCAAATGATAATGAGTCACTTGCACATCTATTTATTACATTTTGATCTTTTTTGAAATACCTTTACATATAGTCTTATGCTGATTACAAAATTGACTAAAAGCGATTACTACTTTGCTAAAATTGTTTTTTTTTTGAAAATATCCTAGAGATATCACCAGGATATTTTATAATATCAAATTTATATCGAAATTGTATCGACAGGATATTTTTTAAAAAAAAAATATCCTGGCAATATAATTTTGATATAGATTTGATATTTTATATCACAAAAATATCTATTTGATATTCCAGTAATAATATCTATTTGATATTCCGGTAATATCCTAGCAATATTTTATAATTTTATTATTATTTTTATTATTTTAGTAATATTACACAGATATTATCACGATATCACCGTGATATTTTAAAATATCATATCAATATCACTGTGATATCAAATAAATATCAAATAAATATTATATTAAAATAATTTATTCGATATTTATTTAATATTAAAGTAATATCGATATGATATTTTAAAATATCACGGTGATATCGTGATAATATTTGTGTAATATTACGAAAATAATAAAAATCATAATAAAATTATAAAATATCCCTAGGATATCACTAGGATATTAAATAGATATTTTTGTGATATAAAATATCAAATCTATATCAAAATTATATTGCCAGGATATTTTTTTAAAAAAATATCCTGGCAATATAATTTTGATATAGATTTGATATTTTATATCACAAAAATATCTATTTAATATCCTAGTGATATCCTAGGGATATTTTATAATTTTATTATGATTTTTATTATTTTAGTAATATTACACAAATATTATCGCGATATCACCGTGATATTTTAAAATATCATATCAATATCACTGTGATCTCAAATAAATATCAAATAAATATTATATTAAAATAATTTATTCGATATTTATTTAATATTAAAGTAATATCGATATGATATTTTAAAATATCACGGTGATATCGTGATAATATTTGTGTAATATTACTAAAATAATAAAAATCATAATAAAATTATAAAATATCACTAGGATATCACTAGGATATTAAATAGATATTTTTGTGATATAAAATATCAAATCTATATTAAAATTATATCGCCGGGATATTTTTTTAAAAAAATATCCTGGCAATATAATTTCAATATAAATTTGATATTATAAAATATCCTGGCGATATCTCTAGGATATTTTCAAAAAAAAGCAATTTCAGCAAAGTAGCAATTACTTTTGCGATTACCTTTGCGATTACCTTTGCTTATTTGATTAAAAAAGCTTTATATAGCTTTACATAGCTTTACATAACCTTTATATTTGCAAATAAATATATATATTTTATCTTTAACATAATATTTAATATATTTTTAATTAAATAAATCTTTGAAATCAAGTTATTTATTACATTGTTGGCCTATTTATACCTTCAAAGAAAAATAGGGAACAACAACTAAAGCAGGAAAAAACTAAATATAAAAGATCACACAGCAGTTATATGTAATGTGCTATAGTTGAAAGGTTTGTAAATAAATACAACTATGAAGAATTTAAATATATGGTTTTATTCGAAAGAGGCAAGGGTGAGGTTTTAAAAGGGTTATAGAGAATAAATCTCTATCATCACAAAGACAAAATCACAAAGACAATTTATAAAGAAACCAATTTTTTATTTATAGGGTTTTCAACAAATGAAAAGGGTTATTATTCACTAAGAATAATAATATCAAAGTATATAAATTATAATATTTAATGTCACCAAGACTTTATTATCAAATTATTACTATTCGTGAGTTAAATACATTTAATAACTTTGTACTAAACTGTACTGAATTGTATTAAAAATGTAAAAAGTTGTATCTAACTGAAGACTGAGATTAAGGAAAAACTTGGCTTATTTATAACTAATAATTCTTGTCATTATTTATGTCGTCACACATGCTATCAAATATGTTATCATGCGTGTCATCATGTATGCCATCATCTATGTCATGGCTCTTGTCATCACTTATGCCATTGCATTACTGATCAACAATTAATTATTAATCTAGATATATTAATTTAGGTAACAAATGATAATTTGTAATACATGACTAAATTGATTTATAATAATATAATAACTATAATATAAAATATAATAATAATAAAATGATAAGAAAATACATATAAAAAATATAACTATATAATTAATAATAAAGATAAAACTAAGTTAAAAACATGTACGATTTTATTGATTTTATTTCACTACAATAATTATAATAAATATATTTTTTGTAAGTAGAAATAACTGTTTATAGATATATTTTATTATTTTATATCAAGTTATTTAGAATATGGGTTTAAATAAAGAAATAATATAGGTATTTGATTTTGTTGAGGGAAAGTCATGTAATTTTAAATCACATTACAAATTTTTATTGGTTAAAAATAGCAAAAGGTTCATTTTTGATAGACTTATAGTTATTTTTTTGATATATCAAGATATGCATAAAAAAAGTGGTTATTTTTTTGATATGTCTATAATTGTTTCATCAAAAAGATAACTATTTTGTTACATGAAAATTTAATATATCAAAAAAATAATCTCTGATCTATCAAAAATGAAACTTTTGCCTAAAAATGATTATCAATTACATGAGATCTGTTGTTTTGTCACATTACAAATTTTTATTGGCCAAAATTTGAGGATCAGGCACGTAATATTTGTTTATTTGTATTCCAATTACATAACTAAATTTTTTATATTATCGCGAAAACATTATACTTTATATATAATTTTACAACTTTGTTTAATTTCCTGTTTAAATAAATAAATTTATAGATCCAATCCAAAAATTGATACTTTCATCGAAAGCCATAACATTAATAACATTAATAAATTTTTTTGTTACTGAAGTTACATTGATCTAAAGATAAGATAATTAAAGATATAATAAACAATAATGTAAAGATATACATTGAATATAATAGAAATTAATGAATTATTTTATTTTAATTAATATCATGATAATTAAATCTCTTTATTTTATTTATTTCTTTTAAAAAAAATTCTAATGCAATTGATATATTTATGATACTTAAAATTTAAAATAATTAGCATATTTTTTTTAAAATAGAAACATTACACAAATATTTATCCTAGTAAATAAAAGTATTAGAAATACGCAGAAAAATTCATACTGTTGACCGTGACTACCTTCGAGACCAAAGTCAGGGTAGCAAAGCAACTATAGCAGAGATTATGTATTATAAAAGGACTATAATTAATATACTAAAGTTGGAATAGTAAGTGTACGAAGGATTTTATTAATGCGGTTTCTAATGTCGAAAAAGGCAGGTGTGAGTTTTTTTATACAAAATACAAGCAACAAATGCTTAAACAATTAACAATTCACTAAGAATTATTATCAAATAGTCACTAAGACTTTATTTCTTGAGCTCGACCCTAATCAGAACTGTTTTTACATCTGGGCAAAAATACCCTCTATTTATAAAAAAATGTTAAAGTATCGTGAATTATAATTAATAATCTAAAGAACATTCCAGGACTTTCTAAAATTTTCCGATATGATTATTAAAATTATTTTTAAAGATTTTACCAGAGGTTTTAGCAGTTTGATCGGGGGTAAAACCTCTTGTTGTGCAATGTTACACATTGCATAGGATCTACTTTAGAATTTACATAAACAATAAAAACTCTAAATGTAATACAAATATCGAAATAATGACTATACTAAAAATAATATTGTAGCGAAGTAAATTGATAATCAGGTGAAATGTCATTGGGGATGATATTTTGTGACACTAGATGAACTTTCAGGTGATTGTCATCCTTGTATGAGGATGAAAGATGAAAAATGCTGTGCAAGGATGAAGGATACCGTACGAGGATGAAGGATATCGTGCGAGGATGAAAAATGACGCACAAAGGATGAAGTATGAAGTACAAGGATGAAGTATAAACAAAAGAGAAAGTATAAATACGACTGTTGTCGCGAGTAAGTTTCAATAGTCAGACACTCGGTAAAATAAATAAGTTAGAATATAATTAATTAAACATAATTCAAAATAATTCGAAACTCTTTAATAAATATTATATAGAAAAGTAAACTTCATTCAGAAACAGGAAAGATATGTCACGCTGTAATATTTCTGTTGTTAAATGATGCTTTGCTTTTAAAACTTTATATTTTATATTTTAATAAACTTATATTTTGTATTATAATATTGCAAAATATTATTAAATATTGTTTGATGCTGCGTTACTACTTTTACTCCACCTTACTCACTGTGCCTTCATGATTAATTTGATTATTATTTGATTATTATTATTATTTATTATATATTTATTATCTGTTTCGAGATAGGCAAGTTTAGATCGACTGATTGCTTGACCTACTGGCAGATAGAGCGTATTATTATTTGTTTGTGTGATGCAAACTGAGAGACTGATTTGAGAAATTGTTCGAAATACTCTGCACTCCTGTGACAATATATATAAATAATAGTAATAATAACTATAATAAAGTAATAAAAAGTAATAAATAATATAAAATATAAAATAATAATAATAAAATAAAAGAATAAAAATAGGGCTAACAATACAATGGAAAATAAAAATACATTAGTCTGCATATATAGTGTCGTAGGAGTGCAGAGTATTTCGAACAATTTCTCAAATTAGTCTCTCAGTTTGCATCACACAAACAAATAATAATACACTCTATCTGCCAGTAGGTCAAGCAATCAATCGATCTAAACTTGCCTATCTCGAAACAGATAATAAATATATAATAAATAATAATAATAATCAAATAATAATCAAATTAATCATGAAGGCACAGTGAGTAAGGTGGAGTAAAAGTAGTAATGCAGTATCAAACAATATTTAATAATATTTTGCAATATTATAATACAAAATATAAGTTTATTAAAATATAAAATATAAAGTTTTTAAAAGTAAAGTATCATTCAACAACAGAAATATTACAGTGTGACGTATCTTTCCTGTTCCTGAAGGAAGTTTACTTTTCTATTTATTAAAGTATTTCGAATTATTCTGAATTATTTCTAATTATTAATTAATTGTTTATTCACTCTCTTACTTGACTACTGAAACTTACTTCCGACAACAGTTGTATTTATACTTTCTTTTTTGTTTACACTTCATCTTTGTACTTCATACTTCATTCTTTGTGTGTCATTCTTCATCCTTGTACGATATCCTTCATCCTCGTACGGTATTCTTCATTCTCGCATAACATTCTTCATCCTTCATCCTTGTACAAAGATGACAATTACCTGAAAGTTCATCTAGTGTCACAAAATATCATCCCCGTGACATTTCACCTGATTACCAATTTGCTTTGCCACAATAGTAAGTCTATGCTTCTGCTTCTAATTGTTTAAAAATTCTTTCTTGTAATGACTTTGAAAATAATTGTTTTAATAAAATAAAAATTTCTGAAGATATTTTAATTGAAATAGATTATTTTTTTTTCGACACAAATAACGAATCAGATAATACATTTTTAAGAGGAATAATTAATGAAGGAGAAAAATTTTTTTTTTTTTTTTTTCCCAACGGAGCCATGCTCCAATAAACTTTATTAATAAATTTATAGTTACAATGTATACATGGAAATTTATAATATATCTATTGAAACTGACTAAAAATTAACTTAATGAAAATTTTACCGTCCGGCCCATCGTTGCCTAGATTTCTCAACCTAGGAACTGATGGCCATAACTCCAACAGAAAAAAACTTTTATTTTATATAAATTGTATCCATTATATTTGTTACTTTTAAGAAAAATATCATCAATAAAATAATCTATATTTTTTTGTTTTTGTCTTTGTTTTTCTTTTAAATATTCTTTTTCTTCATCTGATTTCCCTCCCATTATATGCAAACCATCTCGATTTTGCTCTTCTTTTGTTGAATTTGTCACTGTTCTCTTTTTTCTTTTAGCTTTATTAGTAATTCCATTTTCTATCTCCCACGTGATTACTTTCTCACAGCGATCCTTCCATATTTCTTTAAGAACATTTTGAAAATCCTCAAAAGTTTCCATTATAACTCTGACTGCCATTCTTTTATCTTTACATATTTCTGTTACTTTGTATGTGAACAAGTCTGGAACAAAGCCTTTGATAATTTCGAAAAAAGTAAGATACGGTCCATGTTTTGTGGAGTGGTAATCAACTTCACCACAGTAATTCAAACATGTAACCATGTTTAATCTATTCTTTATTGTTGAGTCTTCAATATTAGGTTTATTTTGAATTATTTTTTCTCATAAAATTACTTTAAACTTGACACACAACTCTCTTATTGGATCCTCCTCCCCTCCTCTTTTGCAAGTAAACACATGCAAATTGTCTTCTTCTGCATGACTGCAAAATATGCATTCTGAATCTTCATATAAATTTGGTTGGTGTAAATGTCTTTTTGTCATAGTTGGCAATTCTTCACATAAGAGCTTCATAGCAAAGCTTCTCTTATGCATGTCTGTATTATTTGTGTAATCAGATGTTATTTTACTTGGATGTTTTGTTTTAAAAGTAAGATCCCAATCAACTTTTTTATTTTTATCACTATTCATGAAGTGCTTAAACCTTTCTTGAAACTTCCAGTCTATCATAGTTTTTACCCTATGTATCTCTTTTGCTGCTTCTTTTATAGATATTTCTAATAAGGATGAGTTCCACATTGGTATAAAATTTCTATTTTTTATGTTTTTGTAATTTAATGTAATTGTTGTACCTTTAAAACTATATTAATGAAGGAGAAAAATAATTCTCAAAACTATTTTAATAATGATAATGATGGTTTGACAATCTTTACTGTGACACCATTTCTGTTATTTTATTTTTATTAATTTCTTTTGCTTGTGATTTAATGTTATAATAAATAATAATTTTCACAAACAGTTTTAATAATGTTAATAATTTAATATTATAGTTCATTTTAACATTCTTTTAATTTTTTTTATTGATCATAAAGAATATCATTTTTATTAAATAAACAAAAAGGAAAAAAAAAGGAGAAAACTATTAAATAATAATAGCAAAGATATAAATATAACACTAAGGTCTAACTTAGAAAATAGTAAAAATTTATTATTTAAAATTGATAAAATTGTATTCCAATTTGAAACACAATTATTTTTCAAAATTTCAGTCAGGCGGGTGATAATTTATCTTAGCCAATTTTATCTAACTTTATCATTTAGGAGACATTAAAAAAAAAGTATTGATCTACCTTTTTCTTTAAGGTGTTAAGATCTTTATCTTTTTTTTAATATTACTTATCTGATTTCTTCTTAGGGGCTGATAGATGGATCCTATGTTAAAATTTTTTTTTAAATACTTGGATTGATGATTGGATTCCATAAGATCTTTCTTATTTATTTTTTTTTTAAATATTTGAGATTCCATAACTATACATGTTCCCAAAATTGATTTTGGATTTTTGAGGTATTTCGACTTTTTGAGATTTATGCAAAATCTATTCTATATGAAAGTAAAAAAAGTACCCAGTTATGTGTATCTTCAATCAAAGAATAAATCTGGGTGGTCAAAAAATTTCAGGTTTTAAGTAAAATAATTTTGTCTTCTATGAAAAACTATTTCGACTTTTTTCTCCAAAATACCAATTTCGGGGCCCCAAAATGATTTTGCGTGCAAGTATATTCATAACAAGATCATTATTGTTTTCAGTTTTTAGATCTCTATAATAAATATTAATAAACAAATAATTTAAATATTTGGTTCCTTTTATATGCGACATAAAATGTGAACATTTATCTATTAGTGATTCTGTTACAATGGAGGTGTTCTAATGTGAGATTGATTTCTGCCATATAGAACTTAGCTCTTTTTTCGCTAGGTCATACTTTATTTTATAAATTCCAAAATAATTCACGACCATTCATGAAATCAGTGATTAAATAAAAATGAGACTTTGTTTGAAATGAATACTTCAGACCTGTTAATAATGGACATTGGCCAACATGGGTAAGAATATTTTTCTCAGATAAAGTGTTTTCAACTTCATTTCATTCAATTAAATTTTGCTTTTGAAGGATCTTTATGGCATAAATATGATTTGTGTCTTTTTTGCGAACTTGAAAGATTTTTCCAGAGTTACCCTTTTCGATCAATTTTAGAATTTCGAATGATGAGAGCTCAAGGTGAGATTTCTAAATATATAATTGAAAATGATACAAAAATGTTAGTTATCAATATATCTACATTTATATTTAAACTAGCTTTTTGCCTGTGGCTTCGCCACAGGATTTATTTTATCTATTTTTTTGTCAGTATCTGTTTCATTTATTTATAGGCTTAAATGTTTATGTGAAATATGTTAATATTTTTTTTGTTATTTCGTTATTTCGTATAACAATTTGTATATTTGTTTTGGTATTAATTTGTAATTGCGATCTGTCAGTGGGAATTTTTTTCGCTCCAAAAAAAATTAAAAAGTTAAATATTATCATAAACGATCTGCACATTTTGTTTCGTTACGCCAATTAAAAAGTTAAATATTATCATGAACGATCTGCACATTTCGTTTCGTTACGCCAATTTCTATCTTTTGTAAATCCTTTGATGTAGGAAAATTTTATTATGCCAAGGACCACTTTCCACTTGCCAAAGTTATTTTCAGGTTACTTTGTCAAGAAGTCGGTGCAAAAGATTCATCAAGATGTAAATGCCAATGTGTTTCATTAATTTCTGTGCGAGAAATATGATCGATCATGCCGATTAATCATCAGATTTAAATAATTTTCGGCATTTTCAGTATTTTCGGCATTAGCAAGCCGGCCCTAGACAAAATACGTTAAAAGAATCAAGATACAGCCAATCAAAAACGTTAAAGCGTACACTTCTGTTTTAAATAATATAGATAAATGTAAACCACTGGTCAAATGGAAAAAAATAGGACGGTTTTATCATGAATAGAATTCTGATTGATGGCTAAATTTGCTAAGATTTATTAAGTATAGGCAGTCAATTTTTTCTGATTTATAAATAGGAATTTCCGATTTATGAATTTTCACAAATAGGATGTCTGATTTATGCATATTTGCACCATCAATAGAATTTCAATTTTTGTTCATTTGACCAGCGAACGTTATAATTATCTCAACTTTGACTTTCTCGTAAGAGATCTGAACATAAACTTTTACCTCTTGGGGACAATCTAATAAATAAGAATTGGTTAAAAAAATGGTTTAATTATTTGTGATTGTTTAAAATAACTTATTTATTTATTTTTTTCTTATTTACTTAACAAGATTACTTACTTGAACCAACCATCAACGATTTAATTTGGATGTCTTGGAGGTTGAATTTTTAACATTCCAAGAAAGATTTCGGATTGAGCCTGGTCAGAAACACGTTCATAAATTGAGACATGAACTTTACCATCCAGATGTATAATATCACTATAATATAACAAATGAATAAATATTAATATAATAACTCATTATCTATTAATAATAATTAATTATAAAAAGAAGACCTACAAGACAGCTTCCTGTTTCCAAATGGGATTAGTAGAAGCTCGTACAATATCCAAGAAATTAGTTGACTTTCCAGCTTCTCGTGACTATACTTGCACGCTAAATTATTTTGGGAAAAAAAGTCAAAATAGTTTTTCATAGAAGATGAAATTATTTTACTTAAAACCCAAAATTTTTTGACAACCCAGATAAATTCCTTGATTAAAGATACATATAACTAGGTATTTTTTTTATTTCCATATATAGAATAGATTTTACATAAATCTCAAAAAGACAAAATACCTCAAAAATCTAAAATCAATTTTGGGAACATGTATACTCGTGACATATTGTTTGATTGCTTCCTTTGTAACAACTTCGTGTTGTTCAAATTCCACGATACAGTATGGTTTTGATTGATAGTTAGCAACATCAATCTTGCGTCCTTCAATGATGGTCACAGAAAATCTACCAGTGAAAGCCTTGCCGATATTATCAAAGGCAGTAATGCTTTGGTCAGAACTCAGAGGTCCGGACCTTGGAGTTTCTTGATCATGTTCTAAAGTATCCTGATAAGAGTCTTGAAAGTTTTGTTTCTCCATTGCTGTTGCAGAATTGAGTTCAGGAGAAGGAGTCACAATACTCTTGTAAATATTACCCCATTCAACAAATTTCTTTTTAAAATATTCAATCATGATTATTAATTGTCTTTCTCGGCTGTCGTTTCTGTTGTTGTTCATTAAATAAAAAAATTATAACATAAAAAGTAACGAAAACTAACACATGCGATCGGGTATATATATATATTTCTAGTTTATGAAAAAGGAATTTTTTAATGTGGAGGTCTCTTTAAAAGTAATTCTTGTTGGAATGAGATTTCAAGATTTTGTGGGGGTGTGTTTAAACTTTTTTTTTTTAAAAAAAAGAACGATACATATTATTTTAGATGTAAAATGTTTATCGTGAATATATTTATATATATATAAAAATGAATAATTTTAAAGATATTTTTATGTTATACGCATTTCTTTTTGTAATTCTTTTCTGATTAAATTTTTGAAAACGATTATAATTTATAAATAAATAAAAAAAACGTTGCATATAATGCATATTTAAATATATATTTCTTTTCAATAAATATCCCTACAATTTATTTAAACATTTTATTATGCTTTATGAACTAAACTGGTACATTTTTAATTATTGACGCCACTTGTTTGTGTAACTGAACTGATGATTTTTTTCTCAAAGTCATCAGATTTGCTGTAATAAAATTACACTAAAAAAAAGGACAATCTATAATTTTAGGAAATTTTATATTTTATATTATTTATTTGATCTACCTCAAGAAGAATGGTTGTTAAATTTTAATGCAAATTAAGTTATATTCCTTATTCCTGCACGAATGGCATATCGTGAGAAATAAATTTATGTAAATCATTTTTAATGCTAAAGTTACAAGTTCAAGTACAAAATTAGTTACCAATTCATGTGATAATCTGCATAAAATGACTCAATATATTGAGGGTGCACGAATTCCACATGAGACGTGCACGGGATTTCGAAATGTTGCGAAGGTCACGGGAGATGACATTGAGATGACAGTGTAACCGGATGAGTGTGTTACCATCTAGATGACAGATTATTCATCTTTGTACGAAGTATTTCATCCTTGTGTGTCATCTTTAAAATTAGAAAAGAACGTGTTTAGACGCGACAACACAGGATGAAGGAAAATAAGTTCGAAAGTGTATAAAATAGACTGGTAATTTAGGATGTGAAAAGGATCGGCTCATTTTTACAATTTTTATAATTTTTAATTTCTTTTGGTACATTTCGAATAATTACGAAAATCTTTCACCTAATTTGTAATAATAAAATTAATAATCTTTTGGTTCGCAGTTTATAATAAAAATAAATAATAAAGATAGAAACATATTGTTTTGATTTAGCAGCAGAGATAAGACACGCCAAAGCAGTGATATATTTTTGTTGTTACATCTTTGCAATAAGTTTAAAAGTTTCAATATACCCCGTAATAATTTGATACATTTTTAATATTTTTATTTCGTGATAACGGTAATATTGGTGAGAAACGGTTAACAGCCCGTAATACCTCTATTACTAATTTTGTAATTTCTTGAATAAAGTTACTGAATAAAGTCTGAAGCTAAGATTCGAAAGTTTGCGTAGTGAGCTGTAAAAAGATACTTTTACTCCACTTACTCACGTACCTTCAGATCGCACCTGTGTGTACTGTGTTAAGAGTTTATTTTATATATCTATTCGTTGCGAGTAGGCAAGTGACTGCTTGATCCTACTGGCGGATAGTGGGCGTTACGAAATATTGCGTACAAGAGTACGTTGAGTTAGTACGAAAAGGGGTGTGACGAGAGTTCGATTTAGTGGGNGATGTGCACGGGATTTCGAAATGTTGCGAAGGTCACGGGAGATGACATTGAGATGACAGTGTAACCGGATGAGTGTGTTACCATCTAGATGACAGATTATTCATCTTTGTACGAAGTATTTCATCCTTGTGTGTCATCTTTAAAATTAGAAAAGAACGTGTTTAGACGCGACAACACAGGATGAAGGAAAATAAGTTCGAAAGTGTATAAAATAGACTGGTAATTTAGGATGTGAAAAGGATCGGCTCATTTTTACAATTTTTATAATTTTTAATTTCTTTTGGTACATTTCGAATAATTACGAAAATCTTTCACCTAATTTGTAATAATAAAATTAATAATCTTTTGGTTCGCAGTTTATAATAAAAATAAATAATAAAGATAGAAACATATTGTTTTGATTTAGCAGCAGAGATAAGACACGCCAAAGCAGTGATATATTTTTGTTGTTACATCTTTGCAATAAGTTTAAAAGTTTCAATATACCCCGTAATAATTTGATACATTTTTAATATTTTTATTTCGTGATAACGGTAATATTGGTGAGAAACGGTTAACAGCCCGTAATACCTCTATTACTAATTTTGTAATTTCTTGAATAAAGTTACTGAATAAAGTCTGAAGCTAAGATTCGAAAGTTTGCGTAGTGAGCTGTAAAAAGATACTTTTACTCCACTTACTCACGTACCTTCAGATCGCACCTGTGTGTACTGTGTTAAGAGTTTATTTTATATATCTATTCGTTGCGAGTAGGCAAGTGACTGCTTGATCCTACTGGCGGATAGTGGGCGTTACGAAATATTGCGTACAAGAGTACGTTGAGTTAGTACGAAAAGGGGTGTGACGAGAGTTCGATTTAGTGGGACTGATTGACGTAACTTTACTCCTTGTTCTGGGCAGACCGCTACAGATTTTGGTGCCTCCTGTGAGGTTTGGCATAAAGTATTCTTAAGAAAAATAGTGTTTCACAGATTTACGAGAATTTTGATAAATATAGTTAGAGTTTATATTGTTTGAGATATCCCCTTTAAAAATCCAAAAGATTATTCCCGCCAAAAGAAAGCGTAACAATACGAAATAGCCCTAAAAACGACAGAAATTTCTGTTCCCAACAAGATTTTTTGAGTACAAAGCAGTCGTTAACATAATAAAGTTCTTACAAATCAAACGATCAACGACGAAGACAAACGTTTTGAAATTTGTGTAACAAGACAACAAGAATCCGTATCCCTACGAAACAATAGCCACCGTGACGAATAAAAGAATAACTAGAGGAATGAGTCGCAGCACCGAAGAAAGCGGAACCAACGCTTTAATAAAGGGATTACAAGACGCCTTTCGTATCAGAAATGATGCGAAGATGCCGACGTTTGGAGGAGGAAATCGAGACCCTATGGAATGGTTGGAGGAATTCAACAGATCTGCTAGGATAAACCAGTATACTAGCGAATATAAACTTCAAGTCGTCGCCGGATACTTACAAGGTGCAGCGGGACTATGGTTCAGCGAAGTACAAGAGGGACAAAACCCCATTACGCATTGGAGCGACAGAAACCGAGTATCGTTCGAAGCCTCATTTTTAGCCACTTTCAAGACCACTGCGTTGATAAATCAATGGAGGTTCGAACTATCAATGAAAATACAGAAAGTGAACGAAACAGTGGAGCAGTACGCTAACGACGTCAAGAAACTGATCAGACGCATTGACGGCGAGAACAGATGGAGCGAGGACGAAAAGGTCTGGCAGTTCCTAAAAGGATTACGAAAGGATATTGCCTACCAAGCGCGACCCCTTATCCTGTCCCAAGAAAATCCTTCTTTAGAAGCAGCAATCAGAATTGCGAAACAGTTCGAAGAGAATGCGCAGACATA
>PQFF01000106.1:596295-651541 GCA_003547095.1 Diversispora epigaea | reverse complement strand
TTCGCATATCGGACCATTAGGAATAGGACGACAAAGTACGAACCCTTTTACCTACTCTATGGTTGCGTGCCTACACTGCCCATAGAGCTCGATATAGTAACATGGCCAGCCACGGAAATTAGCGAAAGACAGTACGAGGACCTAATCAATAGAAGAATTAGTGAGATGGTAGGAGTATTCGCAGACAACAAGATCAAAGCGTCCAAGAACATAAAAGATGCCCAAGCACGACAAAAGAGGGCTTACGATAAGAGAACCCGTATTATGACGTACAGAAACAACGATATGGTACTAGAATATCGATCAGATTTACAAAATGTTCATGGCGACAAGTTTCGGAACAAATGGACAGGACCCTATTTTATTCATCAAGTTTTGGGAAATGGGTCATACATATTGAGGACTAGCAACGGAGAAGTATTGAACCACCGACCTGTACACGGAAATCGCCTAAGGTCTTACAAACAAAGGGGTTTTATCTCACGTGAGATAACAGAGAACAATAGCCGTGCATGAAAGACAAAGATAAAATGCGACGTTTCCCGAAACACGACTAAAAACATTTAACATGACCCACCTACAAATCTCCGAAAGCTTTTGTGAACGAGTCAGCAGATTACGCGAAGAACTATTAGAACTATCGAGAGGCGCACAGCTTATACTAGATGATACAGGGGCATATCTGGTAACGGAAGGTTACGCAATAAACCTGGGAGGACCCACGAGTGATGAAGTGGTGCAGCGAGAGAACGACATGCTACTCCCATATGTCCTGGATACAATGACCGCACCCGAAGAGGTACACGATCTTACGGAAGCAGTGTTTGATCACGACATAGCCGGGCTGCTCTCTGTAGCCACGGATCCAGATAATCCTAACGGACAACGGGTGAACGCTTATAGAAGGCTTGGAGAGTACATTTCTACTTTTCAAGAAATCCGTACGGCTACGTCGATAAAACACGAGTTGCAAGGGTATTCCCATCAGAACGGATCACGGACATACCAGATAGCGCAAAGGTTAAGATCTCTCGCACAAGCAGTCGGAATGCTGCGACCAAAGAATCTCCAACTGGTCACACCTGACTGGATCTACAAGCTTCCGAAACAGGAGTACGAAAGATTACTGAAAATGTGCGGCGAAATGCATCTGCAGTTAATGAGTGATTTATGGGGTATGAGTGTGGGGTCGCAGGAGCTCCCCCTTGAAGGAGGAAATGTTTGAGGGTGCACGAATTCCACATGAGATGTGCACGGGATTTCGAAATGTTGCNGTATTTCATCCTTGTGTGTCATCCTTAAAAATAGAAAAGAACGTGTTTAGACGCGACAACACAGGATGAAGGAAAATAAGTTCGAAAGTGTATAAAATAGACTGGTAATTTAGGATGTGAAAAGGATCGGCTCATTTTTACAATTTTTATAATTTTTAATTTCTTTTGGTACATTTCGAATAATTACGAAAATCTTTCACCTAATTTGTAATAATAAAATTAATAATCTTTTGGTTCGCAGTTTATAATAAAAATAAATAATAAAGATAGAAACATATTGTTTTGATTTAGCAGCAGAGATAAGACACGCCAAAGCAGTGATATATTTTTGTTGTTACATCTTTGCAATAAGTTTAAAAGTTCGATATACCCCGTAATAATTTGATACATTTTTAATATTTTTATTTCGTGATAACGGTAATATTGGTGAGAAACGGTTAACAGCCCGTAATACCTCTATTACTAATTTTGTAATTTCTTGAATAAAGTTACTGAATAAAGTCTGAAGCTAAGATTCGAAAGTTTGCGTAGTGAGCTGTAAAAAGATACTTTTACTCCACTTACTCACGTACCTTCAGATCGCACCTGTGTGTACCGTGTTAAGAGTTTATTTTATATATCTATTCGTTGCGAGTAGGCAAGTGACTGCTTGATCCTACTGGCGGATAGTGGGCGTTACGAAATATTGCGTACAAGAGTACGTTGAGTTAGTACGAAAAGGGGTGTGACGAGAGTTCGATTTAGTGGGACTGATTGACGTAACTTTACTCCTTGTTCTGGGCAGACCGCCACAATATAACATTTAATATTTATTAGTAGATTTTAAAAATTAAAGAATTGCACATAGATTTTAACAAACTGCTGTGATTATCAGCTAACTATTCTAAGACTAATTTGTAACTTTATATCATACCATATAATAAAGTTTTTAATAATAAATTAATTGAATAATCGTTCGTGTATTAAAATTAAACGGCTTTTAGAAAAGACAATTTGAATAGGATTAAAAAGTTTAATTAATTTAATTCATATTTTTATCCAAATTTTTTTAAAAAAATCTGTGAAAACAACCTGATAAACAATTTGATCTAAATTAGGTTATCTCAATAAATTTTTATCATAATCTTTCCAATAAAAGTTACATTATCTTTGTGTTGAGCGGAAATTTTATGCTTGATTTAGTGGTGATTATTTATTAGTATATTGGTACAAAAAATACTTGGATAACTTTATTAGCGATAAAGTTATATCGAAACATTGAAATGCATAAATAGTAAGGGAATCAAATAATTCAAATTAAATGTGCTTCGTTTTAAAATAACATGGGAAAAGCGTTTCAAAACAAAATAAAAAATATAAACCAACAAATTTAATATTTCATACTAACTTTAAAATAGTTTGTTATCTTGAATTATTATAATTATTATACTAAATAATCTATAATATTATGAAAGAATAATATCACAAAATAATAATTAATGAAATAAATTAATTGGAATAAATTTATTTTTCTTGTTTGTTTTTGTCTTCTTTGTACATTAAATAAATAAAATAATATATAAAAATGGATTGTTNCTTGGATAACTTTATTAGCGATAAAGTTATATCGAAACATTGAAATGCATAAATAGTAAGGGAATCAAATAATTCAAATTAAATGTGCTTCGTTTTAAAATAACATGGGAAAAGCGTTTCAAAACAAAATAAAAAATATAAACCAACAAATTTAATATTTCATACTAACTTTAAAATAGTTTGTTATCTTGAATTATTATAATTATTATACTAAATAATCTATAATATTATGAAAGAATAATATCACAAAATAATAATTAATGAAATAAATTAATTGGAATAAATTTATTTTTCTTGTTTGTTTTTGTCTTCTTTGTACATTAAATAAATAAAATAATATATAAAAATGGATTGTTTATTCCATTCGATAGGTTCTTTTGTCTTGAAATCAGTAGATACATTTATAAGGAATATAAATAGAGTATTAATGAAAATGAACAATCAATTTTATTGAACTGGCGCAGTTAAATTAATTTTTGGAATTTAAACATAATTAAGTGGTTCAAAATTATTTCAATCCGCACTTTGAATGCATTCTTAAACATGTGCATATCTTTGATCGAAACTGCGCGTTCAGCGTATCGCTTTTGTGTTGGACCGAAATCAATAGAATTACATCTTGGCACATTAATAATTTTTTAAAATACGCGACTTCTTACATACATTCCAATTATGATTTGATATTGTTTAAGTAAGATTATCTAAATTATTTTTTGAAAATAATTTATTTTTTATTTTATTTTATTGATCTATTGTTATTTATCTTTTGGCAAATAGCTTTTTCAAAAAAAAATATATCATTATTGTTACTAAATTACCATATTGTAAATATGTTTATCACACGATATAATAATTAATTTGCTAACTGTAGATGCCTCGTATATCTATAAATATAATTGAAATACGCCTAGCATTATTTAAAATTTTTTTTATTCAGAAGCCTGGTAAATATATCATTACTACCCCGTCATGTTTGTTCTGGTAAATGCAACAAAACAAAATTCAAAAATCTTTATTTTATAGTGAAAGTGCACGCATATAAAATATTATTTAATGGTATTATTTTTTTTTATATTTTTCCTAACTTTATTGTATGAAACAATTATGGGACATTGTGTATAAGGTTCTGAGCACAAAAACATAAAAAACCTATTCATAGTCTGGATATCAATTTTTTTCAGATTTAATTTTTTTTTCAGGGGTTAGGAAACTTTTTTCATCCGGTAATTAGCTAGGTAAGGAATACCAATTATTAACTTTATCCAATCACGACATAAAATCGTTAACAACTCAAAATTTTATTATGTCAACTGCCTTTAAATCTCCAATTAAAAAGTTTCACACAAAATTTTATATATATTTGTAATTTTTCATATGTTATTATGTAAATAAAAGTTTACTTTTGTTTAAATACTCAGTCATCAATATGCATTTCGAATCTACTACAAATTATTCCATTTCTTTTCTCTAAAGCTCAATATAGTTATTTCTTTTTGTTTTTTTTTGTTATTTTTAGCTTAGTTTAGTAATAAATAAGAACTTTATTTAGTAGTCAAAGTGTATTGTGTATATATTTTATTCATTTTAATAGTAACGACTGACAATTATTTCAGTTAACCAATATGATTTAATATAAATACTTTAAAAAAAAGGAAAATTACTACTTTTCGAAAAGAAAATGATCATTTTTTTTGGTGTAATTTTTATATTTAATACTCTTTTAAAAAATAAATATAGCATTTTAATTTTGTATTTTCAATTTCGATAATAAAATAAAATAATAATTTGTTAATAATTTTGTATTAAATAAATTGTTTTTTTTATTTCTTCGCAATTTAGTACAAAATTCTGGGAACAAACTATTTTTTTTAAGATTACTACAATAATTTACTTTGCTATCAACTTAAATTTATTACAAAATTAATTTCTACAATACTTCATACATAAACTATTTCAAAACCAGTTTATTTATTATAATTGTAATACTGGCTGTAAAATTAATCTTATTAAGATAGATTAAAATATTTGTAAAAAATATATTCAAATATAAAATAGAAATTTTACTAAATATTAAAATATATAATGTAAACTAATTGTGAATACTTTGCAAAATGAATATTTTACCATGAAATCCACCATCAATTCCAAGTATCAAAAAATAATAATAAAGATATCAAAAAACTAAAAACAATGATCTTGCCTAATTATTTTTATGATTCCATCCATCAATATCCAAGTAATATTTAATAAAAATTATGATTTTATTATAGAATCGATCTTACCATAGAACCCATTTTACAGTAAAATAATAAAGATCTTATCAATCCATCATCACATCGAAGAATAGCTAGTTAAATTCAAATAATGATTTTGTTACTAATATTATTGTTGTTGTTGTCATTATTACTTGTTGTTATTAGAATTATTATTCTTCTTATACCTTCGATACAATATGCTAATAAGTTTTATCAAATTAAAATAAGCTTTTAAACTTCAAGAAATATTTAATGCTTATGCCAATATAATATATATATATACACATACATACATATATGTGCTTGTCTTTGATACTATCTTGATTTAATATCTTCAATGCACTGGTTGAGATGGTCCAATTCAGTTAAAATTTGGATAGCCATAGAAAGTTTCCTGATTTTTTCTGAAAGCAATTTGTCCTTCAAAGAAAATCGGAAAGAAAATGGCAATGAAATTCTGATAGCAATCATACCAAAATCAAAGTATAAAATCTTATTTTGTTTAATAATTTGGTTTACACCTTTTCATTTAAGAAATTTTTTTTTTGCAATTTTAACAAGTATAAAACAGCACATTCGCATGAAATTTTCAGGATATAACCTGTCAGCTTTTGACCACACAAACAGGATATAACCTTACCACTATTATTTCACGCAGAAACAGAAAAATGACGGCAAACAAATAACAATTGTCAATCTGCGTGGGGCAACGCAGACAGGTTATATCCTGAAAAATCACACAGAAATATAATGTGGTGGTAAAAAACGTGATTCATAAGTGATACCCTTTAAATTAATAAAAACAGATACAAAACAAGAGTATAATCATTTAATTTAAATTTCATGATAAACACTTAAAAATACCCTATAACTATTAGGGTTTACCATGGGAGAAACATTATTGGTATTAATTCTTGCATTTATTAACTAAGCGTATCTAAAATATTTATTTAGTTTAATAAATAAAAATGCAGTTATATAATTTATATCAAAATAAAATTATTAAAATGAGTTTTTTAAATATAAAATATAATAAAATGTAATTTAAATTTAATCTATTGATCTATAAATCATCAAAATTGGTCATACCTATATAATTATTTATATCAAATTTTGATTTATGAATTGCTGAACTATGTTTCATTAAAGGTTTGCTTATAGGATGTGATCCAGACCTAGTAATTTCACTACATAATGACTCAGAATCTACATTTTGCATTTCTTGATCTGCATTTAAAAACATAAGTGAACTTTCTAAAGTTTCATTTAAATCTCTAATCCATTCCTCAACCATATTAAAAATCATTTCAGCACTTGGTCGTTCAGATGAATCATTATGCCAACATTTTTCCATCAATTCCACAAAATATTGAGGTGTTCCTTTATGAATTTTTGGATGATGTCCATTGAAAATGGATACTGCCAGTTCTGGATCATATAATTCTTTTTCAAATGGTATTTTTCCTGTTNATAAATAAAAATGCAGTTATATAATTTATATCAAAATAAAATTATTAAAATGAGTTTTTTAAATATAAAATATAATAAAATGTAATTTAAATTTAATCTATTGATCTATAAATCATCAAAATTGGTCATACCTATATAATTATTTATATCAAATTTTGATTTATGAATTGCTGAACTATGTTTCATTAAAGGTTTGCTTATAGGATGTGATCCAGACCTAGTAATTTCACTACATAATGACTCAGAATCTACATTTTGCATTTCTTGATCTGCATTTAAAAACATAAGTGAACTTTCTAAAGTTTCATTTAAATCTCTAATCCATTCCTCAACCATATTAAAAATCATTTCAGCACTTGGTCGTTCAGATGAATCATTATGCCAACATTTTTCCATCAATTCCACAAAATATTGAGGTGTTCCTTTATGAATTTTTGGATGATGTCCATTGAAAATGGATACTGCCAGTTCTGGATCATATAATTCTTTTTCAAATGGTATTTTTCCTGTTGATATTACCCACATAATAATTCCAACACTATAAATATCTGAAGCTTGTGTATATTGATTTTGATTCATGACCTCTGGTGCAATATATGGTAATACACCATATGTTCCGGATGATGAGATTTCATTTACTGGTCTACATAATCCTAAATCCCCCAATCTTATGAATTTTGAACCGTTATGTGCTTCTGTTATCATAAGGTTACCAGGATGAAGATCGCGATGAATAAATCCTTTACTGTGAATAGTTTTTAATTCTCTAATAAAAGAATTCAATAACCATAACCATTCTTTCCAAAGCAATTTCTTATTTTGCTGAAGAAATTCTATCAAATTTCCATTTTTCATATATCGTAAAACTATGGCATATTCTTTTGTCTTTGGATCTTGTGTTATACCAAAAATTGGTAAAACATACTTATCTCGACAATGAAAATTTACTATTAACTATATTATATAGTTATAAGGTTAAATTACAAATTTCACACATTAAAAAAATTAATATATTTGAGATATTTACCTCTTTTAAACTTCAGAACTAATTTGTTGCGAATTCTTGAGTTTCTTCAAAGCAACTTGATTTGAATTATAGAATCCAAATGATTCTTCAGGCATATCTATCCATTCTGCTTTCCAAACACTACCAAAACCTCCTTTGGCTAAATATTCTATATCTTTAAATTTACTATAATCTATCCACCTCCAAATTTCCCATTCCTTTGAATACTCGTCTAATTGAGACATTTGTATAATTCTGTTAACCTCATAATTACTATTGGTCCATTTTGATAAATAGTTTATTTCAATAAGTTTACAGTTGAACATACATTTTTTCGAATGTTTAAATTCCCACAATCATGACATCTACTAAAATTTTGAAAATATTTTTTGCAAATTTTACTGCAACTATTTTCTTTCCAACAAATACAGCAAGTGCCATCATCATTTTTAAGGTCTTGGTCTTGAATTAATTTATATTTATTTCTCTCAGATTTTGAGATTGCGATTTCATTTCAATGCAAATATTCAACTGAATTCTGACCATATTTATTTCCTCCTTCGGCTGATTTCGTGCACCAATAAAATGCTTTTTCTTCATCTTTTGTTGTTCCGAACCCATTTCCATAACAACGACCAAGATTACTCTGCCCGTAAATACTTCCCCCTTCAGCTGATTTTAAGTACCACTGAAATGCTTTCTCTTCATCTTTTGTTGTTCCAATTCCTTGTTGATAACAATATCCAAGATTATTCTCAAGTACCACTGAAATGCTTTCTCTTCATCTTTTATTGTTCCAATTCCTTGTTGATAACAACATCCAAGATTACGTTGTCCCATATGATTTCCCCCTTCAGCTGATTTCAAGTACCACTGAAAAGCTTTCTTTTTATCTTTTGTTGTTCCAATTCCATGTTGATAACAATAACCTTTTATTGTTCCAATCCCATTTCTATAACAGCTGAAGGTGGAGATAGTGACGGACAGAATAACCTTGGGCATTGATTTCAAGTACCTCTGAAATGTTTTCGCCTCATCTTTTGTTGTTTGAATTTTCATTTCTTTTGAAATTATACTAAGGGGGATAAAGTACGATAAAAATAAATAAATAGGTATACGTTATATTAAATTCAATACATTAACATTATATTGCCTATAAACTTGATATTTAAACGTAAGTTATATTAATTTGCACTTTGGTTTGTCAGATAATCACTCGCCTCGAACCTCGAATAAATATTAATTGTTTCAATAGTACGTACATTCTTTCAGAACCTTCTATTTCATTTGTTTACAAATAAGCGTACAATGCAATGCATGTAGAACGTTACGTTTACGTATATGAATGCAGATCTGATTTATTTAATAACATATTATGTAAAATTTTATCCTTTGAAATTTAATGCATGCCAAACATATAACTTAAGACATTTAACTGATGCTATTTTAATCTACTTGGTTTGTCACTTTGTCTAACAAAGAATCCTAAGTATATAAATTATTCGTTTAATGATAGTACAGAATTAAATTTCAAAGTTCCACTTTTATTCATAAAAAAACTTTATTCTTCTAAACAAAATATCCACTTAAATGAAAAATATAAGTTGCAATGTGGAACTTTAATTAGATGAAAAAGGTGATAATTATGAGATCAAAATGAACAATCGTTTCGAAGTTCCTTACGGTCAGTTAAAAGAATGATAATTATGTTCAGTATAATCGTGGCAAATACTATGATAAGGAATTGGGACTAAAAAGGCGAAGAAAATCATTTCGAAGTTACGTGAACTTAGTGGATAGTGAACAAAATATTCTTAAATTTTGGTGTTATAATGAAGTTGGAATCACGAGACTAAAAATGTTCATAAAAACAATTTACACAAATTATATATGAATAAAAGATTTTGACTGAACAAACGGAACTAATAAAAACAATACAATCCGCTCTTGTTAAATCACATATATATTCTTTTTTTTTTCTTTTAGCATAAATATTAAGGACTATATCGAAGACTAATTAATATCAATGAAATAATAATAATAATTAATAGCGAAAATAATTAATAGATATTAATATTCTAAATATCCTTATTTCTGTTATTTTAGGTTATTTATTTAATGAAATGAGAACAGGTTTAATAATTTTCAAAATTCCATAAATCAAAGACTATAGAACTTCAATTTTCTCTAACCTTATGAATCACATGTGACAATATGACAATAATACAAACAATGAATAAATAGAAAATATTCTTTCAATCCCACTCAATCAATGATATTTTTTAAATAAATAATTTTATTCAATGAAAACATTTCTTTATATATTTTCATAAACATTTTATAAATATTTGAAGGAATGGATCCAAACTTGAGTGAAAATTTTTGTCGCATTTCTATAGAATAAAACTCAATGATAATTAGAATGATCAAATAACTCGTTTATATCACGAAACGTTCAGATTTTTGCTATTACTATGCTAAAAAATAAATTTAATAAATATGGTGACTAGTGGGATAAATATTAATTTAAATATATAGTTTGAACATTTATTATCTCAAATAATGAAAATTTTACTTATTCTTTTCCTCCTTAATATGTCGACCTTGCATATTATAATTATACAAATGACAAATTATTATTTCACGTCCAATATCTCTGATAAAAATGTAAATTTACCCGTCCATTGTGGTAATCAGAATGATAACTTTCTTTGAGATATTTCAAATCGTATATGTCACATCAAAAAAACTACACAAATTTCAAAATTCTATTATTTTAAGGAAAAAAATAAAAATAATAATAATAATTGAATAATTCATGAAAAAAATAGGATTATTTTCTGAATAAAAGTAAATATTTTATTAATACGTAATTATTTTATGAATATTCACTACCATAAAATTATCTTTTAGATTAATTATATGAGCAATTTCACACTTACGATTAATAATCGGACAAAAGAAAAAGAGATAAATAATGTCATCAATTATTCAAACCGTAAATTAAAATTGATAATAAATAAAAAAATAAATTTATAAATTTATAAAGAAAATACAGTAAATAGTATATAAGCTAGTTAGTTGAATTACAATTAAAATATAAGCTAAATAAAAGATAACTCAAAAATAAATGTTAGATTTTGTGACTGAGCGTTCAATGTTAGTATCTCCCACGCTTGAATTTTTTGGATCTTCTATTTGAGCTGAGGCATTTTTTATTAAAGTAACATTAAGAAGATCTTTACGAGATTTCTTAGATTTCAAAAGATTTTCAAAATTTTCATTAAAGCCATCAAGACTATTAAAAGTTATTTTAATAGTATGGGACATCTTGGGACATAGTTTCGTTAAGTTTGATTTTGTATTTGGTTTCAACTTTCGCCAGCCATCTGTAATTTTGCAACATATTACCTGAGTAATAGTAATTTCAAATCCACTCATTGCTTCTGAGGTCTCCCAGTGACAGGAATGTTTTCCGGGAGCAAAATTTCGTCTACGATTAAAATTTTTGTGAAGGTTTTCAGCAGTATATTGGTATATCCAACCAAATCCAGTACTACAACTGCCATCAACTGTCAATTCCCATTCCTTTGTTGTAGACTTAATTTCATGTCCGTTTCTTCTAACTTGGTTTAATGCAACTCCGGGTTCTCCACTAATTGATGCACCGAAGCTACCTTCCTGAACTTTAGAAATATCGATGTCGTTATTAAATTGTTGTAGCCACGGACCATTTTTCACTTCGTATAAGAGAATGTTAGGCATGGATTTATCTTCAATTGGAGTGACCCAAATTTCAATGGAATCAAGAAAATAACCAGAACCTAGTTTACGAAGTGATGGCCAGTTATCACTAAGCATTGGTCCCATTCTGCAATCATTAACATCTATAGAAAAATTTAAATTATTTCCAATTATTCCATCAGAAAGAGGATCGGGAACAGGATCAACATTTGCCTGGAGATAAGCCGAAATATTAAAATCTTGAAAGACATCTGATAAATTCTCATCTGTAGCTTTTGCCTTTACTCCAGATGAGACTTGAAAACGATTAATGTTACCATTATCACTATTGTTGTTATTGTTATTATTATTGTTATTATTATTAATTATCATTATAATTATTGTAATTATTATTATTAAAATTATTGTTATTATTATTGTTGCTGCTGTAATTATTATTATTATTATGATTATTGTTGTTGTCATTGTAATTATTATTATGATTATTGTTACTGCTGTTGTCTTTGTTGCCATTAGTAGCTAAATGCTCATTTTCACTTATTTCTTCATCATTTATGACAAAATTCATAATTTCAAAATCATCATCAAATAATAATTCTAGCTTTTCTAGAATTAATATATCAAGCTGTTCAGTAGTCCAACATGAAATATGTGGCACAGAGGAACCTTCATGAAAATCGAGCGCTATAAAATAATCAGCTTGTGATTCAAACACATTATCAATTTCTTTTTTTTTGTCTAAAAGTATCTTGATTAGCTTTTCCACTTTAGCATGTGAATCCGCTGAAGTTCCAAAATATACATTTGATTCTATGGAAAGGAAATTCGAATCAAATGATTCACTCCAAATATTTGACTCATTAATGATAATTTGGGGCTTCATGAACTGAATACAGTTGAAATAATTTCTATCAGCAGTAACGCTAGTTTCTGTTTGTTTTTCTGCAAACTTTCTCAAATCTTCATTTATTAAAAATAAGGGTTCATTTATACTATCCTTACTATTACTATTTCCACCTTCAGCTGATTTTATGTACCACTGTGATGCTTTCTCTATGTCTTTTATTGTTACAATCCCATTTCTAAAACAAGGTCCAAGATTATATTGTCCAATAGTATTTTTCTCTTCAGCTGATTTCAAGTATTCCTGACGTGCTTTCTCTTCGTCATTTGTTGTTCCCATCCCTTGTTGATAACAACGCGCAAGATTATATTGTCCTGTAAAATTTTCTCCTTCAGCTGATTTCAAGTACCAATGAAAAGCTTTCTTTTCATCTTTTGTTGTTCCAATCCCATAAAAGTAACATTTACCAAGATAATTCTGTCCATCACTATCTCCACCTTCGGCTGATTCCAAGTACAACTGAAATGCTTTCTTTTCATCTTTTATTGTTCCAATCCCATATTCATGACGACACCCGAGATTATACAGTTTTTTATGGTATCCTCCTTTAGCTGATTTCAAGAACCACTCAAATTCTTTCTCTACATCTTTTGTTGTTCCGATTCCTTGCTGATAACAACATGCAAGACTATATTGTCCAGCAATATTTTTCCCTTCAGCTGATTTCAAGTACCATTGAAATGCTTTTCCTTCATCTTTTATTGTTCCAATCCCATTTCTATAACAATGACCAAGATTATTCTGTCCATCACTATTTCCACCTTCAGCTGATTTCAAGTACCACTGAAATGCTTTTTCTTCATCTTTTGTTGTCCCAATCCCATTTAGATAGCATTGACCAAGATTATTCTGTCCTATAATATTTCCCCCTTCAGCTGATTTCAAGAACCACTGAAATGCTTTCTCTTCATCTTTTGTTGTTCCAATTCCTTGCTGATAACAACGTGCAAGACTATATTGTCCAGTAATATTTTTCCCTTCAGCTGATTTCAAGTACCACTGAAATGCTTTTCCTTCATCTTTTTTTGTTCCAATCCCATTTTCATAAAAACGACCTATGTTATATTGTCCTGTAATATTTCCACCTTCAGCTGATTTCAAGTACCACTGAAATGCTTTTTCTTCATCTTTTGTTGTCCGAATCCCATTTAGATAGCATTGACCAAGATTATTCTGTCCTATAATATTTCCCCCTTCAGCTGATTTCAAGAACCACTGAAATGCTTTCTCTTCATCTTTTGTTGTTCCAATTCCTTGCTGATAACAACGTGCAAGACTATATTGTCCAGTAATATTTTTCCCTTCAGCTGATTTCAAGCACCACTGAAATGCTTTTCCTTCATCTTTTTTTGTTCCAATCCCATTTTCATAAAAACGACCTATGTTATATTGTCCTGTAATATTTCCACCTTCAGCTGATTTCAAGTACCATTGAAATGCTTTTTCTTCATTTTTTATTGCTCCAATCCCATTTTTATAACAATAACTAAGATCATTCCATCCGTAACTATTTCCCCCTTCAGCTAATTTCAAGTACCACTGAAATGCTTTCTTTTCATCTTTTATGGTTCCAATCCCTTGTTGATGACTAAATTGTCCATCTTGCCCTTCAGCTGATTTCAAGTACCATTGAAGTGCTTTCTCTTCATCTTTTGTTATTCCAATCCCTTGTTGATAACAACGTGCAAGATTATATTGTCCTGTAATGTTTCCTCCTTCAGCTGATTTAAAGTACCACTGAAATGCTTTCTCTTCATCATTTGTTGTTCCAATCCCATTTTCATAACAATCTCCAAGGTTATATTGTCCACTATTATTTCCCCCTTCAGCTGATTTCAAGTACCACTGAAATGCTTTTTCTTCATCTTTTGTTGTTCCAATCCCATATTGATACAAACGTGCAAGATTATATTGTCCAGCGATATTTTTCCCTTCAGCTGATTTCGAGTACCACTGAAATGCTTTCTCTTCATCTTTTGTTGTTCCAATCCCATTTTCATAACAATAACCAAGATTATATTGTCCTATATTATTCCCACCTTCGGCTGATTTCAAGAACCACTGAAATGCTTTCTCTTCATCTTTTGTAGTTCCAATCCCATTGCAATAACAACGACCAAGATTATTCTGTCCATCACTATTTCCACCTTCAGCTGATTTCAAGTACCACTGAAATGCTTTTTCTTCATCTTTTGTTGTCCCAATCCCATGTAGATAGCATTGACCAAGGTTATTCTGTCCTATAATATTTCCACCTTCAGCTGATTTCAAGTACCAATCAAATGCTTTTGCTTCATCTTTTGTTGTTCCAATCCCATATAGATAGCATTGACCAAGATTATTCTGTCCTATAATATTTCCCCCTTCAGCTGATTTCAAGAACCACTCAAATGCTTTCTCTTCATCTTTTGTTGTTCCGATTCCTTGCTGATAACAGCGTGCAAGACTATATTGTCCAGTAATATTTTTCCCTTCAGCTGATTTCAAGTACCACTGAAATGCTTTTCCTTCATCTTTTATTGTTCCAATCCCATCTCTATAACAATGACCAAGATTATTCTGTCCATCACTATTTCCCCCTTCAGCTGATTTCAAGAACCACTGAAATGCATTCTCTTCATATTTTGTTGTTCCAATTCCTTGCTGATAACAACGTGCAAGACTATATTGTCCAGTGATATTTTTCCCTTCAGCTGATTTCAAGTACCACTGAAATGCTTTTCCTTCATCTTTTTTTGTTCCAATCCCATTTTCATAAAAACGACCTATGTTATATTGTCCTGTAATATTTCCACCTTCAGCTGATTTCAAGTACCACTGAAATGCTTTCTCTACATTTTTTATTGTTCCAATCCCTTGTTGATAACAACGTGCAAGACTATATTGTCCAGTGATATTTTTCCCTTCAGCTGATTACAAGTACCACTGAAATGCTTTTCCTTCATCTTTTTTTGTTCCAATCCCATTTTCATAAAAACGACCTATGTTATATTGTCCTGTAATATTTCCACCTTCAGCTGATTTCAAGTACCATTGAAATGCTTTTTCTTCATTTTTTATTGTTCCAATCCCATTTTTATAACAATAACCAAGATCATTCCATCCGTAACTATTTCCCCCTTCAGCTAATTTCAAGTACCACTGAAATGCTTTCTTTTCATCTTTTATGGTTCCAATCCCTTGTTGATAACAACTTGCAAGACTATATTGTCCAACAATATTTTCCCCTTCAGCTGATTTCAAGTACCACTGAAATGCTTTCTCTACATTTTTTATTGTTCCAATCCCTTGTTGATAACAACGTGCAAGACTGTATTGTCCGGCAATATTTCCACCTTCGGCCGATCTCAAGTACCAGTGAAATGCTGTCTCTTCATCTTTTGTTGTTCCAATCCCTTGTTGATAACAACGTGCAAGATTATATTGCCCTGTAATATTTCCCCTTCCGCTGATTTCAAGTACCACTGAAATGCTTTCTCTTCATCTTTTGCTATTCCAATCCCATTTCTATAACAAAAGCCAAGATCATTCCGTCCATAACTGCTTCCTCCTTCTGCTGATTTCAAGTACCACTGAAATGCTTTTTCTTCATCTTTTCTTGTTCCAATCCCATGTTGGTAACAACGTGCAAGATTATATTGTCCATTAATATTTCCACCTTCAGCTGATTTTAAATGCCACTGAAATGCTTTTTCTTCATCTTTAGTTGTTCCCATCCCTTGTTGATAACAACGCGCAAGATTATATTGTCCTGTAAAATTTTCTCCTTCAGCTGATTTCAAGTACCATTGAAATGCTTTCTTTTCATCTTTTGTTGTTCCAATCCCGTTTCTATAACAATAACCAAGATCATTCTGTCCATCACTATTTCCACCTTCGGCTGATTTTAAGTACCACTGAAATGCTTTTTCTTCATCTTTTGTTGTTCCAATCCCATATTGATACAAACGTGCAAGATTATATTGTCCAGCGATATTTTTCCCTTCAGCTGATTTTGAGTACCACTGAAATGCTTTTTCTTCATCTTTTGTTGTTCCAATCCCATATTGATAACAATCTCCAAGATTATATTGTCCATTAATATTTCCACCTTCAGCTGATTTCATGAAAAACTGAAACGCCTTCTCTTCATCTTTTGTTGTTCCAATTCCATTTTTATGACAATGACCAAGAATATTTTGTCGACCATTAACTCCACCTTCGGCTGATTTCAAGTACGACGGGAATGCTTTCTCTTCACCTTTTTGAATTTGAATTTCCATTTCTATTGAAATTATACGCAGAATATAGTGTCTTTGTAACTTTATATTTTATTGAAGTTTTAAATTTTAAAGGCATTAAATTTATGATAATTCAAATAGAAAAAAATGAATAAATATTATGTCATAATAAATTCAATAATTATATTGCCTATAAAAATATGATACAATATTTTTGCATCAGCCATTTATATTAATTTACGCATTCTTGCCGGATAAGGGCTTTCTTGAATGAATATTAATCGTTTTTCCTTTCAGAACTTTATTTTATGCATTAAATATACTTTTCAGTAAATTGTGTAATGTTATTGTACGCAAAATTACAACGGAGTCAAATAATAGAAATCCTGGAATGTAGAACGTTACGTTAAATGAATACGTTTTCATGCATCAGATAAATGAGATTTCTTTAATGACTAACATAATGAAATCGTAAAAATTTATCTTTTAAGATTTAGTGCACCAATTTTAGTGCCAAAACTTATAACTTTGTTATTTGGCTTGTCTAACAAATACATCATATTTAAAGTCTATTCCAAGCTTTTAATAGTATTTAATTAATATCTACTTATATATATATATGCTTCCACGTTAATGAAAAGTATAAGCAATATGATGATAATAAAATTGATATTATAATATTTCTGAATATATATAAAGTTTAATTTAGTTTAAAAAAAATTTTTTATTTTATTATTTTTGAGGAGCAAATCTTTTTGCACCGGACAATATCAAATTTGAGAATATACTAAAAATAGTATATCATTATAAATTTGATTGGAAAAAAGATTTCTGATATTTTGTATCCGTTAATAAGTAAAAAAATGAAATTTATAATTCTATATATAAACACGTGAATCTGCTTTCTTAAATTTTGATTGGCTAAAATCACATCATGTGCTGCTTACATAAACCAAGAAAATTGAGAAAAATAAATTCAAATTTTATTTATGATTTCCAAGTTCCTATTATAGAGGTTCCGCACTGTACAAAGATAAAATGCATATTATCTTGTAGCCTGGAACAAGGGGTCATAGAAACATCTTAGTAAAAAAAATCACTCCCCGTCTCACGAAATGGATTTTTTTTGGCGGAGAAATTGCGAAAAAATTACCGAAATTTTTCGCAGTATAAATTTCTCCGGAATTTTTACACCAAAAAAATCCATTTCGGGAGACGGGGAGCGATATTTTTTACTAAGATGTTTCTATGACCCCTTGTTCCATTTTATCTTTGTAACACCGATATTCGCCGAGATATTCCGGTTTAAGCACGCAGATCGACAATTATTATTTTGTTAGCCGTCATTTTTTCCGTTTCTGCGTGGAACAATAGGAGTTAGGTTATATCCTGTCTGCGTGGTCAAAAGCAGACAGGTTATATCCTAAAAATTTCATGCGAATGTGCTGAAATTTACGTAGGTGTCGTAAATATTACGGAGATTTACATCGGTATCATAACGCTTGCTGTTTCTTCCTTGTATATTGAAAAAATCGATTTTATTATATTATTAATAACTTGCAAATAACAAGACACAAAAAAATGAGAATACAAATTTTTATTGACGTAAATATTAAATAATCTGATCCGGTTATTTTTTTTTAAAAAAATATAATATTCTCTTGATTCATCAACTTGATCTAATTCTATCGTTTCTATCATGAAAAATCAGATGCGAACATGCCTTATTTGCTGCTTTATCTATGGTACTCGAAATAACTCTTGGTGAAATAGCGAACATTAGAATATTAGCCGAGCAGTTTAAGAAGTTTATGAAGGTTCGACAAAGCATTGTTTTGAAATTAGAAAAGCTCGAGCATGATTTTTTGTTAGATTTTCATTTATTAAATAACTATAAATAGGTTATAGTTATATTTGCGACAACTTTAATGATGTAGTGTAGCTACTCGGTATCAAATGCCGAATAAATGATTTTAAAATGCCTGATAATATGCCAACATTGCTTATTTTTTATGTTTTTTCGGCAGCGAAATTATCTGTAACATTGTTTGTGGTTCTTTCGCGATTCAAGCGATCCATAATTTTATTTGATCGTTGAAAGTTTTATTTTAATTTTATTAATTTTATTGATTTTTTTTTTATTAATTTTGTCTTTTATTTAATTTACCCTTCGAAGTAAATTTGATACTTCTATCCAATAAAAGAATAATGATGAATGATTTTATTACATATATCATTTTTTGAATAGAATTTGGATCCAAAATTGAGTGAAAATTTTTTTATCCCATTTCATATTTTAGATAAATATTTATTGAATAAAAACAACCAAATACATAAATCTGTCATCTGAGGCAAGAAATGATCTAAGTCGATTATTCGTATCATATTCTATAAAATATACAGGAAGAAATAAACTATTATAATTGAGCGATATGAAGCTTTAAATGATCAATCTATATTCTTTTTACAAAAATCAAAACAAAAATTTTTTATTAAATTACAAAGTTGAAATGACTCTGCTTTCCACAATAACATATAATTTTTTTATTGTCTTTTTATTCATCTCTTAAACTTCACACCTGCAACACTAAAATTCATCACCTCTATACAATAAATAAGATACTATCTGTTGTTCCAATACAATTGTGAATTAAATGTCTTATAAAATAATCATCGCATCGTACAAATGTAATTTGCAATATTCTGATTAATCCGTAATTGGAGGCGAAAATATATATTCTAAATAAAAATTACATAATGAAAGAACAATAATTATGAGAATGATAATATTAATAAAACTTTTCTTAATTTGTTTAGGACTAACGAAAATACAAATAAGACTTTCGCAAAAATAAGCAATTTAACCCTTACAATTATTAATCGGACAAAAAAGGAAAAGAGATAAATAGCGTCATCAGCTATTCGAGTCGTAAATAAAATATGAAAAATATAAACGAAAATAAATAAACTAATAAATTTATAAAAGAAAATAAATAAATCATAAAGCCAGTTAATTTATCATTAAAATATAAGTTAAATAAAAAGATGTTTAAGAAAGATCTATTTTATTTTTGGATCACTACTTTAACTGAGCGCTCAATGTTAGTATCTCCCATGCTTGAATTTTTTGGATCTTCTATTTGAGTTGAGGCATTTTTTGTTAAAGTAACATTAAGAAGATCTTCATGATCAAAATTCATAAGATTTTCAAAATTTTCATTAAAGTTTTCAAGACTATTAAAAGTTATTTCAAAAGTATGAGACATCTTGGGACATAGTTTCATTAAGTTTGATTTTGTATTTGGTTTCAACTTCCGCCAGCCATCTGTAATTTTGCAACATAGCACCTGAGAAATAGTAAGTTTAAATCCGCTCATTGCATCTAAGGTTTCCCAGTGACAGGAATGTTTTCCGGGAGCAAAATTTCTTCTACGTTTAAAATCTTTGTGAAGGTTTTCAGCAGTATATTGGTATCTCCATCCCAATCCAGTTCTACCACTGCCATCAACTGTCAATTCCCATTCCTTTGTTGCAGACTTAATTTCTTGTCCACTACTTCTACCTTGACTTAATGTAACCCCGGGATCTCCACTAATTGATGTACTAATGCTATGACTATATTCATGAATTCTAGAAATATCAACGTCTTTATTAAATTGTTGAGGCCATGGACCATATTTCACTTTGTATAAGGGTTTGTTAGGCATGGATTCATCTTCAATTGGAGTGACCCAAATTTCAATGGAATCAAGAAAATAACCAGAACCAAGTTTACGAAGTGATGACCAGCTATCACTAAGCATTGGTCCCGTTCTGCAATCATTTACATCTATAGAAAAATTTAAGTTGTTTCTATTTTTTTTATTAGGAAGAGGATCAACCTTTGCCCGGAGATAAGCCGAAATATTAAAATCTTGGAAGGCGCCTGACAAATTTCCATCTGCAGCTTTTGCGATTACTTCAGATGAGACTAAAATACAATTCATGTTATCATTATCTCCATCATAATTATTATCGTTGTCGTTATTGCTATTGTGATTATTATTATTGTTATTATTATAACCATTGTTAATATTGTTATTATAATTATTATAATTATTGTTATTATTATTGTTGCTGTTGTGATTATTATTGTTGTTGTTGTTGTTGTTGCTGTCATTATAATTATTATTATGATTATTGTTGTTGCTATTTTCTTCGTCATTGCTGTTGCCATTTGTAGCTAAATATTCATTTTCACTTATTTCTTCATTTATGTTTTCATTTATTTCTTCATCATTTGTGGGAGTTATCACATAACTCATAGCTTCAAACTCATCATCAAATAATTCTTCAAGCTTTTCTAGAGACAATATATCAAGTGGTTCAGTAGTCCAACAGGAAATATATGGCACAGGGGAACTTTCATTAAAATCAAGTCCCATAAAATATGCAGGTTGTGATTCGAACACTTTATCAATTTCTTTTTTTTTATCTGTAAGTAATTTAATTAACTTTTCAACTTTATCATGTGAAGCAGCTGAAGTTCCAAAATATACATTTGACTTTATGGTAAGGAAATTCGAATTAAATGATTGGCTCCGAATATTTGACTCATTAATGGTAATTTTGGGCTTTGTGAATTGAATGCAGTTGAAATAATTTCTATCAGCAGAAACATTATTTGCTGTTCGTTTCTCAACAAATTCTCTCAAATCTTTATTCGATTCATCTATACTATCTATATTATTACTATTTTTGCCTTCAGCTGATTTCAAGTACCACTGAAAAGCTTTCTCTTCATCTTTTGTGGTTCCAATCCCATAGCAATAACATTTACCAAGATTATTCTGTCCATCACTATCTCCACCTTCAGCTGATTTCAAGTACCACTGAAATGCTTTTTTTTCATCTTTTGTTGTTCCAATCCCATTTCTATAACAATGACCAACATTATTCTGTCCATCATTATTTCCACCTTCAGCTGATTTCAAGTACCATTGAAATGCTTTCTCTCCATCTTTTGTTGTTCCGATCCCTTGTTGATAACAACGTGCAAGATTATATTGTCCTGTGATATTTTTCCCTTCAGCTGATTTCAAGTACCACTGATATGCTTTCTCTTCATCTTTTGCTGTTCCAATCCCAAGCTGATAACATTGACCAAGATTATTCTGTCCATCACTATTTCCACCCTCAGCTGATCTCAAGTTCCACTGAAATGCTTTCTTTTCATCTTTTATAACTCCAATTCCATATTGATAACAATAACTAAGACTACTTTGCCCATAACTATTTCCCCCTTCGGCTGATTTCAAGTACCATTGAAATGCTTTCTCTTTATCTTTTGCTGTTCCAATCCCATTTCTATAACAATAACCAAGATTGTTCTGTCCATAACTATTTCCGCCTTCAGCTGATTTCAAGTACCATTTAAATGCTTTCTTTTCATCTTTTATAGTTCCAATCCCTTGTTGATAACAACGCGCAAGATTGTATTGTCCATTAATATTTTTCCCTTCAGCTGATTTCAAGTACCACTGAAATGCTTTCTCTTCATCTTTTGATGTTCCAATCTCATAGTAATAACAATCTCCAAGATTATATTGTCCTGTAATATTTCCCCCTTCGGCTGATTTCAAGTACCACTGAAATGCTTTCTCGTCATCTTTTGTTGTTCCAATTCCATTTTCATAACAATAACCAAGACTACTCTGCCCATTACTATTTCTCCCTTCAGCTGATTTCAAGTACCACTGAAACGCTTTCTCTTCATCTTTTGTTGTTCCAATCTCATAGTAATAACAATCTCCAAGATTATATTGTCCTGTAATATTTCCCCTTTCGGCTGATTTCAAGTACCACTGAAATGCTTTTGTTTCATCTTTTGTTGTTCCAATCCCATTTTCATAACAATAACCGAGACTATTCTGTCCATCACTATTTCCACCTTCAGCGGATTTCAAGTACTCCCGAAATGCTTTCTTTTCATTCTTTGTTGTTCCAATCCCATACTGATAACAATGTCCAAGATTGCATCTTCCTGTAATATTTAAACCTTCGGCTGATTTCTGGTACCATTTAAATGCTTTTTTTTCATCTTTTGTTGTTCCAATCCCATTTTCGTAACAATAACCAAGACTATTCTGTCCATCACTATCTCCACCTTCAGCTGATTTCAAGTACCACTGAAATGCTTTCTTTTCATCTTTTGTTGTTCCCATCCCGAGTTTATAACATTGACCAAGATTATTCTGTCCTGCAATATTTCCCCCTTCAGCTGATTCCAAGTACCACAGGAATGCTACCTCTTCATCTTTTATTGTTCCAATCCCATTTCTATAACAATGCCCAAGATTATTCTGTCCGGTAGTATTTCCCCCTTCGGCTGATGTCAAATACCAATGAAATGTTTTCTTTGCATTTTTTATTGTTCCAATCCCTTGTTGATAACAACGTGCAAGATTATATTGCCCTGTAATATTCCCCCCTACGGCTGATTTCAAGTACCACTGAAATGCTTTCTCTTCATCTTTTGTCGTTCCAATCTTATTTTCATAACAATAACCAAGACTACTTTGCCCATAACTATTTCCTCCTTCGGCTGATTTCAAGTACCACTGAAATGCTTTCTCTTCATCTTTTGTTGTTCCAATCCCTTGTTGATAACAACGTGCAAGATTATATTGTCCTATGATATTTCCCCCTTCGGCTGATTTCAAGTACCACTGAAATGCTTTCTCTTCATCTTTTGCTGTTCCAATCTTATTTTCATAACAATAACCAAGACTACTTTGCCCATAACTATTTCCCCCTTCAGCTGATTTCAAGTACCACTGAAATGCTTTCTCTTCATCTTTTGTGGTTCCGATTCCTTGCTGATAACAACGTGCCAGACTATATTGTCCAGTAATATTTTCCCTTTCAGCTGATTTCAAGTACCACTGAAATGCTTTTCTTTCATCTTTTGCTGTTCCGATCCCATATTCATAACCAGAAATATTCTTTCGGCCACTAATTCTACCTTCAATTGATTTCAGGTTCCGCTGGAACACTTTCTCTTGTTTTTTTGTTCGAATCATTTCTGTTGAAATTATTCCAGCGGAATAAAGTGTCTATAGAAATGGAACTTCAAAACTTTATATATTTTATTGAAGTTTTAAATGGAATATAAATTCTAAAAACTTTAAAATTTATGATATTGTCAAAAGATTATACGATAAATAGATTGAAAAATAAATATTATATTAAATTCAATACATTAAATTGCCTATAAAAATAAGATTTGCACGTCAGTCATTTATTTTAATTTACACTTTGGTTTAGCGGATACGGATAAGTGCGAATAAATATTAATTGTTTCAGCAGCGCAGCATTAAATGATTGTTGAAATGTGCTTATTTGAAATGGTAGTACAATAACAATCAATCATAACGCAATTTACAAATAGAGTACAACGATGATTAAATGTAACTTTAGGTCTTAAGATAAATGAAATTTATTTAATGACTAACATAATGAAATCGTAAAAATTTATCCTTAGAAATTTAATGACAAAACATATAGCAAGAATTAAGATACTTAATAAAGTTTCGTAGTTTAAAAAGAATATTAAAATTTATTTGGCGGGAATTTATTAATGTGAAATGCAAAAATATGGCGTGATTAACAGATTACACAAAATATGTTTCCTAATTGTATAACATAAACATAAACAAAAAAAATGAAATGAGAAAAGAAGATGTAATACAAAAATGGGAATGAAAGGATAAATTTAATAGTTTATTTATAAAATTTCAACGAATAAAACAATTGCATTAAAATTCATTAATATGCAAATATTTTTCGACATTTAAAATCATAATATATATAATATATATATATAGTAATTAGCCAAATTTAATAATTGAAATTTTTTTAAAAAAATGAAAAAGTAAATTTCCATGAGAAAAAAACTGAATTATATATGTAAGATTATTGTTAATGGTCAATTTCTCCAATTTTTTTTCTTAAGATTCCTTTTAGACTTAGTTTTAATTGATGTTTTTGGATTTTTAGTATAGCAATTTATTACCTCTAGAATAGAAAAATGACACAATTGACAAAAAGCTCCTCCAGATTTTCAATACCCTTACTATGCCTGCTTGTTTTCCAAAGTGGATCAAATGGGAAGATTTGCATGCCGATAACAATATAGACGCAAAAATGAAAAGAATGGATTTAACTCAATAGAAGCAGGTATCACTTTGCACTAACATTGATGCATCTGCAGGTACCAATCAGAAGAAGCAGAAATCACAACGGCCTTAACACCTGGAGGAAATATTCAAGAGCCAGACATTAGAACTTTGTAATTAATTATTTTGATTATGAAAAATAATTTTCACGAAAACATTTTAATAATGGTTTGATACTATACTACACTTTTACTGTAACACCCACTATTAACAATCTTTTATTTGATTTTTTTATTAATTTCTTTTGTCTATAATGTGATAAAACTATAATCGAAGGGAATTAATGATGAATAATAAGTTTCACAAGCAACTATAATGATGATTTTAATGATTATTATAATTCATTTTGCTGAAAACACCATCAGCATTCTTTAATTTTTGTTGATCACAGTGAATAGTATTTTTTATTAAATAACGGAAAGGAAAAAAAAAGGAAGAAAAAATTAGATAATAATCACTTAACTTGGAAAATAGTAAAAATTTATTATTTAAAAATTGATAAAATTGTATTTTAGGTATCACCGGGACAATTATTTTTTCAAAATTTAAATGGAAATGACTTTGAGTTGTATTGATTGTTTTTTTTTAATTTAAACTGTTATGAATGATAATTTGATGATTATCCATTATTGTCATGGGAATTTATTCTAAAATAAAAAATTACTTAATGAAAGAATAATAATTATTAATATTAGCAGTTAATAAACTTTCTTTAATTTTATAGAGTATTCCATTTCAGACTTAATTAATTTTAAAAATTGATCGGTTTATTCTGCAATTCAGAAATTTAATTGTATAACCATTTTTGAGAAAATTATTCGAAAATTGCAGTTTTTTTTTTAATGAAAATATTTAAGGTGAATATTTTATTTATCATTCTTACAATATGTAATTATTTTATGAACATTCTCTATCATAAAACTATTCTTTTTGATTAATTATATGAGCAATTTCACACTTACAATCACTAATCGGACAAAAAGAAAAGAGATAAATAATGTCATCAACTATTCGAGTCGTAAGTTAAATGTGAATGAAAATAAATAAATAAAATAAATAAGCTTATAAATTTATAAAAGAAAATAAATAGAATATAAGCCAGTTAATTTATAATCAAAATATAATCTAAATAAAAAGATTCTATAGAAATATCTAATTTTTTTATTTTTGAGTCACTACTTTAACTGAGCGCTCAATGTTAATATTAACCACGTTTGGATCTTCTATTTGGGGAGAGGTTTTTTTTGTTAAAGTAACATTCATAAGATCTTCATGAGATTCTTTAGATTTTATAAGTTTTTCAAAATTTTCATTAAAGTTTTTAAGACTATTAAAAGTTATTTTAATAGTATGAGACATCTTAGGATATATTTGTGTTAACTTTGATTTTGTATTTGGCTTCAACTTTCGTCGCCAGCCAGTAATTTTGCAACGTATCACCTGCTTAATAGTAATATGAAATCCACTCATTGATTCTAAGGTTTCCCAGTGACAGGAATGTTTTCCCGGAGCAAAATTTCTTCTACGGTCAAAATTATTGTGAAGTTTTTCGGCAGTATATTGGTATCTCCAGCGCAATCCAGTTTTACAACCGCCATCAACTGTCAATTCCCATTCCTTTGTTGTAGACGTAATTTCTTGTCCATTATTTCTGCCTTGGTTAAATGTAACTCCGGGATCTCCACTAATTGATGCGCCAATGCTATGATTATAATCAAGAACTTTAGAAATACCGACGTCTTTATTAAATTGTTGAGGCCATGGACCATTTTTCACATTATACAAGAGCTTGTTAGGCATGGATTCATCTTTGATTGGTGTAACCCAAATTTCAACGGAATCAAGAAAATAACCAAAACCTAGTTTACGAAGTGATGGCCAGTTATCGCTAAGCATTGGTCCCATTCTGCAATCATTTAAATTAATAGTAAAATTTAAACTATTTCTTTCATCAGGAAGAGTGTCGACCTTTGCTTGGAGATAAGCTGAAATATTAAAATCTTGAAAGATATCTGATAAACTTTCATCTACAGCTTTTGCGATTACTCCAGATGAGACTTGAAAGTGATTATTGCTATTATAATTATTATTGTTATTGTTGTTATCGTTATTGTTATTGTAATTATTGTTATTGTTGTTATTGTTGTTGTTATCGTTATTGTTATTGTAATTATTATTATTGTTGTTATTATAACCATTGTTATTATCGTTATTTTTGTTATCATTATTGTTGTTATTATTATTGTTGCTGTTATTGTTATCATTATTGTTGTTATTATTATTGTTGCTTTTATAATTATTATTATTATAATTACTGTTGTTGTCATTGCTATCATTACTAGCTGAATATTCATTTTCATTTATTTCTTCATTTATGTCTTTATCATTTGTGGGAGTTACCACATAACTCATAGCTTCAAACTCATCATCAAATAATTCTTCAAGCTTTTCTAGAATTAATACATCAAGTGGTTCAGTAGTCCAACAAGAAATATGTGGCAAAGAGGAACTTTCATGGAAATCTAGTCCTATAAAATATTCAGGTTGTGATTCAAAAACTTTATCAATTTCTTTTTTTTTGTCTATAAGTAATCTAATTAGCTTTTCAAAGTTAGCATGTGAAGTAGCCGAAGTTCCAAAATATACATTTGATTCTATGGAAAAGAAATTTGAGATATTTGAATCAAATGATTCACTCCAAATATTCGATTCATTAATGATAATTTGGGGCTTCGTGAACTGAATGCACTGGAAATAATTTCTATCAGCAGTAACACTAGTTTCTTTTTTTTCTACAAACTTTCTCAAATCTTTATTTGCTTCATCTATACTACCCTCACTATTATCAAGAATACCAATGTCAGGAATTCTAAAATCAAATTGTTTTAACTCTAAAAAATATTAATAAAATTTTTAGCTGTTAGTCACAAAATACTCACTAAATATGTATGATCTTCGGGATTCTTAAACTTACTTAATGTATCATTTTCAAGCATTGTTAGTTTGGGCGAAAGCCTGCTTCTATTATCAAGACTACCAATATCATCAGGAATTTTTAAATCATGTTTTGAATCTAAATAAATATTTAATATAAATTTAACTGCTAGTAACAAAATACTTATCAAATGTATAATCTTCAGAATTCTTAAACTTACTAAATGCATCATATTCAGGAATTTTTAGTTTGGAAAAAAGTCTACTTTTATATATTGCTTCAGGATGCATTTCATTTGGATCATATTGAATAAAATATTTGTTCAATACATTTACTGCTTCAATTTGTTCTTTTAATTCATCATTATATTTAAGATATTTGCTAAGCTGGATTTTCAATTCTTCAGCAGTTGGACGATTGCGAGGCTCAATATTCCAACATTTCTCCATTAAATCCTTGAGCAATTGGGGAACAACGCACCTAATTTCAGGTTTATGTCCATTGCAAATTGCCATTACAAGACTTATATCATGTGGAATATTATAAAATGGTGGATAACTAGTAAAAACTTCTAACATAATCATGCCCAAAGAATACATGTCAGATTCCTGAGTGTATTTTCCTCCATTCAATATCTCAGGTGCCAAAAATGGAATTACCCCATAAATTTTTTCAGGATTCTTTTCAAAAATTTGATCACATAGCCCAATATCTGTAATATAAGTTTTAGTTAAGGTATCATTAACTGTGTTACCAGAATGGAAATCTTTATGGACAAAATGATTCTTATGCATTTCAGAAAGACCTTCTGAAATACGAAGTAAAATGCTAATTTTGTCATTCCAGCTCAATTTTTTGAACTTGTTATCCAACATTTTTCGGAGGCTACCTTCTAATGCATATTGCATAACCATCATATATTCATTTTTTGTTGGATGTTTAGTAATGCCATATAATGCAATTGCCCATTTACCCCGAAATTTAAATTGATTTTTAATCTAAAATAAGAATCAGTATAAATAAAATGAAACTTATGTTTAATAAAATAAATGAATATTAAATAATATAAAATATTTACCTCTTGCAAAAATACACTTGTATTTGTGGAATAATCAAGATTTTTTAAGCATACATAACGATTCTGTGATCTCCTTTTCCAGCTTTTTTCGTTATCATCCCAAGATACAATATAACCATCAATCCATTTTGCCTTATAAACAATGCCAGATCCTCCCCGAGCAAGATATAAAACATTCTCAAGTCTGTCAAATGGAATCCATTCAATAACTTCTCCATATTTTTCTGCATTGCGTTGCATTTGTTGAATAAATTCATCAACCTCTATATTTCCACTTGTCCATTTATCAAATTCACTTTGAAATTGTTTGGCACTGCACAAATTGCACCAATTTCTTCCAGTGTTATTATGATAACATTTCTTACACCTTCCATATTTGTTTCTGAAAAATATTATTATTGATATTACGTATTATAAAAATTTTCTATGGCTATCACAAAATGAATAAAATACTTACATGCTGATGCTGTAATATAATATGATGCAATAAATTGATGATTAATTTAAGAAGTGTCATTTAATATTGAATTAGCTTGAAACATTGATTTAAATAATTATGAATTTAAATACCCACACCCTGTAATATAGTGTGCAAAAGATTGAGATTGATTATTGATTAGAAAGTATTATTTGATATTGAATTAAATTGAAACTTTGATTTCAATGGATTATAAATCCAAATACTCACGGTCTGTAATATAATACAAATACAATTCATTTATAATTAATTAGAGAATTATTATTTGATATTGAATTAAAATAGTTCAAATGTTTGAAATATATTGCTGAGATTGTTGCATCCATAAACATGAATTCATAGAATGAAAATATTTTTTGTTAATGAATTTAAACTAACATACATTTCTTTAGTGTAAATTTTAGGGAATATGCCAGTTATATTTGTCCCTTGAATACGTCCTTTCCACCAATCTTTATTGACTAAAAATGAATTAAAATAAATTAAATAAACAATTGATTTGATTTAATTTAGGAAAGCTTAAATATTTAGTCAATCATATCAACTGCACTCACTGTCTTCAAGAACCTCCAAAATATCACCTTTCTTAAAACTCAAATCATCTTCATCATCACCTGTTCACATAAATTTTGTTACTGTTTTTAAATATTTTTAGTAAATTAAGTTACATTTCAGAAAAAAGAAATTACTGACCATTAAGATCCCATAAAGCCTCTACAAATAAAACTCTAAAAATTATTATTAAAAAATTTTGAAAAGATTAAGCAATTAAAAGACTATTTAATTAATTATGAATCTAAATACTCACTCTCTGTAATATAATATTTCGATAATTAATTGATAATTGATTAGAGAATTGTCATTTGATATTGAATTAAATTGAAACTTTGATTCAATAATTGTGAAAAGAAATACTTGCCTTCTGTAAATAATATAGATTAGTTTATAATTGATTAGAGAAATGTTATTTAATATTGAATTATCTTGTAACTTTGATTTCAAAAATCATGACTCTAAATACTCACTCCCTGTAATATAATGCGCATGCGATTTATTAATAATTTAAGAAATATTATTTAATGCGGATTAGCTTAAAACTTAATTTCAATATTACAAATTTAAATACTTGCATACTATATTGATATATGTATATATATATACTATTTATAAAAGAAATGAAATCTGACATGAATTGATTTGATATCGAATTATAAATTAATTTAATATTGTTGTGAATCTAAATACTTACATGCTTTAAAATAGTATAATACAATAGGTTGTCAATTAGCTTGAAACTTTGGTTTTAATGACTGTAATATAATGCTCATACAATCGATTGATGAATAATTAGAGAAGTGTTCTTGATGTTAAAGGTCTATAATTTTTTATTTCTTTTATTTCTTCTATTTTCCGTTTCTTTTTTTTTAAAAAAAAGGAAAATAAATATATTGAACAGGTTAACTTAGGAATTCCGATGATCATCAAAAAAATTTGTGCAAATACGGCTAACAAAATAATAATTGTCGATCTGCGTGAAGCACAAAGGAGCATTTCAATGTTATTTTTGTAAAACCATACGTATTACCAAAATAATGTACATATTATGTCTATAAAACTTCACTTTCATACCAAAAAAAAAATAAAACTTTAAAACTTCAATAGCCTAGATTCGTTAAAATTGCTCAGTTAGTTTTATTTTCCAAAGAACTACCACCCATTAAAAGCTATTCCATTTTTTTTATTGAAAGTTAAATAATTTTATTAACGCTTACGATAAATAAAACGTTAACGTCGATCACTGGAAAAATAACTTAAGGCAGTTGAAAAATTTNATAATGCTCATACAATCGATTGATGAATAATTAGAGAAGTGTTCTTGATGTTAAAGGTCTATAATTTTTTATTTCTTTTATTTCTTCTATTTTCCGTTTCTTTTTTTTTAAAAAAAAGGAAAATAAATATATTGAACAGGTTAACTTAGGAATTCCGATGATCATCAAAAAAATTTGTGCAAATACGGCTAACAAAATAATAATTGTCGATCTGCGTGAAGCACAAAGGAGCATTTCAATGTTATTTTTGTAAAACCATACGTATTACCAAAATAATGTACATATTATGTCTATAAAACTTCACTTTCATACCAAAAAAAAAATAAAACTTTAAAACTTCAATAGCCTAGATTCGTTAAAATTGCTCAGTTAGTTTTATTTTCCAAAGAACTACCACCCATTAAAAGCTATTCCATTTTTTTTATTGAAAGTTAAATAATTTTATTAACGCTTACGATAAATAAAACGTTAACGTCGATCACTGGAAAAATAACTTAAGGCAGTTGAAAAATTTTATTCTGAAATAAATATAAAATGGTATAGTAAATAAATAAGAATGTATTATACTGTGGAACAAATAAAGTCAAAACATAAAACATTCATAATTATATTAATTATGAAGAAGTTTGGTAAATGTGATCATTCTGCGAAGAAATTCTTAAATAATATTCAATTTAATAATCTGACCACATGTTTTTGATCATCAATGTGATGTGCTTTGCACCTAAGATTGTGAATATTCTAAGATGACATAGGGGAGAGGAGCGATAGAAAAATAAACAAATATTGTTATATACATTATATGCCCATAAAAATATGATATACAAATACACCAGTAATTTATATTAATTTACGCTTTGGTTTGTTGAATAAGAGAATAAATATTAATTGTTTCAATGGTATATTCTTTCTATTTCTTTATTTTTAACCAATGCAAAATTTAAATTACCTAATGAAAGAATTAATACCAACAAAACTTTCTTTAATTTTAAAGAGCAGCCTAATTCAGACTAAAGAAAAATGTAAATAATTTTAGAAATTGTTCAGATTATTCTTCAATCCAAAAATTTTATTGCATAATAATTTTTGAGAAAATTATTTGAAAATTTCATTTTTTCCTGAATGAAATATTTCATACTATTTTATTGAGATCTTCCAAACTCTTTCCACAACCACCATCCAAAAAAATGTTCATAAATTATTTTATATAATTTTATTAACAAAATTTTATCACTTTCTTTATTCCACCTGTATTTACAGTAATCTTTCCTCATAATCTCATCAACTTCGCTTTACTTAACATGTTATGGAGTTAGTTATATTAAGAACCTTAACTTCAAACGAGAAACTGAACCAGGTGGTTCGATGTTTTGAAACGGGTGACCTTTCTTTGCTAATGTGGATATAACATGGTCTCATTTTATTTACTCTTGTGGTATCTCTACTTCGGTTATTATGAACAGGCCAGATATGCATTATTGGGCGGAGGCTTGGTAGACATCTGTTGAGTCGTTAGTTAATTTTATGCTAAAAGCCTTATCGAAAAATATGGTTTCTCTTGCCTGGAGGTGGCCATAAAATCTTCCGGGGGGGTCCAGTCAGTTGTCCGCTGGGCTGAGGTATAATTTAAGGGGTATGTTGTAACACCTGCATGAGTGTTATTCTGAAGAAGGAAAAACATATGCAGGGACCGGTTTAATTTAGACATAACGGGAGTTGTGCGATGGGCTGAATATTTTGTGTAACTAAGGAGGGGGTAACACTTACATCGAGTTTGTACTATATAAGGTATGGACATGTGAGGACCTTCAAAGTTATGTATCTATGGGCATAAAAAACTTGAATCTTGTGGTAGCTCTTACGGTGTATATTGTGGGATTAATAACCTGGTCGGTTAACAGGTTTAGATATTTTGTGTCACGAGAAACGTTGGTCATGATTTTATTCCAGTTTAATGTTTCGTTGTGTTGGGAATTAGGAAGGAACCAAGGTGTAGGCGTTGAAAAGCGGTTTGGTCTTGGGAGGGTTAGTTGTTGAGGGGCTTGAGTTGGTTGAAGTGTTAGAGGGTTAGTTGCTGGTTGGGTAGTTGTTAGTAGTTTTATTTTATATAGTATTTTTACATAGCTTTTGCCTTGTATCGATATCCAGATGGGTTGGGCTGGGGTAAAAGGCCTGGTATGGGAACACTAGCTATGTTCAGATACTATTTTTGGGTTATTTTGCGGGGAACATAAAAGATTTAAAGAATTTTGAGGTTATTTGAAATTAAAACAAATATTGTGGATACAAGTTATATCAAATAACAGTTTTGCTGTATCGATTGGGTACAGTTCCTGGGTTAGGTTTTATGTGGGGTGTTTCATAAAAAGTTCTATCTAATGCCTTATTGATTAGTTTAATCTTTAAGTATTGGATGGAGCCATGGACATCAGTTGCAGGAATTTAACAATTCAGGCAACGATGGGCCGATCCGTGCGATGCATCTTAATTGAATGTATTTCTAGATAGTAATAGTAGGCGCAATTTGCATTTCTCTTTTTTCATAAGTTAGTCTAGTTAAATAAATTAGTAATCTAATTTGTATAGCGTAGCGTTGTGTAAGAGTTTAAAATTTGTATAATAAAGTTTATTATTGCATGGCTCCGTTGGATTAAAAAAAAAAAAAAAAAAAAAATTTCATACTATTTTATTTAAATGAATTCCATCCCTCTTACAATACGTAATTATTTTATTTTATGAACATTGTCTACTATAAAATTATCTTTTGATTAATTATGAGCAATTCACATTTACAATTATTGATTGGACAAAAAGAAAGAGATAAATAGTCGTAAATAAAATGATAATAAATAAAATAAATAAATTTATAATAAAGAAAATAAATAGAATATAAGCTAGTTAAATTATAAGCTAAATAAAAAGATGCTAAGGAAATATCTGATTTTTGTTTGGAGTCACCACATTGCGTTCAACATTAATATTTCCCACTTTTAGTTTTTTTGGATCATCTATTTGGGGTGAGCCATTTTTTTTTAAAGTAACATTAATAAGACCTTCATGAGATTTTTTAAATTTCATAAGATTTCCAAAATTTTCATTAAAGCAATCAAGACTATTAAAGGTTATTTTAATAGTATGGGACATCTTGGGACATAGTTTCATTAAGTTTGATTTTGTATTTGGTTTCAACTTTCGCCAGCCATCAGTAATTTTGCAGCGTATCACCTGACTGATAGTAATATGAAATCCGCTCATTGCTTCTAAGGTTTCCCAATTACAGGAATGTTTTCCAGGTGCAAAATTTCCTCTGCGCCCAAAGTCTTCATCAGTATATTTGTATCTCCAACATAATCCAGTTCTACCACTGCCACCAACTGTCAATTCCCATTCCTTTGTTGCAGACTTAATTTCATGTCCATTTCTTCTACTTTGGTTTAATGCAACTCCGGGATCTCCACTAATTGATGCACCGATGCTATGATTATATTCACGAACTTTAGAAATATCAACTTCTTTATTAAATTGTTGTGGCCATGGACCACCTTTCACTTTGTATAAGGGCTGGTTAGGCATGGATTTATTTTCAATTGGAGTGACCCAAATTTCGATAGAATCAAGAAAATAACCAGAACCAAGTTTACGAAGTGATGACCAGCTATCACTAAGCATTGGACCTGTTCTGCAATCATTTACATCTATAGAAAAATTTAAATTATTTCTTTCATCAGGAAGAGGAACAACCTTTGCCTGGAGATAAGCAGAAATATTAAAATCTTGGAAGGCATCTGACAAATTATCATCGGCTGATTTTGCAATTACTTCAGATGAGACTAAAATATTATTAAAATTATCATTATCGCTATCGCTATCATAATCATTATTATTGTTATTGTTATTGTGATTATTATCATTGCTATTATTATAACCATTATTATAATTATTACTGTTATTGTTAATATTGTTGTTGCTGTTGTAATTATTATTATTATTGTTGTTGTTGTTTTCATTACAATTATTATTATTATTATTGTTGTTGTTGTTGCCTTTGTCATTTCTGTTGCCATCAGTAGCTAAATGCTCATTTGTGGGAGTCACAAAATTCTCAACTTCAAACTCATCATCAAATAATTCTTCAAGCTTTTCTAGAATTAATATATTAAGTGGTTCAGTAGTCCAACAAGAAATATGTGGCACAGAGGAACTTTCATGAAAATCAGGTCCTATAAAATAATCAGGTTGTGATTCAAATACTCTATCGATTTCTTTTTTTTTGTTTATAAGCAATTTAATTAGCTTTTTGACTTTAGCATGTGAAGCAGCTGAAGTTCCAAAATATACATTTGATTCTATGGAAAGGAAATTTGAGATATTTGAATCACTCCAAATATTCGACTTATTAATGGAAATTAAGGGCTTCGTGAACTGAATGCAGTTAAAATAATTTCTATCAGTAGTAACACTAATTGCTGTTTGTTTTTCTGCAAACTTTCTCAAATCTTTATTTGTAAATAAGAGTTCATTTATTCTATCCTTACCATTACAATTTCCCCCTTCAGCTGATTTCAAGAACCACTGAAATGCTTTCTCTTCATCTTTTGTTATTCCAAATCCATGTTTATAGCAAAGTCCAAGATTATATTGTCCAATAATATTTCCCCTTCAGCTGATTTTAAGTACCACTGAAATGCTTTCTCTTCATCTTTTGTCATTCCAATCCCATTCCTATAACAATGTCCAAGATTAAATTGTCCTGTAATATTTCCATTTTCAACTGATTTCGTATACCGCTGAAAGGCTTTTTCAACATCTTTTGTTGTTCCAATCCTATGTTCATAACAATAACCAAGATTATTCCGTCCATCACTATTTCCCCCTTCAGCTGATTTCAAGTACCACTGAAATGTTTTCTTTTCATCTTTTGTTGTTCCAATCCCATTTCTACAACAATAACCGAGATTATTCTGTCCATCACTATTTCCTCCTTCAGCTGATTTTAAGTACCACTGAAATGTTTTCTCTTCTTCCTTTGTTGTTCCAATCTCTTGTTGATAACAACTTCTAAGATTATATTGTCCTGGAAAATTTCCCCTTTCAGCTGATTTCAAGTACCATTGAAATGCTTTCTCTTCATCTTTTGTTGTTTCAATCCCATGTCGATAATAATAACCGAGATTATTCTGCCCGTCACTATCTCCACTTTCAGCTGATTTCAAGTACTCCTGAAATGCTTTCTCTTCATTTTCTGTGGTTCCAATCCCATTTGCATAACAATCTCCTAGATTATATTGTCCTGTAATATTTCCACCACCTTCAGCTGATTTCAAGTACCACTGAAATGCTTTTTCTTCGTTTTCAAAACAATTCCCTAGATTATATTGTCCTGTTATATTTTCACCTTCAGCTGATTTTAAGTACCATTGAAATGCTTTCTCTTCATCTTTTTTAGTTCCAATCCCATATTTATAACAATAACCAAGATCATTCTGTCTATCACTATTTTCACCTTCAGCTGATTTTAAGAACCACTGAAATGCTTTCTCTTCATCTTTTGTTATTCCAATCCCATATAGATAGCATTGACCAAGTTTATACTTTCCATCACTATTTCCACCTTCAGCTGATTTCAAGTACCATTTAAATGCTTTTGCTTCATCTTTTGTTGTTCCAATCCCATTTTCATAACAATCTCCTACATTATATTGTCCTGTAATATTTCCCCCTTCAGCTGATTTCAAGTAACTAATAAATGCTTTCTTTTCATCTTTTTTAGTTCCAATCCCATACTTATAACAATAACCAAGATCATTCTGTCCATCACTATTTTCACCTTCAGCTGATTTCAAGAACCAATGAAATGCTTTTGCTTCATCTTTTGTTGTCACAATCCCATGAAGATAGTATTGACCAAGTTTATACTGTCCATCACTATTTCCGCCTTCAGCTGATTTCAAGTACCAATTAAACGCTTTTGCTTTATCTTTTGTCGTTCCTATCCCATTTTCATAACAATCTCCTACATAATATTGTCCTTGTCCTGTAATATTTTCACCTTCTGATTTCAAGTAACTAATAAATGCTTTCTTTTTATCTTTTTTAGTTCTAATCCCATATTTATAAAAATAACCAAGATCATTCTGTCCATCACTATTTTCACTTTCAGCTGATTTCAAGAACCACTGAAATGCTTTTGCTTCATCTTTTGTTGTTCCAATCTCATTTTCATAACATTGACTAAGATTATATTGTCCTATATTATTTCCCCCTTCAGCTGATTTCAAGAACCACTGAAATGCTTTCTCTTCATCTTTTGTTGTTCCAATCCCATGTAGATAGCATTGACCAAGGTTATTCTGTCCTGTAATATTTCCACCTTCAGCTGATTTCAAGTACCAATCAAATGCTTTTGCTTCATCTTTTGTTATTCCAATCCCATGTAGATAGCATTGACCAAGATTATTCTGTCCTATAATATTTCCCCCTTCAGATGATTTCAAGTACCACATAAATGCTTTTTTTTTTCATTTTTTGTAGTTGCAATCCCATTTTCATAACAATAACCAATATTATTCTGTCCTGTAATGTTTCCCGCTTCAGCTGATTTTAAGTACCACTTAAATGCTTTCTTTTCATCTTTTATTGTTCCAGTCCCAAATTGATAACATTGACTAAGATTATTTTGTCCTATATTATTTCCCCCTTCAGCTGATTTCAAGTACAACTTAAATGCTTTATCTTCATCTTTTGTAGTTCCAATCCCATACTTATAACAATAACCAAGATCATTCTGTCCATCACTATTTTCACCTTCAGCTGATTTCAAGAACCACTGAAATGCTTTCTCTTCATCTTTTGTTGTTCCAATCCCATGTAGATAACATTGACCAAGTTTATATTGTCCATCACTATTTCCACCTTCAGCTGATTTTGAGTACCACATAAATGCTTTTTCTTCATCTTTTGTTGTTCCAATCCCAATTTGACAACGATAACCAACTTCATTTTGCCCACTACTATCCCCCCTTCAGCATTTTAAGTACCGTTGGAATGTTTTCTTTTCACCTTTTGCTGCATATTCATTATTAAGATTATTTTGTCGACCACTCGCTCCTGATTTCGAGTTCCACTGAAATGTCTTCTCTTCACCTTTCTTTGTTTGAATCATTCCTGTTGAAATTATACTCATCTGAATGAAGTGTCTATAAAAAATAGAACTTTGCAACTTTATATATATTTTATATATTTTATGGAAATTTTAAATGGAATATAAATTCTAAAGACTTTAAATTTTATGATATTGTTAAAAGAACGATAAATAAATAGAAAAATAGATAAATAAATAAATGTTATGCTAGATTCGATATATAATAGTGCCTATAAAAATAATATTTGCACGTCAGTCAAGTCATTTATATTAATTTACACTTTGGTTTTTTGTTGGATGAGTGCTTTCCTCAAATAAATATTAATTATTTCTTGACATGCGTTTGAAAAACACTTTTTGCAAATTGCGTATTATGTTACCAAAAATCCTCAATATTGTACAAATAAGGGTACAACATTAATTACAATGACAATGACAATAGAATCAAATATGTAATTGGACGTTATTTTAAAGGCATCAGGAAATTATTTTATTCATAGTATTCATGTAAATTGCATGTAAACTGTAAGTAAGCCACATATAATATATTACACGCAATATACAATGCATTTCAAACCGAATCCGAACCGAACCTTTGAGAGCTTTAATTGGTCGGAATACGTTTTTCATATCAGATAAATTTAATTAATTAAATCGTAAAAATTTATCCTTTGAAATTTAATGAATCAATTTAAGCGCCAAAACATATAACAAGAATTAAAATATTTAATGTCATATAGATTATTCTTTAATAGTATAGAATTTAATTTCAAAGTTCAACCTTCATATATATAAAAACTTTATTCTGCTAAACAAAATATCCACATAATTAAAAATATAAGCTGCAATGCGGAACTTTAATTCAGTTGAAAAAGCATTGACTTCTAATTAATAAAAAAGTCAAGAATTTATTAATACAATATGAAATCGAAACTATATCTCTATAAAACTTTAAAACTTTTCACAAAAAAAAAAAATAAAACTTTAAAACTTCAATAGCCTAGATTCGTTAAAATTGCTCTGTAAGTTTTATTTTCCAAAGAATTACCACCCATTAAAAGCTATTCCATTTTTTTTTATTGAAAGTTGAATAATTTTATTAACGCTTACGATAAATAAAATGTTAACGTCGATCACTGGAAAAATAACTTAAGCATTGAATGTTAATAAGACAGTTGAAAAACTTTATTCTATAATAGATATAAAATTGTATAGTAAATAAATAATAATGAATTATACTGTAGAACCAATAAAGTCAAAACATAAAACATTCATAATTATATTTAATTACGAAGAAGTTTGGTAAATGTAATCATTCTGTGAAGCGAAGAAATTCTTAAATAATATTCACGATCACAACATTTAATAATCTGACCACATGTTTTTGATCATCAATGTGATGTGCTTTACCTAAGATTTAAGGGAGAGGAGCTGTTATCGATGGCACACATAGTAAAATTAATAACTTAGGATTCAACGTCGATTTATTCATGACGATTATAAAGTGGCTATTAATAGAACTTTAGAACTTTATATATTTTATTGAAGTTGGAATATAAATTCTAAGGCTTCAAAATTTATGATAATGTCAAAAGAATAGAAAATAATTAAATAAACAAATATTATTATATACATTATATGCATATAAAAATATGATATACAAATGCACGTCAGTAATTTATATTAATTTACGCTTTTGTTTGTTGAATAAGAGAATAAATATTAATTGTTTCAATGGTATATTCCTTCTATTTCCTTATTTTAAACAAATGCAAAATTTACGTACATTCCAAAAATTCTCAATATTGTATAAATAAGAGTACAGTATTACAATGGAATCAAATAATAGAAATTCTAGAATGTAGAACGTTACATTACGTTTCGTTTTCAAATATTTCAGATGAATGAGATTTATTCATAATAATGAAATCGTAAAATCTTTAAAATTTAATGCATCAATTTTAGTGCAAAACGTATGACATTAAGATATTTAACCAAAGTTATTTTGATCTATTGGGCTTGTCTAACAAATATATCATATTTAAAGTTTTTATATTTATTCCATTTCAAGCTTTTAATAGTATAGAATTAAGTTTCAAAGTTCTACTTTATACATCCGTCTCAAAAGTTTAGGACCATATGTTAAGTTTACTTAATAATACATAGTAATTTTTAAAAATTTCACTATATTTTATTTGCCAATATTTATTCATATAATTTTTATATTATTATACTCAATATCTATATTTTTATAAAATAATTGTATTAAAAATATATTAAGATTTTTATCATCCATTTAAACACTTTTAAAATAATTTTAATAGCAAATTACGAATAATTCTTATAGATTTTTAAATCCCAAAGTATTATTTTTTTTATATATTCAATTTTTAAAAAGGATTTTCATATGTATTACTAAGTAAATTTAAATATGGAGGCTTTTATTCTGCTAAACAAAATATTCACGTAAATGAAAAGCATAAGTTGTAATGTGTAACTTTAATTCAGCTGAAAAAGGTGATAATTGTGAGATTAAACCCCCCCCCCCAAAAAATCGTTTCGAAGTTCCTTACAATCGGCTGAAAAAGATGATAATTATGAGCAATATAATCGTGGTAAAAGAGATTGGAATTAAAAAAGGTGAAGAAAATTCAGAAAGTTACGTGAACTTGGCTGAAGATAGGGATAGTGAACAAAATATTCTTAAAGTATGTACCTAAATTCAGCTAAAAGGGTGGGAAATACTAATGCACAATGTAATCGGAGAATGTTATTGCAAAGGATGTAAAGTAAGCATTTCAATAGTTAGTGTTTTTGTAAAACTAAATCAATATAACAAAAAAGTCGAATTTATTAATACATGAAATCTATACTATCTATGAAACTTTCTAAACTGAAATTAGCCCAAATAAATAGCCTAGATTATAAAAGTTGAATAATTTTCTTGATTAAATTAATTATTTTAATTACTTTAATTTCTCAATAATTCTGGTGATCAAATAAAAATAAAATAAATAAAACTAAAAATTGAGACTACTTTCAAGGAAATATTTCATTTTCTATTATTAGTTTATTCATTTCGAATATTAAATTATTTCCATTAGGCACGTTTATCAGAAAAATATGGGTATACAAATCTTACGTAAGAACTTGGTGTTCACGTGCTACGTCGTCTTTCCGAGAATTATAATTGTGTACAAACAAAATTGAAATCATAATAAAAAATTGTCCTTTTGCACTTGGAAAGGCAAGATCTTTAAAAATAATAACCGAATAGGCGTACCCCATTGATTTCCTGAACATCCAACGGGATCAGAACTAGATATCCCTTGTTATGGCTATCTAAGTCCAAGGAATTTAACATGAACATTTCCAAGCTTTCTCGAAGTATGGTAAAATGAAGAACCTCACAAAGTGACCCTTCAACAACTTCGAGAGCCTTATTCCATAACTGGTACTATTCAATTATATTAATATCATTTCCTTGGGAAAATCAAAAGATGATTGCGTACCTTGTGATTGTGTAACATTAATCTGATTAATTTAAAAAAAACAATAACTTTTTTTTTTCAAAAATGATTAATCAATTTCTTTCCTCGGAAAAAAATTTTAGGAGTGTAGAAGAAAAGGGATTAGAAGAGGAGAGATAAGTGCATCACGCGGATGGATTAAGTTTCGCCTATAATTGACCGTATGGTAGTTTGCCTTCCGAAGTGGAAACCATTGACATTTTCTTTGAACGCCATGAAACACCTTTAAATAAATTCGACGTTGATTCAAAGAGAAACGTATTTATAGTCGAGATTAGAAAAGATGAACATGTAGCAGTTGTTGAATGGCTTCAAGATTGACATTCCCAATGGTGGTGCCATAATTGACCCTCCGATAGATGTTATGTGCGCGTCAGGTAAGAAAAATTCCTTTGAGTTTCGTAATATTTGACTTGCTATCAGTTTTACAATCTTCTCAATAGTAGCACACTATCTTCCATATGAAGGAGGGTGACCATCGGCACACGATATTGCTATATTCCCAAGTTTAAATATTATTTCAAAACCTCCCGCTCCTCCACCTCTGAAATATTTACCACGATTTGGTGTCAATAAATCAGTAGGTTTTGTGCGTATTAGAATTGTTTTCTATTCTTATCTAATCTTATTGTAAAATGATTATAAAGGGAAGACCACATGCACGGATAATGTGTGAAATTGCCATGACACGAAGTTGTGCTGACTTGAAGGCAAAGTGTGAGCTTTGGATGCGCCAGAAGTATGTAAGATTATGTAAGATGTGTATTGGGTATCAAACTTTATAAAGAACAGATTACACGCTAACGCGCAATTAAACCGTTGTATGATTGTATGTGTTACGGCTAATTTATTATTCAATATTTTCGAAATTTCTTAAATATTTCTAAAGTTTCTATACTGGGCCATGCTCTGGTCACATCAAGCAGCACCATCACCAAGGAAAATAACAGTAGCGGGACAACCAGGTGTATTTATGGAAGAGGTAAGATTGTTCTTCCATTGATGATTAAATGTTATAACTTAAAGCTAAACGCATTTTGCGAATATTATAGTGGAACTTTGGAACCATCGACTATTACAATGGTCTTGCTACCGCTTGCACTGGACCAGATCTTCTTGCTTACCAAGTGAACATTCCGGTACAAGATGTATTCTGGAGCCCTTCAATTATCAGAGGAGTCCCTTCTACAGCTGAATATGTTATCAGGGTTCCTGGTGGAGTTACCGCCCCTAATTTTACTATAGATTTGTTTCAGATTCAATAGTTGTTACAAAATCAGGATAATTAGAATAAAGTGTCTTAGAAATTATATTATATAATTAATATTCTTTTAAGCCCTCCAAAAAAAAATGGGTGATTAAAGGCAGTTATAAAGTGGCAAATTACGTTCGATTGATAATGTTCCAACGTATAATCATAAAAAATAATTATTCTAAAATATAATTTTTATTTAAATACATAAATAAATATTTCTCAAAAAAAAAATTTCGTCAGTTTTTTCTTCACGTATCTTGTAAAATAATAATTTTTTTTTTTTGGATTAATAATATTTATTATTATTAATCGCGAAGAAAGTGTGTATAATTACAAATTACGCTCAAAAGCAAGCATTAAAAATTACAAGTCACGAAGTATTATTTTTGAATTTCAAACAGATACGTAAATATATATATTTTATTTAAATTATTTCATCGAGAAAGCTAACTTTAAAAAATATATATTTTATTTAATAAAATATAATAATGATGATGTGTTTCACCAGTTCCTTGTTTTGAAGTTTTCCGTGTAAATAATTTCTGAATTAGCAGACACAATTAGTGGCTATAAAGAACGAACCGTCTTCGGGAGTTTTTAAGAAATGTTCACTCCATGCTTTGTTTCATATTATATAATTTAAAAATCACATCCCAATAATACAAGTGGATCAGAAAATTTGGTTTTTGTATTAAGAAAAAGTCTTACTATTTTATTCGAATTTATTGGATAAGAAAAATATTCCTATGAATCCACCAATTATGAGAGTTTTCTCAATAATTTAACCGACCGAGGGAAATTAGTTTTACTTCTAAATTAGATCTTTTAGTATGTCTTATACGAATCACGAATTAAGTAGTGAAAAAATATAGGCGATCTACGTATCACCAAATTCACATGATATGTCTTTATTTTTTGTTTACAAATATACATTTCATTTTATTAATTTTAATTCACGGAGGCATCGCCATCATTACCACCCACAAGATGTAGGATCTAACGTTTAACTGCTCACCTGACGAATCACAGTGAAATTTGGACATTTGAAAAGAAGGAAAGAAAAAAAAAACCATAAATGACTATATTTAAGGAATAGTAAAATGGTAAATGATGATGATAGAGGGAGTATATACAGAATGTAATGAATATTTGAATTTACTTAAAAAAAAAGTGACTACAAATAAAATAATAAAATAAAGATATATTATTAGATTAATTTGGAAAGTTAATTAATTATATTATTACAGATTTTATGAAAAAATAAAATAAAATAAAATAAATGAGATAAGAGAAAAATAATTAAATTTACGAATAATTTAATAATTCATATGAATATTTATGATAGATAATAAATAATTATTACTAACCAATTATTCACAATCACAATTTCAATATAAGTTGTTGATATTCTTCCTCAATTCCTTTAAACGCTTCATCCAATTTTTGTAGGCGCTCTTCTCTACTAATTTGATCTAGTAATTCCTAAGAACGTTATAAAAAAGAATTATAATGGCATGTATATTTATGTTATATTAATAAATGATTGATAAAATAATAAAATATCAATAAATGGTTGATAAAATAATAAATAAATTCATATAAAATAGATAGATATAAATAATACCTTATTAAAATTATATACTCTTTGCTTTACTTGTAATCGATAAGCTTTATAAGCAACAGGATCTGTCTTATTTAAATTTTGCAATAATTCTATTTCTACACAACGTTGCATTTGTCGCTATAATAAATAAATAAATAAAAATAAATAAATAAATAAATAAAAATAAATAAATAAATAAATAAATAAAAATAAATAAAATAAATAAAAATATGGAATAAATTAAATAAATAAATATAATAATATAAAATTAATTAATTAAAAAATAAATAAAATAATAAATAATAATACTTTATTAAATTTATATTTTTTCCATAATTCATCAATCGTTTTTTTATCAACTGGAGCTATAAGACCTTCTAATGCTTTCATTTCTCTTAAATATCTCATATCGCATTTATCACGAATTTCCGAAAAAAGTTCACTGGGATCTTCAACTATAAATATTATAAATAATAAATAATAAATAATAAATGATAAATAATAAATAATAAATAATAAATAATAGTAATAATAATAATATAATATGTGATAATAATAATATAATGTGATAATAATAATATAATATGTGATCATAATATTATGCAACTTACCAACAAGTTGTCTTATTCTAGAATCTACTAAACAATATTGATAAATAGTTTGATATAATTTTCCACCGTGTCCTTCTTGTTGATAATGTGGTAATATTATAAATTGGCTTTAAATATGTAAATATATAAATCGTCATAAATAAATTTAAATAAATAAAATAAAATAAAAAAGAGATGAAAGTTATATAAATAAATACCTAATTTGTAACCTTATATTATTAAGTATCGGGACATCTTGATTATTAGTAATTTGCAATAAATGTCTTTTATTCTTTTCACAATTACCGAAATTCTCATTCGAATGATTTCCATGATTATTTTCATTATTTTCACGATTCTTCTTTGTGCGAGGTAAATAATAATATAGGTATACTGTACAAAAACCTACTAAATTATAAGTATATGTGCCGCCAATATTTTTTTTCTCAAATCTAAAAAATAATAAAATAATAATAATAATTATAATAATTAATAAAAATGAGATAATTATAATAAAATAATAAAAATAAAATAATAAAAATAAAAATAAAATAATTAAAAATAAAATAATAATAATAATTATAATAATTAATAAAAATAAAATATAATAATTAATAAAAATAAAATAATTATAATAAAAATAAAAATAAAATAATTAAAAATAAAATAATAATAATAATTATAATAATTAATAAAAATAAAATATAATAATTAATAAAAATAAAATAATTATAATAAAAATAAAAATAAAATAATTAAAAATAAAATAATAATAATAATTATAAAAATAAAATAATTATAATAAAAAATTAATAAAAATAAAATAATTATAATAAAATAAAAATAAAATAATAAAATAATTAAATATAAATTAATAATTATAATTATTAAAAAATATAAATTAATAATTATAATAATTCATAAAAATAAATTAATTATAATAATTAATAAATATAAATTAATAAAACACAATTAATAAAATTAATATAATTTAACATACACGAGCATGACTTCCCAATGATCTTCATCTTCATCAATATATGATCCTGCTTCAATATAAAATAATACAAATATTCTTAATCTTTTATGAAATTCTTTGAATCTTGGAGTATTAAAAGTTGCCTAAAATTAAAAGATTTAATTTTAATTTAATTAACAAATTTATATCACCGAAAATAATAAATAAATTTCATTACCTTATAAATTTCATATACTTTATCATCATTATCATTATCTATGCGATATTCTGAAATTTTTTCACCCATTGGAATAAAATTTTCGGCATCCGTTTGTACTCTTTGTAAGAAAATATCATAATTTGTGATACAATCTATAATTATAAAATATAAAATAAAATAAAAATAAAATCAATAAAATTTAGATAATAAAATAATAATATAAAATATAAAATATAAAATATAAAATAAATAAATAAAAAATATAAAATAATATAAATATAAAATAATATAAAATAATATAAAATAATATAAAATAATTTACCATCAGGTAATAATTCACCGAGTGTTTTTTCAATATTATCAACTAAATTTGTTGTTGAATCATCATAAGTGACTCCAAAGTATGTAGCCATACTACTTGACGCAAAACGTAACTATTATATATAATTTGAATAATTGCATTAATTTATTATTTAAAATAATAATAATAATCAAAATAATAATAAAATAAAATAATAAAACAATAAATTCCTTTTAATTACCTTTACTTTCAAATTTGTATATCCGAATATTTGTTGATTCGAAAATATTTGATGAGAAAATTCCGGAGAAAATTCACGTACACTTTTTTCTTCATCGTCGTCGTCGTTATTATTATTTGTCAAATATGAAGGTCCAACTGAATTAATGAAATATTAAAATATATTTATAATATTATGTCAAATGTTAATTAATAAGATAAAATACTTTAAACATATTGCATTATATTACATTATTTTTGCATTAAATATATTTTTCACTTACCGAACCTGATCTTTATTACCTCATTCGAATCGCAAACCCATTCTGAATCTATTTTATCAATCACGAGTGACTCAGACATGGACATATTGACTCTGCTATTATTATTATTATTATTATTATTATTATTATTATTATTATTATTATTATTATTATTATTATTGTTAATTATTATTGTCTGTGTTATTATGTCGATAAGTCGTCGTTAAAAAAAACCAAAAAATTATTTCGATAAGTAACTATTCTTTATTAAAGACTATTAAAGATTTATTATTTTTTACAAAAAAGAAAACTTGTCAAATGTAACGCGTGTATTTATACTTTTTTCTAAGAACATGTACACTTCAAAACTGTACTTTTGGATGATAATTCCCAACCTCAAAAATCAAAAAGGAAATTACTGTAATAAATGCCATTGTTGTAATTTCCTTTTTTGATTTTTGGGAACATGTATTCCCAGTATACAAAGAATTTCACCTGACCAATTTATTTAGTTTATACAAGATACATTTAACAAATATGGATAATGAAAAAAATGAAAAAATTATCAATGCTTCGAACGTTGGTGAATCCGATGTGATGGTTACCGAAAACATAGTTGCCGATATTATTCAACCATTTATACCTTTATTCAATATTGTCAATAGAATTGTTGAAGATTTATTCGTTATATACGAGAATGTAATATTTAATAGAAGAATATGTGCAGCTATACTAGACCGCTTTGAGGTTCTTCAGCAAGGTGTCAGTTCTTTACGACGTAAAAAAGATGAAAATGAAAAAAAATTTTCCGACCAGAAATACTATATATCGTGGATTAGATTGACAGATGTAATGGAAGATATTAAAATATTCGCTAAAGAAGTAACACAACAATCAGTATTTCAAAAATATTCTAATGTTCAAGCTATTAAAGAAACATATGATAAGCATATTCAAGAATTTGAAGCCGCGTGCAAAGATTTGAATTTTTTAAATGCTATTTTTTCAGAAGAACAAAGGGAACAGGAGAATAAACTAATTTCAGAAGATGTTAACATACTTAGATATGTATGCTTATTAAGATCTTTATTAATTTAATCTATATTTAATAAAATTTCTCTAAATTTATTATGTATAAAACATACAGGTGATGAATGAGCTTAATGATGATATCAAAAATATTGTGATACATATAAAAACCATTGATTATTCTGAAATTCTGGATCCAGATAATGGACCTGATAATATAAGAGGTTCAAATAAAACAGTTGTCAAAAAAATCTACCGTGGGAGGAATGTGGCATGTAAACAAGTTCAGAATATCGACAATTTGAAAATTCAAGCGGAACGGTCTATTCTCAATTTATTTCGTGTGTGTTCCAATGTAATTTATTTTTATGGTCTTTCATATACGAAAGATCATATTAGATTGATGATTTTTGAATGGGCTTCATATGGAAATCTAAAAGAATTTTATACAAAGTTTGACATTTCATGGACTACAAAATTACGGTTTATTCGAGATATATTCCATGGTCTTTATTTTGTGTATAGTTGTGGAATTCTTCATCATGATGTCCGTTACGAGAATATATTGGTAAATAAAAATTATTTTCTCCTTGACAATCTATTTAAATCTATTAAAAATATTTTCTTTATTTTTTCTCACATATAGATTACTGAAAATCATGATGCAAAAATATCAAATTTTGGAATGACACGCAAATTTAATGGGGAAAAACTATGTCAAATTCATACATAGATGAATGCATTCACTGGCTAGCGCCTGAAGTAATTCATGGATCACGATATGACTACAAAAGTGAAATATTCAGGTAAATATATCTTTGATATTTTTAGGTGTATTTATAATTAATTAATATATATTAAAAATCTAGTTTTGGGATGCTAATTTGGGAACTTTGTTTTCAAAAAATTCCATATAAAGAAATGGATTTACAAGAAATACACGAGCATATTAAAAATGGGAAAGAAGAAACGTTGGAAATTCTAACACATCAAAATTCAATTGCACAAGAACTTGCCATACTAATTAAGCAAAGTAGTAAATTATATATATTAATTTATAAACTAATTATTTAATAATTTATTCTTGTAACTATTTTTTTTATCAAACATGTAATTCTGATCCAATGCTACGTCCATCAGATCCTGAATTTAATTCTAAAATCGAATTTTTATGTAAGAAACGCATATCTCCACAAATTCCTCCAGAAGAAAACTCTAATGATGACATTCCAGATTTTAAATTGGATCCACCAAATAGTATAATATCTGATGATATCAACTCGGAAATATTTCCGATCGTGATTATTTAAAGAAAGGAATTCAAGCTCACGAAGATCAAAAACATAAAGCCTGGAAATTTTTAACAAATATACTGATTTAGGATATAGTTTAACAAAGTATTGGAAAGGTTATTATCTTCAGAATGGATATTATGGAAGAAAAGAACCAAAAGAAGCTTTAAAATTATTCAAGGCGGCAGCTGATGAAGGTGTTCCTGATGCAAAACTTTCCTATGCAATTGAATCGATTAAATTAGCAATGGTGATTCGAAATTAAATGAGCTTATATTACATCATTTGGTACAAGCAACATCAGGAAGAAATGAAACTGCTATGTATAAACTTGGAGATATTTTTTATAATGGAAAATTAGGGGTGAAAGAAGATAAAGAAATGGGTATTGAACTTTATAAATTAGCAGCAATGATGAATAAACCCGGAGCAATGGAATTTTTGAATTCTATTAAAATCAAGTAAGTTTTTTTAAAGTCCATATCTATTAAAAAAACGTTTCAAGTAGCACTTCCCCATTCAATTATCAATCTATTTCCTGCATATTATATTATATTTATTACAGAATGTGAGTATTTTCAAAATAAATGTTTCAAGCTATTCGAATATTAGAAATGATACTAATCGTCAATCAATTGCATTCACGTANATTCTTGTAACTATTTTTTTTATCAAACATGTAATTCTGATCCAATGCTACGTCCATCAGATCCTGAATTTAATTCTAAAATCGAATTTTTATGTAAGAAACGCATATCTCCACAAATTCCTCCAGAAGAAAACTCTAATGATGACATTCCAGATTTTAAATTGGATCCACCAAATAGTATAATATCTGATGATATCAACTCGGAAATATTTCCGATCGTGATTATTTAAAGAAAGGAATTCAAGCTCACGAAGATCAAAAACATAAAGCCTGGAAATTTTTAACAAATATACTGATTTAGGATATAGTTTAACAAAGTATTGGAAAGGTTATTATCTTCAGAATGGATATTATGGAAGAAAAGAACCAAAAGAAGCTTTAAAATTATTCAAGGCGGCAGCTGATGAAGGTGTTCCTGATGCAAAACTTTCCTATGCAATTGAATCGATTAAATTAGCAATGGTGATTCGAAATTAAATGAGCTTATATTACATCATTTGGTACAAGCAACATCAGGAAGAAATGAAACTGCTATGTATAAACTTGGAGATATTTTTTATAATGGAAAATTAGGGGTGAAAGAAGATAAAGAAATGGGTATTGAACTTTATAAATTAGCAGCAATGATGAATAAACCCGGAGCAATGGAATTTTTGAATTCTATTAAAATCAAGTAAGTTTTTTTAAAGTCCATATCTATTAAAAAAACGTTTCAAGTAGCACTTCCCCATTCAATTATCAATCTATTTCCTGCATATTATATTATATTTATTACAGAATGTGAGTATTTTCAAAATAAATGTTTCAAGCTATTCGAATATTAGAAATGATACTAATCGTCAATCAATTGCATTCACGTACGTTATAGGATGTAAGTATTTTGTATTAAATAATATTTAATACTAAAGCCATTATGATTGCTTATTATCATTGTTAATACTTTTTAGGCCATTTATGAAGTGTAAAGGGTGTCAACAAGAGAACACAGGATTAAATTGGTGCAATTTTTGTAATAGCAAAAGATTCCAAACTGAATTTGATAAATGGACAAGTCATGACAAGGAAATTGATCAGTATATTCAACAAATGCAACTTAATGCAAAGAGATTCTTGAATGGATACCATTTAAAAGGTTTGCCAATGTAAAATATCTCAATGAAGAAGTTTTGGTAAGGTTTTCAAAGCTAAATGGTTTGATGGATTTATTACTTCATGGGATCGTAAAAGTGAAAATTGATATAGGATAAAACGAGATTATGTTTGCTTAAAACAATTAAATATTTTTGATACAAACACATTTATACAAGAGGTAAATATTTTGCATTATTTAATATTCTATCATTCAAATATGTAAAATATATATTCAAATATGTAAAATATATATCTAAATATTTTGTTTTAGATTAAGCATCAACTCAAAGTTCAGGGTGAATCGGTAATTGCAATATATGGCATAACTAAAGATCCAGAAGCAAAGAATTATATGATAGTTATGCAATATGCAAAATGTGGTAGTCTCAGAAAAATGATGAACAAAAGATTTAAATTTTTAACTTGGAAAGAGAAAATCGAAATTTTATTATATAAATCTCGTGGACTCAATAGAATTCATAAGATTGGCCTGGTACACAAAGATTTTCATCTTGGTAATATAGTCAATGAATCCTTAACTAATTCTTATATTACTGATTTTGGTTTATGTAAACCAGTTTCAGAAAATAATAAAGAAATAATTATTGGTGTACTTCCATACTTGGTACCTGAGATATGGATTGAAAAAAAATATACTTCTGCACTTGATGTTTACTCTTTTGGCATGATTATGTTAGAAGTTTTTACTAGTTATCCACCATATTATAATGTTCCACATGATTTAAAGCTTATAACATCAATTTGCGAAGGAAAAAAGCCCGAAATTAAGTGTGAAATTCCCCTTCTACTCAAGGACACGATGGAAAAATGTTGGAATATTGATCCTCGCAAGTGTCCAACTTCTGAAGAATTGTATCATTTACTATTTTGTTATTGTCATGGAGATGATGAAGTCTTAGAGAAACAATTACTGAGGTTGATAAATTAAACAAGGATTTTTCTCTATATAATCCAAATGAGTCAAAAAATCTTCAAGCAATATATACAAGTAGACTTTTCTCAAAAAAAAGAGAAAAACATAACTATTTTCCATCATGGTGAGCTCTTTCGTTTTTTTTTTTAATAAAAAAAACAAATTTGATGCTAAACTTTGTTTTTGGTATTATCCTTCTAAAATATTCACATTAATTGTTAATTTAGATGTAAGTTTTACAATTTCTGATGATTACATTTAATAGTAATAGTTAAATTTTACATTCGTTTTAAAAAATTAAACTCAAGATTTTATGAATTAATTCAAAATATTCGAATATATTTTTTGTTTTTTATATTCATATTAATCATATCATTTATTTATATTTTGGTATATATATTGTTGTATTATATATAATCTTTGTCAATATTTTAAAACATAAATAATTTATTTTAAACGATTAAAAAAATAAATTATAATAATTTTTTGTCAGAAACATAATGAAAATTAGGTAAATAAATTTTCATCACAAACTAAATGAAGACCTATAAAATGAAATTCGTCATTCTTTTTTTATAAATTTGTAGTTTAGTAATCTGTTTTGTATTAATTAATTCTAATTAGTATAATTATTAAAGCATATCATAAAAAATCAAAAATTTATTTATTGGTTTGATAATACACAAAATTTTCTAATAAAATATGAATAAATATGAAAAATGAAAATATGCAAATAGATTTATTATAATTACCTAAAAGAATTCTATTTCAAGCATGGAATAATCTGTGAATTGTTTAATATGAAGTCACAACTTTTTTTGTTAAAGTACTTCAGTAAAGACTTCATTACTTCATTATTCGTAGTTCGTTCCTTCATTGCTCCCGTAATTTAATTTTGATTCGCCATAATTTAATAAAATAAATAAAATATAAACATTAATATTTACAATTGCCATTTTCTCATCTGCAATTTTTCTTAAAAATACTAATGATGTAAAAATGGTTTAACGAATTTTCCAAAAAGAATAGTAAATTTTTAATATATTTTTTATTATTTTATTACTAGCAATAGATAAAAAAAAAGTATGATTCAAAAAGACAAGTGATACCTGACTTTAAAATAATAAAAACAAATGTTGTGGATGACTAATCAAGGATATAATTACTTAAATTATAGGATAAACATCTAAATACTTTAATAATAATTCAGAGAATAATTATTGCTATTAATCTTTGTATTTAATTTTAACTAATTGTATTTAAAAGGGCACTAATACAATATATTTATATCAAAATAAAATCACTAAAATGGGTTTTCAATGTAATTTAAATTTAACTTATTGATAATTTGAATTGATATCACCTATATATTTATTAATGTCAAATTTTGAGAATGAAAGGTGAATTGCTAAACTATGCTTCATTAAAGGTTTGCTTATAAGACGTGTTTCAGACCAATTTGTTTCATTATGTAATGATTCAGAATCTATATTTTGCATTTCTTGATCTGCATTTAAAAACATGAGTTTTTCTTCTGTTGTGATAACATGCTCATAAATCAATGAAAGAAATTTCTCTGATTTATTAAAAATCATTTCAGCACTTGGTCGCTCAGATGGATCATTGTGCCAACATTTTTCCATCAATTCAACATAACATTGAGGTGTTCCTTTATTTATTTTTGGACGATATCCATTGAAAATAGCTATTGCTAATTCTGGATCATATAATTCTCCTTCAAATGGTATTTTTCCTGTTGATATTACGTACATAATAATTCCAACACTATAAATATCTGAAGCTTGTGTATATTGATTATTATTCATGACCTCTGGTGCAATATATGGTAATACACCATATGTTCCGGATGATAGGATTTCATTTACTGGTCTACATAATCCTAAATCACCTAGTCTTATAAATTTTAAATTCTCATGTGTTTCAGTAATCATAAGATTCCCGGGATGAAGATCACGATGAATAAATCCTTTACTGTGAATTGTTTTTAATCCTCTAATAAAAGAATTCAATAACCATAACCGTTCTTTCCAAGGCAATGTCTTATTTTGCTGAAGAAAATTTATCAAATTTCCATTTTTCATATATCTTAAAACTATAGCATATTCTTTTGTCTCCAGATCTTGTGTTATACCCAAAATTGGTAAAACATACCTATCTCGACAATGGAAATTTACTGTCAACTATATTTTAAAGTTATAAAGTTAAAATTAAATATTTTACACATTAAACAACTAATAAATTTAATATATTTACCTCATTTAAGAATTCGGAACTAATTTGTTGTGAATTCTTAAGTTTCTTCAAAGCAACTTGATTTGATTTATAGGATCTAAATAATTCTTCAGGCATATCTACCCATTCTGCTTTCCAAACACTACCAAAACCCCCCTCGGCTAAATACTCTACATCTTTAAATTTACTATAATCTATCCAACTCCAAATTTCCCATTCATTTGCATTTTCATCTAATTGAGACATTAGTATAATCTTGTCAACTTCATAATTACCACTGGTCCATTTTGACAAATGATTCATTTCAATAAGTTTACAGTTTGAACATACATTTTTTTGAATGTTTAAATTCCCACAATCATGACATCTTCCAAAATTTTGAAAATATTTTTTGCAAATTTTATTGCAACCATTTTCTTTCCAACAAATACAACAGAATTTATCATCATTTTTAGGGCCTTGAATTAATTTAAATTTATTTTTCTCAAATTTTGAGATTATAATTTCATTTCGATATAAATATTCAACTGAATTCTGACCATATTTATTTCCTCCTTCAGCTGATTTCATGCACCAATGAAATGCTTTCTCTTCATCTTTTGTTGTTCCAATCCCATGTTGATAACAAGAGCCAAGACTATTCTGTCCGTAACTATTTACACCTTCAGCTGATTTCAAATGCTTTCTCTTCATCTTTTGTTGTTCCAATCCCATGTTGATAACAAGAGCCAAGACTATTCTGTCCGTAACTATTTCCACCTTCAGCTGATTTCAAGTACCACTGAAATGCTTTCTCTACATCTTTTGTTGTTCCAATCCCATTGTAATAACAACGACCAAGATTATTCTGTCCGTTATTATTCCCACCTTCGGCTGATTTCAAGTACCACT
>PQFF01000106.1:538167-595908 GCA_003547095.1 Diversispora epigaea | reverse complement strand
GTACCACTGAAATGCTTTCTCTTCATCTTTTGTTGTTCCAATCCCATGTTGATAACAAGAGCCAAGACTATTCTGTCCGTAACTATTTCCACCTTCAGCTGATTTCAAGTACCACTGAAATGCTTTCTCTACATCTTTTGTTGTTCCAATCCCATTGTAATAACAACGACCAAGATTATTCTGTCCGTTATTATTCCCACCTTCGGCTGATTTCAAGTACCACTGAAATGCTTTCGCTACATCTTTTGTGGTTCCAGTTCCATTTTCATAACGAGATCCAAGATTATTCTGTCCTTCACTATTTCCACTTTCAGCTGATTTCAAGAACCACTGAAATGCTTTCTCTTCATCTTTTGTTGTTCCAATCCCATGTTTAAAACAATAGCCAAGATTATTCTGACCATATTTATTCCCACCTTCGGCTGATTTCAAGTACCACTTAAATGCTTTTTTTTCATTTTTTGTAGTTCCAATCCCATTTTCATAACAATAACCAATATTATTCTGTCCTGTAATGTTTCCCGCTTCAGCTGATTTTAAGTACCACTTAAATGCTTTCTTTTCATCTTTTATTGTTCCAGTCCCATGTTGATAACAATAGCCAAGATTATATTGTCCTGTAATATTCCCACCTTCGGCTGATTTCAAGTAACACTGAAATGCTTTCTCTTCATCTTTTGTGGTTCCAATCCCTCGGTGATAACAACGTCCAAGATTATATTGGCCTTTAATACTTCCACCTTCGGCTGATTTCAAGTAACACTGAAATGCTTTCACTTCATCTTTTGTGGTTCCAGTTCCACTTTCATAATGAGATCCAAGACTATTCTGTCCGTCACTATTTCCACTTTCAACTGATTTCAAGAACCACTGAAATGCTTTCTCTTCATCTTTTGTAGTTCCAATCCCATTGCAATAACAACGACCAAGATTATTCTGTCCTCTATTATTCCCACCTTCGGCTGATTTCAAGTACCACTGAAATGCTTTCTCTTCATCTTTTGTAGTTCCAATCCCATTTTCATAGCAATCTCCAAGGTTATATTGTCCACTATTATTTCCCCCTTCAGCTGATTTCATACACCAATGAAATGCTTTCTCTTCATCTTTTGTTGTTCCAATCCCATGTTGAAAACAATAGCCAAGATTATTCTGACCATATTTATTTCCACCTTCAGCTGATTTCAAGTACCACTGAAATGCTTTCACTTCATCTTTTGTGGTTCCAATCCCTATGTAATAAAAACAACCAAGAATATTCTGTCCTTCACTATTTCCACTTTCAGCTGATTTCAAGAACCACTGAAATGCTTTCTCTTCATCTTTTGTGGTTCCAATCCCTTTGTAATAAAAACAACCAAGAATATTCTGTCCTTCACTATTTCCACTTTCAGCTGATTTCAAGAACCACTGAAATGCTTTCTCTTCATCTTTTGTGGTTCCAATCCCTCGGTGATAACAACGTCCAAGATTACATTGGCCTTTAATACTTCCACCTTCGGCTGATTTCAAGTAACACTGAAATGCTTTCACTTCATCTTTTGTGGTTCCAGTTCCACTTTCATAATGAGATCCAAGACTATTCTGTCCGTCACTATTTCCACTTTCAGCTGATTTCAAGTACCACTGAAATGCTTTCGCTACATCTTTTGTGGTTCCAGTTCCATTTTCATAACGAGATCCAAGATTATTCTGTCCTTCACTATTTCCACTTTCAGCTGATTTCACGAACCACTGAAATGCTTTCTCTTCATCTTTTGTGGTTCCCATCCCTCGGTGATAACAACGTCCAAGATTACATTGGCCTTTATTACTTCCACCTTCGGCTGATTTCAAGTAACACTGAAATGCTTTCACTTCATCTTTTGTGGTTCCAGTTCCACTTTCATAATGAGATCCAAGACTATTCTGTCCGTCACTATTTCCACTTTCAGCTGATTTCAAGTACCACTGAAATGCTTTCTCTTCATCTTGTGTTGTTCCAATCCCATTGCAATAACAACGACCAAGATCATTCTGTCCTCTATTATTCCCACCTTCGGCTGATTTCAAGTACCACTGAAATGCTTTCTCTTCATCTTTTGTTGTTCCAATCCCATTTTCATAGCAATCTCCAAGGTTATATTGTCTACTATTATTTCCCCCTTCAGCTGATTTCAAGTACCACTGAAATGCTTTCTCTTCATCTTTTGTAGTTCCAATCCCATTGCAATAACAAAGACCAAGATTATACTGTCCTATATTATTCCCACCTTCGGCTGATTTCAAGAACCACTGAAATGCTTTCTCTTCATCTTTTGTAGTTCCAATCCCATTGCAATAACAACGACCAAGATTATTCTGTGCAGAACTTTCTCCTCTTTCAGCTGATTTCAAGTACCACCGAAATCCTTTCTCTTCATCTTTTGTGGTTCCAATCCCAAATTTGTAGGAATAACCGAGATTGTCCTGATCATTAATATTTCCACCTTCTGCTGATTCTATAAGCTGCTGAAATACTTGGTATAGCATGTTTTTTTCCATTTCTGTTGAAATTACACTAAGCAGAATAAAGTTTCAATTAAAAAATAAAACTTGTAACTCAATATAATTTATTAAGTTTTAAATGGGGTATAAATTCAAGTAAGCTTTAAATTTTAGTATACATAGTAAATGGATGGTAAGATTTTTAATCGTAAAATATTACGGAACGGAAAATGTCTAACTTCCGTGTCCCATGACACGTTAATTATTTAATTAAATTGATCTCATTCACGTTAACAAACTTGGTCAAAATCAAATGTTATTATAAAAATAGACTAGACAAATTTCCCGAAAATTAAAATATTCAAAGCAAATTCTAATATATTAAAAAGAACAAAATATTTTCGAGTAAAATGGCAAAAAAAATGAAATGTAGACGGATATTATGCGAAACCTCAAAGTAAAAGTAGAATATAAAATATTATCATCTAAAAGAGCTTGCTATAATGAATTCTAATATTATAAAATTGATTCATGTAGTTGGATTGAAAATTATTCTTATTTTGAAAATTGATACATAATCCGTTTTAAATTCACATACTTTAAAAATAATAAATGAAATCTAACTCTATTTTTAATATTACTGAATAACCATTCGTTTTATTTATTATAATATTCAATTCTTTGGTATAATAAGTCCAGTTCAATGAAATCGAATAAAGAAAAAAATACTGCATCGCACGAAAATAAAAATTTATTTTTATTTATGCCGATGAGCTATTTATTTTATTAAAAATTCCTCCAAAACACGAAATCAACATTAAAAACGAAATCGTAATCGCCAAAAGTGTTTTTAGGCTTGACGATTTACCAAAAAAATTCCAACGCAAACTAATTACATTTGTGTGTTTGTTGCCGAGAAACAAAAAAAAAAATCGGGAATAAATATTTAACTGCGACCACATGCGATTTTCCTTCTTTATCATATAATAATTTTAAATAGAAAGCAGGAATAGTTACTGATAATTTATATAATGACGATAAATCGAAGTTCTATATTCGCAGAACCCATCTTGATTGGACTAAACCATTAAATAATATAGAGTCTGGTTGTCGAAAATTTGATAAAGTACGAATCGGAAAAAAAAAGAGACGAATTATCAAATAAATATTATAGACGTACGTAATATTCTGTAAATTTGCATGACTTTTGATTTTTAGGAATGTGGAAACGAGGAATAATTTATTTCGTTATTTTATTATATTAAGTTGAGAAATTATAATTTTTGAATGCCAGGAATCTTTAAATTTAGTTAAAGCTCGAAATAATTATTAAAATTATTTGTAAATCCTCAAGAAAATAAGAAATAAATCACAAATATAAATTCGTCGTAAATATATATTTCACATCACATGAAGCCACCTAAATCAATTATTTCACTATCCTTTGCATTTTGATAATTACTACGCAGATCTGCAACATTAAATAAGGATTTTTTTTTTGCTAGTTCTTTTCGTTCTTGTTCGTTTCTCTTTTTGTGATAGATCATAAATAAATTAATAAAGTGAATTAATGAATTAATGAATTAATGATGTAGAAATATATACTTTTGCACTCTTTGCTTCTCTCTCTAATCCTTTTCCCAAGATGATTTTTCATCATTGAGATCAGGATAACTTTCTGTTTTAGCTTATCGTCTTTTAGATTCACTGCTATTTTTTTATAATTTTTATATAATTTTTTGCGTAATTTTTTGTATAACCCACTATACTGTATATTCTATTCTAAATTTGAATGAATGAATAATAAAAACGTACCAATTTTTGATTATGAAAGAAACTTCTCCGGTTTCCATTCCATTCTGCTAGTTTTCATCAGATTTGACCATGGAGTATACAACTGTAACACTTTTTCTTTTCTACTTATAAATATCAAAATATAAATTATTAAATACGAATATTATAAAAATAAATGTTAAAATATAAAAATAAATAATAAATATAATAATAAAATATAAATAATAAACATAACGTACCATCTTTACTATTATCTTTAACCAATTGTCCACAATAATTTAAAAGTTCCGCAAAAAGATTTTCCTATGACTGTTCATCTTGAAGTCGTCAAAAATATACGTGGGACTAGAAAAAATTTTCGCATAAAAAATTAAATTATAAATTTCTCTCAAGTTATGTATTGAAAAATTGTAGAAGATTGATGAATAAAATATATCCTATTAACGAACCACAAACAAATCAAACCGAGAGTTGAAATAATAGTTAAAATAATAGTTTATCATTATGATACATCTTCCCATCCATACTTTATTAATTCTTCATCTTAAAATAAAATCAAAAATTATATCCAAAATTACTTTCGAAATAATAATATGTAATATTACGAAAAAAGAAATTTTTTTTAAAAAAAAAAGGTTTTTATCTCACCTTCTTCATCCTTGCCCATATATATTTTGCTGGTGGATTAACCACAAACGTTAACAAAATTTATTTATAATAATATTCTTTTAAAATACAATAATGGATTCTTTGATTCATTAATAATTAATGAATGATTTTTTCGATCACATACTGGTACTAATAAAAATCAAATGAAAATGAAACTTTATTCTTTTTATTTGTTGTACAGATTTACATAGTTATAGATTAAAGTCACATGTTAACCAGTAAATGAAAAATAATTATTTTAGTTCTTTTTGGGGTAGTAAACCACCCATTCCACAAATTCCTTTATTTCATTCTGTTTTCCTTCTAAAAACATAGCAGCCAAATAAGCTTCTAAATTTTCTCCCCAACAACCATTTTTATTAATATTTTTATTATTACTTTTGTTATTATTACTATTTTTTTTATTACTTTTTTTTTTTCTGTTACCTTTTTTTTTTCTATTTTTATTTACTTTTTTATTTTTATTTTTATTATCAGGTTCATTAACAATAATTTCATTTTTCAAATTAATACGTTGAGCAATTTCCGACATAGCTTTACGTGTAATAAATAGTTGACTTAATTGTGTTAATCCATGTGAATTGGCTTCGGGATATTTTGAATAAAGAATTCTGGCAACTTCGAAATTAAAAATTCGATCCCCTAAGAAAGCAAGTCTACTCCATTGTTGTCTATTCGTCGATTTTTTATTTAAAATTATTTGATTTGTTTTATTTTGTAATTNTAACAAAATTTATTTATAATAATATTCTTTTAAAATACAATAATGGATTCTTTGATTCATTAATAATTAATGAATGATTTTTTCGATCACATACTGGTACTAATAAAAATCAAATGAAAATGAAACTTTATTCTTTTTATTTGTTGTACAGATTTACATAGTTATAGATTAAAGTCACATGTTAACCAGTAAATGAAAAATAATTATTTTAGTTCTTTTTGGGGTAGTAAACCACCCATTCCACAAATTCCTTTATTTCATTCTGTTTTCCTTCTAAAAACATAGCAGCCAAATAAGCTTCTAAATTTTCTCCCCAACAACCATTTTTATTAATATTTTTATTATTACTTTTGTTATTATTACTATTTTTTTTATTACTTTTTTTTTTTCTGTTACCTTTTTTTTTTCTATTTTTATTTACTTTTTTATTTTTATTTTTATTATCAGGTTCATTAACAATAATTTCATTTTTCAAATTAATACGTTGAGCAATTTCCGACATAGCTTTACGTGTAATAAATAGTTGACTTAATTGTGTTAATCCATGTGAATTGGCTTCGGGATATTTTGAATAAAGAATTCTGGCAACTTCGAAATTAAAAATTCGATCCCCTAAGAAAGCAAGTCTACTCCATTGTTGTCTATTCGTCGATTTTTTATTTAAAATTATTTGATTTGTTTTATTTTGTAATTTAGGAAGTTTGTATTGTTTATAGTCGATAATATTTTTAGAATTTTTAGTAGATAATTTACGAGAAATATATTCCAAATTTTTATTATTTTTATTATTTAGAAATTGCCTTTGTAAAAATCGATGCATATTTTCCTTGCCTTTTTTTTTTTTTTAATTGCAAATAAATGAAATCATTACAGATAAAGAAAAAAAAGAGAAATATAGAAAAAATTCGAAGGGTTTTTATTTTTTCTTCAGCAACAATGGTAACTATATGTATAATAATAATATATGATAATAATTATAAAAAATATGCAGAATAATATTTAACAATATGTACAATTATATATAATAAAATATAATAATGCGCAAGAATAATGTAATATAAAATAATACAAAAGAAATTAATTAATAAATAAATTCTTCTTACATTATTTCTAAAAATTCATACCTTAAATAAAATTAACGTAATATATGACGTTAATAATAATATCAATAAAAACTCTTTAAATCTATAAAAATAATAAATACTATTCTTTAGATGATGATAGTAATAATTTATAATTTTCATGATTTCTGGTTTTCATAATCCTTGTAAAAATTGCAAAAATTCAAGATTTAGTCTTCGATTAAATAATTCTGATGATAATTTTTATTAAGCAATTAGATTTATAATTTTAAAGTTTGCTTATTATTATTATGTAATATCGAAATAAAATAGATAATTTAAATAATAAGAATTTAATTTATCTACATATCCGATTTGGTGACTATTAGCTTTGGGAGATTTGATGTCAGTACTTGTATTAGTATGGTGTCACAAGCGCAGACATTGTCGCGGTCTGCGCAGAACAATATGAAAGTTACGTCAATCAGTCTCACTAAACTTTAGGCGAATCATACGATAATTCAATATATTACTAACACACTTTTCCTTGTGCGCAATATCACGAAACACGGTAAGATCAGGCTATCAGTCGATCAAAACTTGCTTACTGACAATCACTAACAATGCAATTACGTGCAATATCTGAAGGTACGATGAGTAAGTATCTTCTACTAACTACTTCGTACACTGCCAAAATTTAACAGACTTTCGAAGTAACTTGCAAAGAAATATAAAGTAGTTTATTAAAAGAATTATAAAGACTTATTACAAAAATACAACAATAGAGATATATATATTACTGCATTGGCGTATCTTATCCCTATTGCTATACGAAATTATTTATTATTATTAATTATTACAAAATTATCTACTATTAAGATTATTTCGAAACTATTTTGTTATTACTAAGATTATTAAGAAATTATTTATTAATTTTTAAGTATATATGAATAAAGAAAATGTTTTCGCGAGAAAAAGGAATCTCCTTTTCTTCTTCCCAACCAGCAGCTATTTTTATATTTTCTCTTCTTGTTTACCTTTATCCTCTGTTATCCCTAAACATGTTCTAACACATTCTTTGTAATTTTTGTAGATGAGATACTTCTTGTGAAAGTAATTAGTATACTTCGTCAGCAGATTCAACTATAAACCAATAATAAATAAAAAATAAAAAATAAATAAAATAAAATAATAAATAATAAATAATAAAACATAAATAAATAATAATTATACCTCTTCAATGACTTTTTGAATAATAGCTCGCAAGAATTCACTGAAACGTTCAAACTCGAGATTTAACTAAAATATAATAAATAAATAATTTAACAATAAATAAAATCAATAAATAAATAAATTAATAAATTAATAATAGAACATACTTTCTCTAAACACTTTTCATCCAAATCATCAGCACAAAGTTGAATCTTTCTCTCATGGGAGTTTTCAATTTCCCATATAAATATTTTACACTTTAACATCACAAGTTTCCTTAATCCTGTGGATTATCCATTTGATAATATTGAAATTCTTGATCGAGTTAAATCATTTGATTCATCACCATCATCTTCTTTCAAGACAACAATTATTATTATTACTATTATTCTTATTTAAGTTATTCTCTCGATTTTGATAGTCTCTTGTAATGCTGCAAAAAGTTCTTTGGGATCACTCTTATTAGTGAATAGACAAATTATTCCTTTATCTATCTCTCTTGCAGAATGTAATGATGAAGTTGAATTTGCGCACATTCTTTGAATGATTCACGTAGTGGGGCTATTTATATTTATATTTATTATATTTTAATTCAATGTGAATGCAGACGAGAATGAATATGTGAATTAAATGGAATTTAGGGTTTAAATGAATGAAATTATAGTAATTACAATAGTGATAGTAATTAAAAATTACATACCACAATTCGGTCCATTTCATCATATTTATACCTTACTTATCAGCAGCTAATAATAGTGATTTTTAAAGGACTTTTACAAAACGAAATGGTTATCAGCCAAAAAATTCCACAACACAAAAAAAAAAAACAGAAAAATTACGAAAATAAAAAAAAAAATTATTTTATTTTTATCTTCCAAATTGAAATGAATTCTCTTTTTTGTACTTTTAGCCAGTACATACATATATTTTAATAAATAGCTCATTGGCATAAAAATAAATTTTTATTTTCGTGCACAGTATTTTTTCTTCATTTGAAAATAAATTCCAACGTGAAAAATATATTTTATTTTCAAAAATTCAATTCAAGAATATTTAATCAAATGACGAAATGAACAGTNCACTCTTATTAGTGAATAGACAAATTATTCCTTTATCTATCTCTCTTGCAGAATGTAATGATGAAGTTGAATTTGCGCACATTCTTTGAATGATTCACGTAGTGGGGCTATTTATATTTATATTTATTATATTTTAATTCAATGTGAATGCAGACGAGAATGAATATGTGAATTAAATGGAATTTAGGGTTTAAATGAATGAAATTATAGTAATTACAATAGTGATAGTAATTAAAAATTACATACCACAATTCGGTCCATTTCATCATATTTATACCTTACTTATCAGCAGCTAATAATAGTGATTTTTAAAGGACTTTTACAAAACGAAATGGTTATCAGCCAAAAAATTCCACAACACAAAAAAAAAAAACAGAAAAATTACGAAAATAAAAAAAAAAATTATTTTATTTTTATCTTCCAAATTGAAATGAATTCTCTTTTTTGTACTTTTAGCCAGTACATACATATATTTTAATAAATAGCTCATTGGCATAAAAATAAATTTTTATTTTCGTGCACAGTATTTTTTCTTCATTTGAAAATAAATTCCAACGTGAAAAATATATTTTATTTTCAAAAATTCAATTCAAGAATATTTAATCAAATGACGAAATGAACAGTTGAAATAATTTTTTCAAAGTTTTTTTTAATAAAATGTTGGTCATCTTGATAAAAATAAATGATGATAATAGAAAAAGAATGACGAATTTCATTTTCTAGGTCTTCATTTAGCTTGTGATCTAACCATCATTATATTTCTGATAAGATAAAATTTGAAATAATAAAGTTAAATTACTCCATTTGACATATTAAGTATCTTTTAAATTGTGCTAATAATTATAATTATTACTTATGAATTTAACATCAAAATTATTATAATTTATTTATTAATCATTTAAAATAAATTATTTATGTTTAAAATAATGACAAAGATTATATATATAATAAAACAATGTATATATACCAAAATATAAAAGAATAATATGATTATTATGAATATAAAAAAACAAAAAAATATGTTAACAATCAAACATAAAAATAATAATAAATATCAATAATATTAAATAAAAATAAGATTCCCGAATTGATTCATAAAAATCTTGAGTTTAATTTTTTTCAACGAATGTAAAATTTAACTATTATTATTAAATACAATCATCGGGAAGTTCAAGATTTACCTGACGTGTATCTAAATTAATAAAAATTAATGTGAATATTTTAGAAGGATAATCCCAAAAACAAAGTTTAATATCAAATTTCGTTTTTTGTTAAAAAAAAAAAAGAAAGAGCTTACCATAAAAAATTGTTATTTTTTTCTCTTTTTTTAAGAAAAGTCTACTTGTATATATTGCTTGAGGATGTTTTAACCGATTTGGATCATATAGGTAAAAATCCTTGTTTAATTCATCAGCTTCATTAATTTGTTTCTCTAATACTTCATCATCTTCATGACAATAACAAACTAGTAACTGTAACAATTCTTCAGAAGTTGAACGCTTGCGAGGATCAATATTCCAACATTGTTCCATCAAGTCCTTGAGTAGAAGAGGAATTTTATACTTAATTTCGGGCTTTTTTCCTTCACAAATTGAAGTTACAAGCTTTTCATCATGTCGAATATTATAATATGGTGGATAACTAGTAAAAACTTCTAACATAATCATGCCAAAAGAGTAAACATCAAGTGCTTGAGTATATTCTTTTCTAATNTATTGCTTGAGGATGTTTTAACCGATTTGGATCATATAGGTAAAAATCCTTGTTTAATTCATCAGCTTCATTAATTTGTTTCTCTAATACTTCATCATCTTCATGACAATAACAAACTAGTAACTGTAACAATTCTTCAGAAGTTGAACGCTTGCGAGGATCAATATTCCAACATTGTTCCATCAAGTCCTTGAGTAGAAGAGGAATTTTATACTTAATTTCGGGCTTTTTTCCTTCACAAATTGAAGTTACAAGCTTTTCATCATGTCGAATATTATAATATGGTGGATAACTAGTAAAAACTTCTAACATAATCATGCCAAAAGAGTAAACATCAAGTGCTTGAGTATATTCTTTTCTAATCCATATCTCAGGTGCCATGTACGGAAGCACACCAATAATTATATCATCATTATTTCTGAAACTGGCTTACATAAACCAAAATCAATAATATAAGAATTAGTCAAGGATTCATTGACTATATTACCAGGTTGAAAATCTTTGCGTACCAGGCCAATCTTATGAATTCTATTGAGTTCACGAGCTATACATAATAAAATTTCGATTTTCTCTTTCCAAGTTAAAAATTTAAATCTTTTGTTCATCAATTTTCTAAGACTACCATATTTTGCATATTGCATAACTATCATATAATTCTTTGCTTCTGGATCTTTAGTTATGCTATATATTGCAATTACCGATTCACCCTGAACTTTGAGTTGATGTTTAATCTAAAAAAAATATTTAGATATATATTTTACATATTTGAATGATAGAATATTAAATAATGCAAAATATTTACCTCTTGTATAAATGTTCTCCTTTCCCATTTTTAATATGCTCGTGTATTTCTTGTAAATCCATTTCTTCGTATGGAATTTTTTGAAAACAAAGTTTCCAAATTAGCATCCCAAAACTAGATTTTTAATATATATTAATTAATATCAAAGATATATTTACCTGAATATTTCACTTTTGTAGTCATATCGTGATCCATGAATTACTTCAGGCGCTAGCCAGTGAATGCATTCGTCTAAGTATGAATTTGACATAGTTTCTTCCTCATTAAATTTGCGTGCCATTCCAAAATTTGATATTTTTGCATCATGATATTCAGTAATCTATATGCGAGAAAAAATAACGAAATATTTTTAATAAATTTAATAGACTTGATATAGATTGTCAAGGAGAAAATAATTTTTATTTACCAATATATTCTCGCACCGCAAATCGTGATGAAGAATTCCAGAGCTATGCATAAAATAAAGACCATTGAATATATCTCGAATAAACTGTAATTTTGTAATCCATGAAATGTCAAACTTTGTATAAAATTCTTTTAGATTTCCATATGAAGCCCATTCAAAAACCATCAAGCTAATATGATCTTCAGTTTGTGAAAGACCATAAAAAGCAATTATTTTGGGACACATATTGAGAATAGACAGTTCCGCTTGAATTTTCAAATTGTCGATATGCTGAACTTGTTTACATGCCACATCCATCCCACGGTAGATTTTTTTTACAACTGTTTTATTTGAACCTCTTATATTATCAGGTCCATAATCTGGATCCTTAAGTTCAGAATATTCAATGGCAAACCCCTTAATTGGAGTTAAATTGGCTGATATCTTTTCCACAATATTTTTAATATCATCATTAAGCTCATCGATCACCTGTAGGTTTGATACATGATAAATTTAGAGAAATTATATTAAAAAATTCAAAAACTCATGACGGTTTTAATAAGCATACATTTCTTAATATGTTAGCATCTTCTGAAATTCGTTCATTCTCATGTTTCCTTTGTTCTTCTGAAATAGCAATTGAAAAACGCAAATCTTTGCATGTAGCTTCGAATTCTAGAATAAGTTTATCATATATATTTCTTTAAGAGCCATAGCACTAAGATATTTTTTAAATCCTGATATTTGTGTTACTTCTTTAGCGAAATCTCTGATATTTCCCATTATATTTGTTAATCTAACCCACGTTTTATAATATTGTTGGTCAGAAAAATTGTTTTCAATTTCTTGTTTCCTACGTTCTTGTTGTAAAGACTTGACAAATTGCTCAACAAGTCTTTTGTAGCTCCACATACTTTTTTATTACATTCTGCATTCTCGTTTATGGTGTATAAATCTTCAATAATTCTTTCGACAAGACTGAATAAAGGTAAATATGGTTGAATGGCACCGATAACTATATTTTCGGTAACCTTCTCGTCAGATTCACCAACGTTATAAGCATTGATAATTTTTTCATTTTTTTCATTATCCATATTTGTAATATTCCATTAAATGTATTCTTTTCTATGATAATAATAATGTATACTGGTAATACATGTACCCAAAATTAAAAAAAGGAAATTACAATAATGGCATTATTATTATAATTTCCTTTTTGATATTTCGAGGTTGGGAATATTATCATCCCTGTAGCACAGTTTTGTAATACCTTAATATTAACCTTAATAATTATAATTATAATAAATAATTTATATGTCAATAGTCAACATGTCTCTGTCCATGTCCGATTCATTCGTGATTGATAAAATAGATTCGCAATGGGTTTGTGATTTGAATGAGTCAGGTTCGGTAAGTGAAAAATAGATTTAATGTAATATTATGTAATATGTTCAATGTATTTTATCTTATTAATTCACGTTTAATAATAGTATTTAACATAATATTGTAAATATAAAATTTTAATATTTCATCCATTCAGTTAGATCTTCATATTTGAAAAATAATAATATCAACGACGACGACGATGACGAGGAAGAAGAAAATGAATATTACAAAGTGTACGCGAATTTTCTCCAGAATTTTGTCATCATATATTTTTGAATCAATAAATATATAAATTTGAAATTAAAAATTTATTTTATTATTTAATTTTATTATTATTTTGAATAATAAATTAATGCAATTATTCAAATTATATTTAATAATTACGTTTTGCATCAAGACATACTTTGGAGTCACTTATGATGAAAAGATTCTTGATTCAAAAAATTTAGTTGTTGATGTTGAAAAAACACTGAGTGAATTTTTACCCGATGGTAAATTCATAATAGTATATTTAAATTCATAAATTATTTTATATTTTATATTAAATTTTTATTTATTAAATTTTTTATTTAATTTTATATTTTATTATTATAGATTATATTATAAGCTATGATATTTTCTCGCAAAGATTCCAATGGGAGAAAAATTTTGGAATATTGCATAGATAATAATAATGATGATAAAGTATATGAAATTTATAAGGTAATAAAATTAATTTATTACATTCGGTAGTTTAAAATTAAATTTTTTAATTTTTGGCAACTTTTATTACTCCAAGATTCAAGGAATTTCATAAAAGATTAAGAATATTTGTATTATTTTATATTGAAGCAGAATCATATATTGAAGAGGATATAGATCATTGGGAAGTCATGCTTATGTATGTTAAATTAATTAATTATATTTTGTTTTATCAATTTATATTTATTAATTATTATAATTATTTTATATTTATTAATTATTATAATTATTTTATTTTTATTAATTATTATAATTATTATTATAGTTATTATTATTACTTAGATTTGAGAAAAAAAACATTGGCGGCGCATATATTTAGAATTTAGTAGGTTTTTGTACATTATACCTATTTTATTATTTACCTCGTTACAAGAAGAATCGTGAAAATAATGAAAATAATCATGGAAATCATTCGAATGAGAATTTCGGTGATTGTGAAAAGAATAAAAGACATTTATTGCAAATTACTAATAATCAAGATGTCCCGATACTTGATAATATAAGGTTACAAATTAGGTATTTGTTTATATAATCTTCTCTTTTTTTATTTTATTTATTTAAATTTATTTATGACGATTTATATATTTACATATTTAAAGCCAATTTATAATATTACCACATTATCAACAAGAAAAATTATATCAAACTATTTATCAATATTGTTTAATAGATTCTAGAATAAGACAACTTGTTGGTAAGTTGCATAATATTATTATCACATATTATATTATTATTAATTATTAATTATTATTTATTAATTATTGAGATATTTAAGAGAAATGAAAGCATTAAAAGGTCTTATAGCTCCAGTTGATAAAAAAAAACGATTGATGAATTATGGAAAAAATATAAATTTAATAAAATATTATCATTTTTTTTAATTAATTAATTATTTCATATTATATTTATTTTTATTTAATTTATCCATATTTTTATTTATTTATTTTTTTATTAATTTATTTATTATAGCGACAAATGCATCGATATGTTTTTTTTTTTTTTTTTTTNATATTACTCAACTCTAAATCCATTATTTGTTCTACAAACATTATGCCATTGTCTCGTAAACCTTTTTTATTTAGATTTCCCTGTTTCAAGTCCTCCCATAATTTAATCATTGAATATTTCCCTCCCATAGGTATATTCAAACATTGATTTCCTGTTGATGTGGAATCCCATACAATTGACTTTTCTTTAGCTTTTTTAATTATTATTGCACTTAAATTTGTATTATCTTTAACATTAAATCTTACATTCTCAGCTAAAATTGATTTATCTGTCCATAAGTAATTTTGAAATTGTTGTAATCTAATTTTTGTTGTTTGGCCAAGTATATCATTTCTATTTATTCTGTCATTAAAATTTTTTACATGTAATTGAAGTTGTCTATTTTCAATATCATATATATTATATCCTTCTTGAAGAAAAAATAAACTATTGATAGCTGTTTGCGCAAAATTTGTTTTATGCTTGAATGCTTTTAAACATTGAGAATTAATTTTTTTACACATATTTTCATTGAGATACATATCATTTACTAAATATTCTAATGCTGGAAATAACACATGATTTATTATATATCTTGCCCCTTTGTCAGTAACTTTAGCAAGCTTTATTAACTTACATATATTTTTAGTTTTTTCTTCTATAAGCATTTTTTGATAATTTTTTTTACCATCAGCAGATATCCATACTCCTAAAATTCTTACATATTCATCTTTTCTTTTTGCTATTATTTTTTCAACTATAAATTTTATTGAATTTTTTTTATTTTTGTTTCTTTCTTGAAATATTTTTTTATCCCCCTGCTTTTCAAATTTTCTATTAATGCAGAATAGATGTGATTTCTCTGCATTGACTCTTATTCCTGTAATTTTTGAAAATTCTTCTACTTTTTTTAAAATTTTCTCTAATTGTTTTTTATCTTTTGCTATATATGTTGTATCATCCATATATGCAACTGAGTTTACTTTTAAAATATTTTTCTTTTCTTGATCTAGTCTTAAATCTCCATATTTCGTTACTTCCATTATATATCCTTCCTTTAATTTGTCTATTCTTTCTAGTAACGGATCATAATATATTCTCCACAAAAGAGGAGATAATGAATCTCCCTGCTCTATTCCCATTTTAGGATTAAATGGATCTGTAAGACCATGGAATGTAATTACCCTATTAGATCGTGTTGTTGTAAGTTGATTTAATATCTTAATTATTTTATTTGGTATTTTTATTCGTTCCATACATTTTATTAATATATTATTGTTAATTGAATCAAATGCTTTAGATATATCTTGCGATAGGACCCATATCTCTTTTTTGAATTCTCTTGCCTCCTCCATACAATTATTTAATATATGTATTGGACCCTGAGTTGATCCTTCTGGTAATCCTGCCCAATTATTTTGATTTAATATATGATGATCCATCAATACTTTACTTAATCGATTGTAAATTCCTTTGGAGAAAATTTTTCTTGCAGTTTCTAACAATGTTATAGGTCGAGTGTTCCAAATAGTCTTTTCCCAATCTTTTGGTTTAGCTATTGGAAATATATAACTTTCTGTCCATTCTTTTGGTACTTCTCCAGTATCCAATATACAATTAAATATATCTGTTAATAAATTAATTGTTTCATTTCCCATATGTTTCCACATTTCATTAGTTACCATTGTAGGACCTGGCGCTTTTTTATTAGGTGTTGTTTTAATTATTTTTAGTATTTCTTCAGATGTAAATTTTATACTAACTGTATTAAACCATTCTGTTTTTATATCATTTTTAACTTTGTATATTTCTTTCCAATCTGGAAAATCATTTAACGACTCTAAAGTTACTTCAGTTACCCAATTTTGAAATGCATTTTTAACTTCTTGTCTAATTTCCTCTGGATTTGTAAGAATTTCAACATTTCCATCACATATCCTAACAATATTATCTGTAATAATCTGTGGTTTAGTTCTCTTAAGTACACTATTCAGATAATTTTTCTTATTATCTTTAAATTTATTTTGTCTTCTGACAATATTTTCTTTGATATATTTATTTTTGTAGCTTTAATTTCATTTTTGAATAAAGTTCGTAATGCAAAATGTATTTTTTTAATTTCATCTATCCACTTTTTTAACTCCTCTTCTGTTTCGTCCAATGGTTTTTCCAAGATTAAATCGAAATCAGATTTTAGATACTCTATTTTCCTTGTTATTTTATTGTCTATCGTTTCAAGATTGTTAGTGTTATCGTTGATATTTTCTTTCTTTCCATTATTATTATTATCATTGTTTTTATTATTATTATTATTTTTATTATTTTTTTTCTTATTATTATTATTATTTTTTTTATTATTATTATTTATTTTTAATAATTTTTGTCTTCCCCATTCTAAAATCTTTTTTACTGCTATAATTTTCTTGTATGATTCGAAATGATTATGTAATCCTTTATCTTCTGAAAAACGCCCAGCATTTAAAAATTTTCTTTTAGGTATTATCTCATTAGCTTTATTCATAATTGTATTGCGTAAAAAATTCCACTTATTATTTATTGATAAATTTTTTATATTTATGTTTGCAACAATAGATTCTTCAATTTCTTTTTTGAATTTTTTCCATTTTTTCTCTGATGTATTTGTAAAATCAAATTGTATTCTATTTATATTTTTTACTTTAATCAGTTCATTTTTTTTATTTTTTATGAATGTATTTTCTAACATCATAGAAACTCCTGAGTGGTCACTATATGCTATTAGTTGTGTATCTATTATATTTGCTTCTGTTAAATAATTTGTCAAACTGTCTGAAATCCATATCTGATCTATTCTGCTTTTTATTTCATTTGATTTGTTTCTCCATGTAAATTCCAGAGACGTAGTTTTATCTTTATTATCTGTTTCTGAATCCATGACTTCCCTGTAACTTCTAAATGTGTCTGTAAAATTGTTATTAACAAGGTATCTTAATATTTGACTTTCTGGTTTATCTGATCTTGAGTTTATCAATATGTTTTTATTATATCTATCTTTCTTTGGATTAGGTGTGGCATTAAAATCTCCCATTATAATTGAAAAGTGAGTTTCTTTAGTTAAATGACCCTCTATTTCATCAATAATCCATTTGGACACATGTGATCTTTCTTTCTTTTTTGTTGAATTTGCTGGATAATACACCAAAATAATCTGTATCTGTATTCTTTTTTTAAATGCCATTTTAATTGAAATCACATTGCTTTCATATTTTTTAATTTTATATATGTGTTTTGCCCATTTCCTTTTTATCATTAAACCTATTCCTGATCCTTTCATTTGTTTCCCATTTGCCCATATGTAATGATAATCTTCAATGTTTTCAAGTGTTTGATTTATAGTTATATCTTTAAAAATGTATTTACTATTACTTTCATTTGTCCATGTTTCAGTTAAACCTATAATATCATAATTATTTTCTTTACAAAAATTTAACCAATCTATCTGTTTTAAAGTATCTGTAATACCTCTTATATTTTGTGAAAAAACTTTTAATGTTTCAAAATCTTGAGATGGACCATATCCCCCTTTGTTAGACTCCTTGTAGTGACGACCAATCTTTCCTCTGTAAATTTCCTTTCTTTTTTTATTTTTAATTATTTTTTCCTTATTTTGATTAATATATAACTTTACTATATAGTTTTCTCTGTTTATTTTTTTGTTTTTTCTTGTATTTCTATTATTGTTATTATTATTATTATTATTTTTAACCCTAATTTTTTTAATTCCCCTTTTTTCCCTTTTAAAATCATATGTAAAATTATTTTCCAAAAATATCAATGAAATATAACTTCCTGAAAAAACACTATAAAAAACCCTAAAAATTCTTCTTGAATCACCGTTTTTATAACGTGACCCCTTTATATACCATTTATTATAAAATTTATTCATATACCAAACCTTCCACAACTGGAAAATCTGGTGTTGGTAGTTCTCCATATTCTGTAAATTCTTTTGGTAAGTAACGAAAAAAATAAAAAGTTTTCAATTTATTCATTATTTCTGTATATTTATTTCTATCTTTTATTGGTAAAGTAAAGTCAACACTTCTTTCATTTTGTAGATCCCTTATAACTGTTTGTAGATCTGGGAGAATTGGTTTCTTGATGTAATCTGATTTAATCCATCTTTCTGGAATTCGATAAAACTTGTAAACTTTTCTTAATTTTCTAACTTCTGTTTTTAAATTTATTCTATATATTGGAAAATTAGTTCCTGCTCCTCTATTTGCCATTTCCATATCTTCTGGTAAACTAATTCGTTTATCTTTTTCAAAATCAATCCATTCTTTACTTAATGGAATCTTGTATTCATATAAAGGATATAAGTATCTTGATAATTCTCTTGCTTCTTGTATAGATGTTGCTGGTATTTTTATTTCACCTGGTAATTGTATATGACTTGGTAATTCAGGTAATTTACTTCTTTGATAAAAGTAACTTTCTGGTAACTTTTCAAAAGTATATTTTTCTTTCAAATCTCTAATTAGATCATTAAAAAAATAGTCTTCATAACCCCCTCTTTTCCATGGAAGATATCTATTACATCCTGCACTTACATCTTCACAATTCTCTGGTAACTCTGGTTTCCTAACAGTATCTTGTATTTTCTTTTTTTCCATTGGTAAATTAAAATAATTTTCAGGTAATTTCTCAGGTAAAGTATAAAACCTTTTGAGTCTGTATCTAATTTGATTTAATTGTTTCAACATATGTGGTGTATCTATAGGAAATGTATTTCTAAATTCCTCTCTAAGATCATTATAATTTACTGGTAAAGCTGGTTTAGGTTTAATATAACTTTCAGGCAATCTGTCTATGTCATAATCTTCTCTCAAAATAGATACTACCCCACTAATTGTTTGCCAATCTTCTATTGGTAAGGAAGATGGTAATTTATTAACTATATCCTCTGGTAATTTCATAAAATTTGTTGGCAATTCTTTTTTTTTTACAATTACTTTATTTTTACAATATTCTCTAATTTGTTGAAATGAAAAATCTTCTCTCTTTGGTCTCTCTTCTCTTTCAAAAATAAACCATTCTATATGTATAATAATACTAGCCAAATTATGTGCATCCATTTTTTTTAAATCTTTACTTCGTAAATATTTCCATGCTAAAATCATTCTTGTATTTTTTCTAATTCTTTTTATATTTTCTTTACCAATACTATAATCTACCTTATTCTTTATTTTATATTCTTCTATATAATGACCTACCATGTCTTCAAAATATTCAATATAATTTGGTTTTCGTGCTCTATCTCCATAATATCTTCTAAAAAAATGTGCATCCCTTACTTTTTTATCAATTGCCCTAAATAAAATTTCTTCTGTATTAACCTTTAATTTTTTATTAGTCCCCCATAATGCCTCCAAATATTTAATTGTATTCTCTGTTTTGCTAAACACCTCATGCAATATTTTATAATCCTCCAAATTTATTTCACTTGTGCTGGTAGTTGGTACACTTTCTGTTGTTAAATCCTCTATTTCCATATTTGTAGTTGTGTTCTCTATTGTTGTATCTGATTGACTTGTTATATTACTATTTATTGTTTGTTCTTCTACTCCTATCATTAACCTTCCAAATTCTTCCACATTTTTAGGTAGTGTAACCTCAGATATGCATCCCCTTTTTTGTTGTGGAACCTCCATTACCATCATTGGAAAGTCTCCCCCTATTTCTTGTGTATCACTATTTTTTCTTGTTTTAGATGTTGTACCAATTTCCCCTTGTTGATCAAATTCGGGGTCATGCTGAATATTATTATTTTCCCTTTTTTCTGTTATTATTTTATCATTGTACCATATTGGTATGTCTATTGAATTAACTGCTTCTTCAAAAGCTGTATAATCTTCAAAAGATAAAGGATATTGATCACTTATTGTTTTATATTCTTCAAATTTTTCATGTCTTAAGCTTTTAGAATGTCCTGCCATTGTACTTATTCTAACTTTGTATGTACCTTTACTTGTTAAGTGCATAAAAATAAGTGTAATAAACTCTGTCGGTTTGTTCAATAAGTCTGATTCCATTTCTGTGTCTGAATCATAATAATCTTTTGAAACTACATACTTCTGAGGGAAAGTTTTCATTTTTGGCAAATCTATTACATTCTTTGTTTGTCCCTTGACAATAACAACATTTCCTCCATCGACTTTCCTTAAATATAAGTCAACATCGATTTCATTTTTCTTGTTAAGTTCAAGAACTTTTGCGCCTATAAAAATATAACCTTCATCTTCTTTTTTTGATCGTGAGCCTAGTAACCACGCCATAATATGAACTTTAATAAACCGATTATAAGTAAAACTTTATTAACTGGATTATTTAGCAAATTTTTCTTTAACAAATTTTTTGGTAAAATGATCGTCGGAAAGAGTTCACAAATGCATCGATATGTAGAAATCGAATTATTGAAAAATTTAAATAAGATTGATCCTGTTACTTATAAAGTTTATCGATTACAAGTAAAGCTAAGAGCATATAATTGTAATAATGTATTTTTTATATCTATTTATTTTATATGAATTTATTTATTATTTAATCAATCATTTATTGATATAACATAATATACATGCCATTATAATTCCTTTTTATAATGTTCTTAGGAATTATTGGATCAAATTAGTAGAGAAGAGCGCTTACAAAAATTGGATGAAGCATTCAAAGGAATTGAGGAAGAATATCAACTTATATTGAAATTATGATTTTGATTGTGAATAATTGATTAATAATAATTTATTATCTGACTATTTACAATATAAAGATACATATAAATTATTAAATTATTCGTGATTTAATTATTTTTCTCTTATCTCATTTATTTTATTTTATTTAATTTTTTTTATAAAATCTGTAATAATATAATTAATTAACTTTACAAATTAATCCAATACCATTATTTATTATTTTTTTTGTAGTTACACTTTTTTTTTTAAGTAAATTCAAATAATTATTACAATCTGAATATATTCTCTATACCATAATTATTTACTATTTAACTATTCCTTATGATTTTTTTCATTCCTCCCTTTTAAATACCCAAATATCACTGTGATTCGTCAGATACAATACAGTGAGCAGTTAAACATTAAATCCTATATTTTGCAATGGCAACGATGTCGATGCCTTCGTGAATTAAAAGTAATAGAATGAAATATATATTTGTTATTTCTCATAAATGACTCAAAATCTCTTTTGTTATCTGTTATCAATCAAATTATACATAAAATAAATAACTGGATGTATTAATATTACAGATAGGATATATATTACTGTTACACACAGATTACCTATATTTTTCACTGAAAAATAGATATGGGATAATGAATAAAAGCCTAATTTAGAAGTAAAACATTATTGAGAAAACTCATGTAATTGATGGATTCATGTTATTTATTCATTAATTCGAATGACATAGTATCACGGAGGGTAGAACGTGAAACTATTGAAACACAAACCAGGATATTTATAGTGATACTGGAATCAACACACTTACAGGTTTGCATCAAAGACTTTTTCCTAATGCAAAAACTAGATTTTCAGATCCACTTGTATTGGGATGGGATATATTATATAATAAAAATTTCTTCCGATGAAGGTTAGTAATAAATATTATTAATAAACATTAAATATTAATAATAAAAAAAAAAAAACTTATTTTATTTTACAAGATACTAACAAGAATATTGCGCAGAAGAATAATTATATTATACGTTGAAGCATCATCAATTTACATCCACAATAATAATAATGATGGTGATGATGTTTAGCGCCATGGCTTATTACACATTAGACTTGAACACCACGAAATACCTCGATGTAGGTTTGAAATTGATTCAAAGGGAAACATATTTATAGTCGAGATGGAAAAATCAGTGCATGTATCAGTTGTTGGATGGCTTCAAGTATATTTTAACATTCTCAATGTGATTTCTTCAGGTTTCTATCTTTGACTTGTTTGTTTTTTTATATTCTCATATTCTACCATAGCCCACTATCATCTAAATGGTCCTTTTTTGATATGATTATGACAAGAACATGTATATTTATCTTTTAATAATTTTTTAATTATTTAAACTTATTAAAATTTTATAGTGTTTATATTTTATTTATCTGAAACTAAAAGTAAAGGTAGGTGAGTTTATATATATATATATTTATTTCACTTGCATTCCATAAACTTGTAATGAAGTGATGAAGTAGTGAGTTACTTTATATTTGACTATAAAAGAAAGTGAGAAAATCATTTGAAAGGATTAAAGGTAACCCCATAAAAAGGTGGTATTATACACATGCATCTCAGAGTCAAAGTCAACAAAAGTAGTTCAAATAAAAGTTTTATATTATACTACTAAAATGTATAGATGAAATCTCAAAGTCACAAGTTTACCCTTTTATTGTGCATTAGTATTTTCTATTTAGGTAACTGGAATACTTCTTCTTTGGTCCCAATTCCATGTGGATAACAACATCCAAGATTATATTGTGCATTATCAGTTGAATATGAGACACCAAACATGTATATCATTAATAAAGGACTTAAAATAATAAGGCAGTAATTATTTAATAAAATATATTAATAAAATTATTATTATTTTAATTATTATGAACAACAGCTTATATTACATTTGAATTTATATATATTTGAATGCTTACAATTTCTCTCTTCCATTCTTCTATATCTTTTCTGTGCCCTTTACATCATCTAATAAAGGCTTTAATATTTCTATTACTTCTTTAAGATCAAATTAAGCGGTAAATACAATTGTCTAGTAAAGATGTAAGATTTTGGTGCTGCCTATCAAAAATTCTATGGTAACTGCTAAACCTATAAATTCCTTCTTGTAAAGTATTTATATTTATGACTCGGTCAAACATTTCAATAAACTTATGTACATCATCTTGTTTCTTTTCGAGTATTTTATTGGCAAATGATAAAACCACCTTTGAATGATATTCCTTGGGCAAATCTTTTACACATAAAATAACCTCCTACGAAATGATTAACGAATTATTTATAAATATATATATAAAATGTAAACCAAATTAATTCCCGAGCTATTATACTTACTTGAATATCTAGTATTCAGCTATCATATTTTTGATTTTTTTTTCTTCCGCCTCCTCTGATATTGGTGGCGGTGAAGGAGCAGTTTTAGTAGTTTTAGTTGGTTTAGGAGTAATATTAGTTTCTTCAATAGTAGTTGATAATGGATGAAAGATTAACCTCTCAGTATCAGGACGAGTTAATGCACTGTATAAATTCGAAGTCGAATTTGTTTGTGCCATGCTGGAAGCATTATCTTTACGATCTTTATTCTCGGTTTTCCATTTCTTCGATCCACCAGCAGAAGCAACCCTTCCGCCGGGAGCTATCCTTAAATGGCCAGAGACATTATTACGCAATACTGAACCAAATCTAGATAGATCGCCAGCTTTCCGCGATTAAGAGGTAAAAAAAACATAATTCACATTGTATTCATTGTGTTATAAAAAATCAAATAGCTATTTCCAAAAGAAAGAACTGTCAAATTATTCTATTCTAATTTACAATATAAATTATACAAATTGTATAATGCAAGATTAGTCATTGAAACTTTATAAAAAATTATTAAATCATTTTCTTGAAGATTTTAATTAATTAATTTCCAGATAATAAAAATAAAATAATAAAAATAATAAAATGATTATAATAACAAATAAAAATAAATTTGTATAATATATTATCAAGTTAATTTAATTTATAAGTGAGAATATGTTATAAATTGATTGTTAATTAATTAGTTAATTAAAATTAATTAATTTCATTAAATTAAATATATCAAATTTTGCATTTATTTAAAGAATTAAAATTGGATTGAAAAATTCAAGTGAGTAAATAATAATTATAAATTTTTTTTTTAATTTAATATTTAGTATGAAACAATATTTAAATAGAAATTTTAATTATTAAATTAAGATAGTATTAAAGAGAAACTTACTTTAGTATAGTATAAACTTTAAATATTTTATTGAAGTTTAAATGATAAGCATATAATTCGCATATTGTATTTAATAATGATGATTGTAATAATGACAGACAATAATACTATTTGGTATGGCTAGTTTATTATTATTTATTTGACCATCACATTCTAAAAATTATTTTGACATCTTTTTTTCTTTTTTTTTACCTGGAGAACAAATAAAATTTGTACACGGTCTTGTCAAAATTGCCGATTAATATATAATCCTTTAATAAGTATATCAATAAAATCATCGACCGCAACAAACGATTTACACAGGCTAATCCTTGTTAAATCTATATATTGATCTACATAATGCATAAATTATAATATTGATAAATATATACGACCACGATGATCAGTGAAACATCCCCAAACGAATTTGAATAAACTATAATTTTAGAAGTGTATTTATTTCACTATTACAAAAAATTTTGTTCGCAACCTACCTTTTACCTAGAACATCACTTTACATAGTTAAACCCTTCTATTGTCCTTCTATATATACCAATGCATTATTAAAAATTAAAATATAAAAATTAATAAATAAAAATTAATTACGATCTTTCCTCTACAAAATGCTATAATAATTCATCATTATCATTTTGAAATAACATTTATGTCTGCCTTTTTTTGTTTCACCTCTTCGGGTAAAGTTGATATATGCATCATTGATACCTTCCCAAGATAGTTTAATATCATGTTGATACCTTTCCTCTAAAATTATGGCAGAAATAAAAGGCGCAATTGAGAAAATAATCCCAATCTGTGTTGATGATAATGATAATGATAATAAAAAAAAATGATAAAAATTGCAATGCTAAACCCTGCACATAAGAAAATAAGCTATTTTTTGCAATACACAAAAATGATAACAAATTATTCTTTTCTGGAATAGTTTTTTATTTTTTTNTTTATTTCACTATTACAAAAAATTTTGTTCGCAACCTACCTTTTACCTAGAACATCACTTTACATAGTTAAACCCTTCTATTGTCCTTCTATATATACCAATGCATTATTAAAAATTAAAATATAAAAATTAATAAATAAAAATTAATTACGATCTTTCCTCTACAAAATGCTATAATAATTCATCATTATCATTTTGAAATAACATTTATGTCTGCCTTTTTTTGTTTCACCTCTTCGGGTAAAGTTGATATATGCATCATTGATACCTTCCCAAGATAGTTTAATATCATGTTGATACCTTTCCTCTAAAATTATGGCAGAAATAAAAGGCGCAATTGAGAAAATAATCCCAATCTGTGTTGATGATAATGATAATGATAATAAAAAAAAATGATAAAAATTGCAATGCTAAACCCTGCACATAAGAAAATAAGCTATTTTTTGCAATACACAAAAATGATAACAAATTATTCTTTTCTGGAATAGTTTTTTATTTTTTTAAAAAAGATCTCTTCCGTAATTCGACTATAATTTCAGCCATGTATATTATAAGCATATATTTAGTGAAAATGAATTTAGTCCCCGTTTATTTTTTTTTAATAAAGTTTTTGCTTATCTTTAAAATTTTGAAGAAAAGAAAAGTATCCTTTTTCAGAATGAATTTTTCCTTAATTGTGTAGATTTTTTTTTATCTTTATTAAGAAACCACAAATTTCGTATCCAGAAAGGATTTCTATTTTTACATTCTACGTTTGATACAAGAATTTAGGCTATTTTTGTCTATTATTTACAAAAGCGACATTTAATTATTAAGTTTTTCTAGAAAGCATGTTAGATGTCAAAGAAATATAAAAAGGGTGGATTTTTTGTTTCCTCTGGAGAAATCAAAATACAATTTACAAATCAATTATTCAATTATTCAATTAATAAAACTTCAAAAATTATTCAAAATGATGACAAAAAGCAAAATTATCACTTTTTTGGCAGCTTTATTTTTAATCTGTCTTGTATTCTCTCACGCATCTCCTTTACCTGGTAAACCAGTTAGTTATGAATCTGATAAAGCTGTTGTCAAATTTCCAAAACTTGATGGCAAAATTATATTCACTCAAATCAACGCTACACATGTAAAAGCTAATGGGAAACTAAATAAAGGTATCTTAAAAGATAGACCCAAAGAATACTTTATTAAACTTGCATCTTTAAATGAAAAATCTTTCGAAGAAATGGGAATTAAAATAAAAGTACCTGGTACTAAAGAATTTGAAGTGGCAAGTGCCGGAAAAGTTAGTCAGTTAATTGGTTTAAAATTATCTATTCTTCATAAGANGTGGATTTTTTGTTTCCTCTGGAGAAATCAAAATACAATTTACAAATCAATTATTCAATTATTCAATTAATAAAACTTCAAAAATTATTCAAAATGATGACAAAAAGCAAAATTATCACTTTTTTGGCAGCTTTATTTTTAATCTGTCTTGTATTCTCTCACGCATCTCCTTTACCTGGTAAACCAGTTAGTTATGAATCTGATAAAGCTGTTGTCAAATTTCCAAAACTTGATGGCAAAATTATATTCACTCAAATCAACGCTACACATGTAAAAGCTAATGGGAAACTAAATAAAGGTATCTTAAAAGATAGACCCAAAGAATACTTTATTAAACTTGCATCTTTAAATGAAAAATCTTTCGAAGAAATGGGAATTAAAATAAAAGTACCTGGTACTAAAGAATTTGAAGTGGCAAGTGCCGGAAAAGTTAGTCAGTTAATTGGTTTAAAATTATCTATTCTTCATAAGATGAAAGTTCTTGATTCTGCAAAAATCAAGAAGGACTTTTTGATTTAAATTTTTTTGTTAATTTTTATCTTCTCAAAAATGGTTAGTTTAATTTAAAATTTTTATAATTTAATTTTATTTTATTTTTATTAGTCTATTTGTTTATTTAATTATCCTATAATGTAATAGATTCTTCTATTTTTCTTAATAAAGTTTTTGCCTAATTCAGGCTTTAATATTTTTAAAGTTTTTGCGAATAGCAATTTATATAATTCGTATTAGAAATTGTATATGGTCGATGGTTATATTTAAAATTTTCGCAACTTTAATATCGCAAAACGTATTATATACAGTACTTACTTCTTTGTTTTGACCCTTCCTACCATGGTATCAATTAAAGTGACTGGTAAGAAATAGTAAAAACCACTAAAATTATACTGGAGGATATTATGATGATTACGGATGAACTAACAATTATTGATGTACAACATGATTTAAGGCAACTTTTATGGGACAAACTTGGTTGTAACACTTTTTCAAGCTTAGAGATTTCATATTATCCGGTTTCATCCGGATGTCACGGGTGATCCGGTTTTAAATTCGCAAAGGTATCGTTTTTGATATATATATGGTTATTTTTTTGATAGAACTGTCTATTCTTAATTTATTTCGTATGTGTCCCAAAATTATTGCTTTCACATACTGAAGATCATATTAGCTTGATGGTTTTGAATAGGCTTCATATAAATCTAAAATAATTTTATACAAAGTTTGACATTTCATATAATACAAAATTACAGTTTATTCGAGATATATTCAATGGTCTTTATTTTATGCATAACTCTGGAATTCTTCATCACTATTTGCGTTGCGAGAATATATCGGTAAATAAAAATTATTTTCTTCTTGACAATTCATATCAAGTCTATTAAATCTATTAAAAATATTTTCATTATTTTTTCTCACATATAGATTACTGAAAATCATGAAGCAAAAATATCAAATTTTGGAATGAAACGCAAATTTAATGGGGAAGAAACAATGTCAAATTCATACATAGGCGAATGAGTTCATGGCTAGTGCCTGAAGTAATTCATGGATCACGATATGACTACAAAAGTGAAATATTCAGGTAAATATATCTTTGATATTAATTAATATATATTAAAAATCTAGTTTTGGGATGCTAATTTGGGAACTTTGTTTTCAAAAAATTCCATATGAAGAAATGGATTTACAAGAAATACACGATCATATTAAAAATAGGAAAGGAGAAACGTTGGAAATTCTAACACATCAAAATTCAATTGCACAAGAACTTGCCATACTAATTAAGCAAAGTAGTAAATTATATATATTAATTTATAAACTAATTATTTAATAATTTAATTATTTAATAATCTATTTTTTTTATCTAACATGTAATGCTGATCCAATGCTACGACCATTAGATCCTGAATTTAATTCTAAAATCGAATCTTTATGTAAGAAACACATCTCCACAAATTCCTCCAGAAGAAAACTCTAACGATGACATTACAGATTTTAAATTGGATCCACCAAGTAGTGTAATATCTGATGATATCAACGTGGAAAATATTTCCGATCGTGATTATTTAAAGAAAGGAATCCAAGCTCACGAAGATCAAAAACATAAAGCCTGGAAATTTAAAAGAACCAAAAGAGGATTTAAAATTATTCAAGGCGGCAGCTGATGAAGGTGTTCCTGATGCACAACTTTCCTATGCAGTTGAATTGATTAAATTTAGTAATGGTGATTCGAAATCAAATGAGCTTATATTACATCATTTGGTACAGGCAACATCTGGAAGAAATGAAACTGCTATGTATAAACTTGGAGATATTTTTTATAATGGAAAATTAGGGGTGAAAGAAAATAAAGAAATGGGTATTGAACTTTATAAATTAGCAGCAATGATGAATCATCCCGGAGCAATGGAATTTTTGGGATTCTATTAAAATCAAGTAGGTTTTTTTAAAGTCCATATCTATTAAAAAACGTTTCAAGTTATTGCACATCAAATAACACTTTCCCATTCAATTATCAATCTATTTCCTGAATATTATATTTTATTTTAATAGAAATTCTCATATTCTGTAATAAATATATGTTTCAAGCTATTTGATTATTAGAAATGATACTAATCATCAATTAATTATCATTCAATTACCAATCAATTGCACTCACGTACGTTATGGGATGTAAGTATTTTGTATTAAATAATATTTAATACTAAAGCCATTATGATCACTTATTATCATTGTTAATACTTTTAGGCCATTTGTGAAGTTTAAAGGATGTCAACAAGAGAAAATAGGATTAAATTGGTGCAATTTTTGTAATAGCAAAAGATTCCAAACTGAATTTGATAAATGGACAAGTCATGACAAGGAAATTGATCAGTATATTCAACAAATGCAACTTAATGCTTAATGCAAATAAGTATGAAGAGATTCTTGAATGGATACCATTTAAAAGGTTTGCCAATGTAAAATATCTCAATGGAGGTTTTGGTAAGGTTTTCAAAGCTAAATGACTTGATGGATTTTTTACTTCATGGGATCGTAAAAGTGAAAATTGGTATAGGATAAAACGAGATTATGTTTGCTTAAAACAATTAAATATTTATGATACCAACACATTTATACACGAGGTAAATATTTTGCATTATTTAGTATTCTATCATTCAAATATGTAAAATATATATCTAAATATTTTTTTTTTAGATTAAGCATCAACTCAAAGTTCAGGGTGAATTGGTAATTGCAATATATGGCATAACTAAAGATCCAGAAGCAAAGAATTATATGATAGTTATGCAATATGCAAAATATGGTAGTCTCAGAAAAATGATGAACAAAAGATTTAAATTTTTAACTTGGAAAGAGAAAATCGAAATTTTATTATGTAAATCTCGTGGACTCAATAGAATTCATAAGATTGGCCTGGTACACAAAGATTTTCATCCTGGTAATATAGTCAATGAATCCTTTATTAATTCTTATATTACTGATTTTGGTTTATGTAAGCCAGTTTCAGAAAATAATGATGATTTTGGTTTTAAAACGCCAGTAAGGGCTTGCCTTTATTCATAGAATTTTAATATACATTACAATTCAGCAACTTAAACTAAAAAACATTACAGAATAAAATCTTGCTAGCTAAGGATTGGTTACCCGCACGGCATACCCAACTACCGTAGAGTGGCTATAGACCTCCATTTCGAACTACTTCGAAACTGTCCAATCGAGACTCTTACGAGGGTCGGTTTAATCTATAACAGCGATATCTTCATCTCACCCTAACCGCATGGAATATATTCCATTGGTGCACTGCAACAAAAACAAAAAAAAAATTTTTTTTTGTAATCCCAACAACTATCACCTACCAAGGGAACAACATCCCACCCCACAAAGTCACTACTAACATACAACCCACCAAACTTACAACTCACCATCTTACACATTTCCCAACTAACCACCCACCAAATTCAAATCACCTGACCTATCCAACCCAACTCATCACCTTTACATCTCACTCCCCCGTCCTCCCACAATACATCACGTCACACACCATTACCACCGATCACCACCTTAGATACCAACGTATCACCCAATTTCATCAGTGCGTCACCACCTGGATCTACAAGATCGATGATTCAGGGTCAAACTGAAATTTGACATTCCCTCCCAAAAAGTATTCCATGAAAAAGAGGAAGAATTTTGTGGCGCAGACCCGTTTCGCTACCAGACAAAAATTAAACAGCTCCAGAAAACCTCTTTGTTTCCAGTATTCGTTCGAAATAGTACCGTCGACGTAGAAAAGGCAGTCTGGCCTACACAAAAACTGACCGCTGTTCATCTCAAGGCTTATCCACACGAAGACTATTTCCGAGAAGAAAGTAAAATTCGCCGTTTACACCTTTCGCCAAAGAAACCAGAACCAAACCCGTAGGCAAAGTTTCATATATTTTTTATAAAACACCCATGCTAGATAGTCTTATCCGGTTGGGCTTAACCTCCGACTAAATAATTATAAAAAAATATATTAATTTTACCAGACAAAAATTAAACAGCTCCAGAAAACCTCTTTGTTTCCAGTATTCGTTCGAAATAGTACCGTCGACGTAGAAAAGGCAGTCTGGCCTACACAAAAACTGACCGCTGTTCATCTCAAGGCTTATCCACACGAAGACTATTTCCGAGAAGAAAGTAAAATTCGCCGTTTACACCTTTCGCCAAAGAAACCAGAACCAAACCCGTAGGCAAAGTTTCATATATTTTTTATAAAACACCCATGCTAGATAGTCTTATCCGGTTGGGCTTAACCTCCGACTAAATAATTATAAAAAAATATATTAATTTTACTACTGCGGATTTTGAGTAATTACCGAACAGAGAGAAAGAGTTTTTTTTTTTGGGGGGGAAAATAATGATGATATAATTATTGATGTGCTTCCGTACACGGCACCTGAGATATGGATTAGAAAAGAATATACAGTGAACCCTCTATAAATGCACCCTCTATAAGGTGCACCCCTCTATAAATGCACCCTATGCTTCAAGTCCCATACATAATAACACTTAGTAAAATTCCCTCTATAAATGCATTCCCTCTATAAATACACCCTAATTTTGATTCCCCGAGGGGTGCATTTATAGAGGGTTCACTGTACTCAAGCACTTGATGTTTACTCTTTTGGCATGATTATGTTAGAAGTTTTTACTAGTTATTCACCATATTATAATATTCGACATGATGAAAAGCTTGTAACTTCAATTTGTGAAGGAAAAAAGCCCAAAATTAAGTGTAAAATTCCTCTTCTACTCAAGGACTTGATGGAACAATGTTGGAATATTGATCCTCGCAAGCGTCCAACTTCTGAAGAATTGTTACAGTTACTAGTTTGTTATTGTCATGAAGATGATGAATTAAACAAGGATTTTTCTCTATATGATCCAAATGGGTTAAAACATTCTCAAGCAATATATACAAGTAGACTTTTCTTAAAAAAAGAACAATTTTTTATGGTAAACTCCTTTTTTTTTTAACAAAAAACGAAATTTGATATTAAACTTTGTTTTTGGTATTATCCTTCTAAAATATTCACATTAATTTTTTATTAATTTAGATACACGTCAGGTAAATCTTGAACTTCCTGATGATTGTATTTAATAATAATAGTTAAATTTTACATTCGTTGAAAAAAATTAAACTCAAGAATTTTACGAATCAATTCTGGAATCTTAATATTATTGATATTTATTATCATTTTTATGTTTGATTGTTAACATATTTTTTGTTTTTTATATATAATAATCATATTATTCATTTATATTTTGGTATATATACATTGTTTTATTATATATAATATTTTAAAACATAAATAATTTATTTTAAATGATTAAAAAATAAATTATAATAATTTTGATGTTAAATCCGTAAGTAATAATTATAATTATTAGCACAATTTAAAAGATACTTGACTCATAAAATGAAATTCGTCATTCTTTTTCTATAAATTTGTAGTTATCATCATTTATTTTTATCAAGACTAGTTGAGAACCCGTTGTGTAAACAACAGGAAATATTGTAAAATTTTGAAAAAATAAATACTCTACAATATCACATGATCGCCTAAACATTACACAATTGTAAATAATTTATACGGAGTAAACTAAACGTGACATGTTACACATACATTTTTTTATTATATTAGACATACATTTTTTTATTATATTAGATTAGATATAATATATTAGATAATGATCAACATTTTATTAAAAAAAGCTTTGAAAAAATTATTTCAACTGTTCATTTCGTCATTTGATTAAATATTTTGTTTAATTGTATCAATCATTGAATTGAATTTTTGAAAATAAAATATATTTTTCACGTTGGAATTTATTTTTTAAATGAAGAAAAAATACTGNAGAATTTTACGAATCAATTCTGGAATCTTAATATTATTGATATTTATTATCATTTTTATGTTTGATTGTTAACATATTTTTTGTTTTTTATATATAATAATCATATTATTCATTTATATTTTGGTATATATACATTGTTTTATTATATATAATATTTTAAAACATAAATAATTTATTTTAAATGATTAAAAAATAAATTATAATAATTTTGATGTTAAATCCGTAAGTAATAATTATAATTATTAGCACAATTTAAAAGATACTTGACTCATAAAATGAAATTCGTCATTCTTTTTCTATAAATTTGTAGTTATCATCATTTATTTTTATCAAGACTAGTTGAGAACCCGTTGTGTAAACAACAGGAAATATTGTAAAATTTTGAAAAAATAAATACTCTACAATATCACATGATCGCCTAAACATTACACAATTGTAAATAATTTATACGGAGTAAACTAAACGTGACATGTTACACATACATTTTTTTATTATATTAGACATACATTTTTTTATTATATTAGATTAGATATAATATATTAGATAATGATCAACATTTTATTAAAAAAAGCTTTGAAAAAATTATTTCAACTGTTCATTTCGTCATTTGATTAAATATTTTGTTTAATTGTATCAATCATTGAATTGAATTTTTGAAAATAAAATATATTTTTCACGTTGGAATTTATTTTTTAAATGAAGAAAAAATACTGCGTACGAAATCAAAAATTTATTTTTATGCCGATGAGCTATTTATTAAAATATATGCATTGGCTAAAAGTACAAAAAAGAGAATTCATGTCAATTTGGAAGATAAAAATAAAAATAATTTTTTATTTATTTTCATAATTTTTTTGTTTTTTTTTGCTGTGGCTGATCACCATTTCGTTTTGTAAATGTCCTTTAAGTTTTATTAAAAATCACTATTATTAGCTGCTGATAAGTAAGGTATAAATATGATGAAATGGACCGAATTGTGGTATGTAATTTTTAATTACTGTTACTATTGTAATTACTATAATTTCATTTATCTAAACCCTAAATTCCATTTAATTCACATATTCATTCACGCCTGCATTCACATGAATTAAAATATAATAAATATCTATATAAATAGCCCCACGGCGTCAATCATTCAAAGAATGTGCGCAAATTCAACTTCATCATTACACTCTGCAAGAGAGATAGATAAAGAATAATTTGTTTATTCGCTAATAAGAGTGATCCCAAAGAACTTTTTGAGAATTACAAGAGACTATCAAAATCGAGAGAATAACTTAAAAAATAAGAATAATAGTAATAATAATAATTGTTGTTTTGAAAGGAGATGATGGTGATGAATCAAATGATTTAACTCGAGCATGAATTTCAATATTATCAAATGGATAATCCACAGGATTAAGGAAACTTGAGATGTTAAGTAACGTGTAAAATATTTATATGGGAAATTGAAAACTCCCATGGAAGAAGGATTCAACTTTGTGATGATGATTTGGAAGTGTTTAGAGAAAGTATGTTCTATTAACTTATTTATTTATTGATTTTATTTATTGTTAAATTATTTATTTATTATATTTAGTCAAATCTCGAGAGTGAATTCTTGCGAGCTATTATTCAAAAAGTAATTGAAGAGGTATTATTATTATTTATTTATGTTTTATTATTTATTATTTTATTTTATTTATTTTTTATTTTTTATTTATTATTGGTTTATAGTTGAATCTGCTGACAAAGTATACTAATTACTTTCACAAGAAGTATCTCATTTACAAATATTATATGCCGAATGTGCCAAGATTTATCAATGGATGTTGGAAAGACATGCTTTAATCGAGGTAATATTGTTTATAGCTGAATCTGCGAAGTATATAATTATTTTCACAAGAAGTATTTCGTCTACAAGAACTATATGCTAAATGTGCCAAGATTTATTATTTTTTTTTTATTTTATTCTTTGTATTAACATCCATCATTTGCAGAAAATGCTTGAATTCGAAAAAAGGGCATCCTGTCCACATCGCCACTTTCAAAGTTTCTGAAAATCTAGACCGAATTTAGTTAAGAAAATTTATGAGGTATTGAGTAAGCTTGTAATATAACAATATATAAAAATAAAAATAAAATATTATCAACTGGTATCAATAAAATGTTATTATTAGATAAAGAATTAAAATTGGATTGAAAAATTCAAGTGAAAAAACTCAGTAAATAATAACAATATTTAAATAGAAATTTTAATTATTAAATTAAGATAGTATTAAAGAGAAACTTACTTTAGTATAGTATAAACATTAAATATTTTTTACCTGGAGAACAAATAAAATTTGCACACGGTCTTGTCAAAATTGCTGATTAATATATAATCCTTTAACAAGTATATCGATAAAATCATCGCAACCAACGATTTACACAGGCTAATCCTGTTAAATCAATATATTGATCTACATAATAATAATGCATAAATTATAATATTGATATTTATACGACCACGATGATCAGTGAAACATCCCCAAACGAATTTGAATAAACTATAATTTTAGAAATGTATTTATTTCACTATTACAAAAAATTTTGTCCGCAACCTACCTTTTACCTAGAACATCACTTTATATAGTTAAACCCTTCTATTGTCCTTCTATATATACCAATGCATTATTAAAAATTAAAATATAAAAATTAATAAATAAAAATTAATTACGATCTTCCCTCTACAAATGCCATAATAATTCATCATTATCATTTTGAAATAACATTTATATCTACCTTTTTTTGTTTCACCTCTTCGGGTAAAGTTGATATATGCATCATTGATACCTTCCCAAGATAGTTTAATATCATGTTGATACCTTTCCTCTAAAATTATGGCAGAAATAAAAGGCGCAATTGAGAAAATAATCCCAATCTGTGTTGATGATAATGATAATGATAATAAAAAAAAATGGTAAAAATTGCAATACTAAACCCTGCACATAAAAAAATAAGCTATTTTTTGCAATACACAAAAATGATAACAAATTATTCTTTTCTGGAATAGTTTTTTATTTTTTTTTAAAAAGAGCTTTTCCGTAATTCGACAATAATTTTTGCCATGTATATTATAAACATATATTTAGTGAAAATAAATTTAGTCCCCTTTTATTTTTTTTTAATAAAGTTTTTGCCTANCGCAACCTACCTTTTACCTAGAACATCACTTTATATAGTTAAACCCTTCTATTGTCCTTCTATATATACCAATGCATTATTAAAAATTAAAATATAAAAATTAATAAATAAAAATTAATTACGATCTTCCCTCTACAAATGCCATAATAATTCATCATTATCATTTTGAAATAACATTTATATCTACCTTTTTTTGTTTCACCTCTTCGGGTAAAGTTGATATATGCATCATTGATACCTTCCCAAGATAGTTTAATATCATGTTGATACCTTTCCTCTAAAATTATGGCAGAAATAAAAGGCGCAATTGAGAAAATAATCCCAATCTGTGTTGATGATAATGATAATGATAATAAAAAAAAATGGTAAAAATTGCAATACTAAACCCTGCACATAAAAAAATAAGCTATTTTTTGCAATACACAAAAATGATAACAAATTATTCTTTTCTGGAATAGTTTTTTATTTTTTTTTAAAAAGAGCTTTTCCGTAATTCGACAATAATTTTTGCCATGTATATTATAAACATATATTTAGTGAAAATAAATTTAGTCCCCTTTTATTTTTTTTTAATAAAGTTTTTGCCTATCTTTAAAATTTTGAAGAAAAGAAAAGTATCCTTTTTCAGAATGAATTTTTCCTTAATTGTGTAGATTTTTTTTTATCTTTATTAAGAAACCACAAATTTCGTATCCAGAAAGGATTTCTATTTTTTACATTCTACGTTTGATACAAGAATTTAGGCTATTTTTGTCTATTATTTACAAAAGCGAATAAAAACATTGAATTATTAAGTTTTTCTGGAAAGCATGTTGATGTCAAAGAAATATAAAAAGAGTGGATTTTTTGTTTCCTCTGGAGAAATCAAAATACAATTTACAAATCAATTATTCAATTATTCAATTAATAAAACAAAAATTATTCAAAATGATGACAAAAAGCAAAATTATCACTTTTTTGGCAGCTTTATTTTTAATCTGTCTTGTATTCTCTCACGCATCTCCTTTATCTGGTAGACCAGTTGGTGCTGTTGTCGAATTTCCAAAACTCGTTGGCAAAATTACATTCACTCAAATCAACGCTACACATGTAAAAGCTAATGGGAAACTAAATAAAGGTATCGAAAAAGATACACCCAAAAAATACTTTATTAAACTTGCATCTTTAAATGAAAAATCTTTCAAAGAAATGGGAATTAAAATAAAAGTACCTGGTACTAAAGAATTTGAAGTGACAAGTGCCGGAAAAGTTAGTCAGTTAATTGGTTTAGATTTATCTATTCTTCATGAGAAGAAAGTTCTTGATTCTGAAAAAATCAAGAAGGACTTTTTGATTTAAATTTTTTGTTAATCTTTATCTTCTCAAAAATGGTTAATTTAATTTAAAATTTTTATAATTTAATTTTATTTTATTTTTATTAGTCTATTTGTTTATTTAATTATCCTATAATGTAATAGATTCTTCTATTTTTCTTAATAAAGTTTTTGCCTAATTCAGGCTTTGATATTTTAAAGTTTTTGCGAATAGCAATTTATATAATTTGTATTGGAAATTGTATATGGTCGATGGTTATATTTAAATTTTTCGCAACTTTAATATCGCAAAACGTTATATATAGTACTTCTTTGTTCTGACCCTTCCTACCATGGTATCAATTAAAGTGCCTGGTAAGAAATAGTAAAAATTACTAAAATTATACTGGAGGATATTATGATAATTACGGATAACAAACGAAAGACTAACAATTATTGATGTGCAACATGATTTAAGGCAATTTTTTCAAGCTTAAAGATTGGAACCGGATTCATATTATCCGGTTTCATCCGGGTGATCCGGTTTTAAATTCACAAAGGTATCGTTTTTGATAGATATATGGTTATTTTTTTGATAGAACTGTCTATTCTTAATTTATTTCGTATGTGTCCCAAAATTATTGCTTTTTATAGTCTTTCACTTACTGAAGATCATATTAGCTTGATGGTTTTGAATGGGCTTCATATGGAAATCTAAAAGAATTTTATACTAAGTTTGACATTTCATAGAATAAAAATTACAGTTTATTCGAGATATATTCAATGGTCTTTATTTTATGCGTAGCTCTGGAATTCTTCATTACTATTTGCGTTGCGAGAAAATAAAAATTATTTTCTTCTTGACAATCTATATCAAGTCTATTAAATCTATTAAAAATATTTTCATTATTTTTTTTCACATATAGATTACTGAAAATCATGAAGCAAAAATATCAAATTTTGGAATGGCACGCAAATTCAATGGGGAAGAAACTATGTCAAATTCATACATAGAAGAATGCGTTCATGGCTAGTGCCTGAAGTAATTCATGGATCACGATATGACTATAAAAGTGAAATATTCAGGTAAATATATCTTTGATAGATATTAATTAAGTTAAAAATCTAGTTTTGGAGTGCTAATTTGGGAACTTTGTTATCAAAAAATTCCATATGAAGAAATGGATTTACAAGAAATACACGAAACGTTGGAAATTCTAACACATCAAAATTTAATTGCACAAGAACTTACCATACTAATTAAGAAAGGAATCCAAGCTCACGAAGATCAAAAACATAAACCCTGGAAATTTTTAACAAATATACTGATTTAGGATATAGTTTAACAAAGTATTGGAAAGGTTATTATCTTCAGAATGGATATTATGGAAGAAAAGAACCAAAAGAAGCTTTAAAATTATTCAAGGCGGCAGCTGATGAAGGTGTTCCTGATGCAAAACTTTCCTATGCAATTGAATCGATTAAATTAGCAATGGTGATTCGAAATTAAATGAGCTTATATTACATCATTTGGTACAAGCAACATCAGGAAGAAATGAAACTGCTATGTATAAACTTGGAGATATTTTTTATAATGGAAAATTAGGGGTGAAAGAAGATAAAGAAATGGGTATTGAACTTTATAAATTAGCAGCAATGATGAATAAACCCGGAGCAATGGAATTTTTGAATTCTATTAAAATCAAGTAAGTTTTTTTAAAGTCCATATCTATTAAAAAAACGTTTNATAGATATTAATTAAGTTAAAAATCTAGTTTTGGAGTGCTAATTTGGGAACTTTGTTATCAAAAAATTCCATATGAAGAAATGGATTTACAAGAAATACACGAAACGTTGGAAATTCTAACACATCAAAATTTAATTGCACAAGAACTTACCATACTAATTAAGAAAGGAATCCAAGCTCACGAAGATCAAAAACATAAACCCTGGAAATTTTTAACAAATATACTGATTTAGGATATAGTTTAACAAAGTATTGGAAAGGTTATTATCTTCAGAATGGATATTATGGAAGAAAAGAACCAAAAGAAGCTTTAAAATTATTCAAGGCGGCAGCTGATGAAGGTGTTCCTGATGCAAAACTTTCCTATGCAATTGAATCGATTAAATTAGCAATGGTGATTCGAAATTAAATGAGCTTATATTACATCATTTGGTACAAGCAACATCAGGAAGAAATGAAACTGCTATGTATAAACTTGGAGATATTTTTTATAATGGAAAATTAGGGGTGAAAGAAGATAAAGAAATGGGTATTGAACTTTATAAATTAGCAGCAATGATGAATAAACCCGGAGCAATGGAATTTTTGAATTCTATTAAAATCAAGTAAGTTTTTTTAAAGTCCATATCTATTAAAAAAACGTTTTAAGTAGCACTTCCCCATTCAATTATCAATCTATTTCCTGCATATTATATTATATTTATTACAGAATGTGAGTATTTTCAAAATAAATGTTTCAAGCTATTCGAATATTAGAAATGATACTAATCGTCAATCAATTGCATTCACGTACGTTATAGGATGTAAGTATTTTGTATTAAATAATATTTAATACTAAAGCCAAGCCATTATGATTGCTTATTATCATTGTTAATACTTTTTAGGCCATTTATGAAGTGTAAAGGGTGTCAACAAGAGAACACAGGATTAAATTGGTGCAATTTTTGTAATAGCAAAAGATTCCAAACTGAATTTGATAAATGGACAAGTCATGACAAGGAAATTGATCAGTATATTCAACAAATGCAACTTAATGCAAAGAGATTCTTGAATGGATACCATTTAAAAGGTTTGCCAATGTAAAATATCTCGATGAAGGAGGTTTTGGTAAGGTTTTCAAAGCTAAATGGCTTGATGGATTTATTACTTCATGGGATCGTAAAAGTGAAAATTGATATAGGATAAAACGAGATTATGTTTGCTTAAAACAATTAAATATTTTTGATACAAACACATTTATACAAGAGGTAAATATTTTGCATTATTTAATATTCTATCATTCAAATATGAAAAATATATATTCAAATATGTAAAATATATATCTAAATATTTTTTTTAGATTAAGCATCAACTAAAGTTCAGGGTGAATCGGTAATTGTAATATATGGCATAACTAAAGATCCGGAAGCAAAGAATTATATTATAGTTATGCAATATGCAAAATATGGTCGTCTCAGAAAAATGATGAACAAAAGATTTAAATTTTTAACTTGGAAAGAGAAAATCGAAATTTTATTATGTAAATCTCGTGGACTCAATAGAATTCATAAGATTGGTCTGGTACGCAAAGATTTTCAACCTGGTAATATAGTCAGTGAATCCTTGACTAATTCTTATATTATTGATTTTGGTTTATGTAAGCCAGTTTCAGAAAATAATGATGATATAATTATTGGTGTGCTTCCGTACATGGCACCTGAGATATGAATTAGAAAAGAATATACTCAAGCACTTGATGTTTACTCTTTTGGCATGATTATGCTAGAAGTTTTTACTAGTTATCCACCATATTATAATATTCGACATGATGAAAAGCTTGTAACTTCAATTTGTGAAGGAAAAAAGCCCGAAATTAAGTATAAAATTCCTCTTCTACTCAAGGACTTGATGGAACAATGTTGGAATATTGATCCTCGCAAGCGTCCAACTTCTGAAGAATTGTTACAGTTACTAGTTTGTTATTGTCATGAAGATGATGAAGTATTAGAGAAACAAATTAATGAAGCTGATGAATTAAACAAGGATTTTTACNACTCAATAGAATTCATAAGATTGGTCTGGTACGCAAAGATTTTCAACCTGGTAATATAGTCAGTGAATCCTTGACTAATTCTTATATTATTGATTTTGGTTTATGTAAGCCAGTTTCAGAAAATAATGATGATATAATTATTGGTGTGCTTCCGTACATGGCACCTGAGATATGAATTAGAAAAGAATATACTCAAGCACTTGATGTTTACTCTTTTGGCATGATTATGCTAGAAGTTTTTACTAGTTATCCACCATATTATAATATTCGACATGATGAAAAGCTTGTAACTTCAATTTGTGAAGGAAAAAAGCCCGAAATTAAGTATAAAATTCCTCTTCTACTCAAGGACTTGATGGAACAATGTTGGAATATTGATCCTCGCAAGCGTCCAACTTCTGAAGAATTGTTACAGTTACTAGTTTGTTATTGTCATGAAGATGATGAAGTATTAGAGAAACAAATTAATGAAGCTGATGAATTAAACAAGGATTTTTACCTATATGATCCAAATCGGTTAAAACATCCTCAAGCAATACACACAAGTAGACTTTTCTTAAAAAAAGAACAATTTTCTAGGTAAACTCTTTTTTGTTAAAAAAAAAGAAACGAAATTTGATATTAAACTTTGTTTTTGGTATTATCCTTCTAAAATATTCACATTAATTTTTTATTAATTTAGATACACGTCAGGTAAATCTTGAACTTCCTGATGATTGTATTTAATAGTTAAATTTTACATTTGTTGAAAAAAATTAAACTCAAGAATTTTATGAATCAATTCGGGAATCTTATTTTTATTTAATATTATTGATATTTATTATTATTTTTTTGTTTTTTTATATTCATAATAATCATATATATTACATTGTTTTATTGTATATAATATTTTAAAACATAAATAATTTATTTTAAATGATTAAAAAATACATTATAATAATTTTGATGTTAAATTCATAAGTAATAATTATAATTATTAGCACAATTTAAAAGATATTTGACCTATAAAATGAAGTTCGTCATTCTTTTTCTATAAATTTGTAGTTATCATCATTTATTTTTATCATGATCAACATTTTATTAAAAAAAGCTTTGAAAAAATTATTTCAACTGTTCATTTCGTCATTTGATTAAATATTTTGTTTAATTGTATCAATCATTGAATTGAATTTTTGAAAATATATTTTTCACGTTGGAATTTATTTTTTAAATGAAGAAAAAATACTGTGCACGAAAATAAAAATTTATTTTTATGCTGATGAGCTATTTATTAAAATATATGAAGTACAAAAAAGAAAATTCATGTCAATTTGGAAGATAAAAATAAAAATAATTTTTTTTTTATTTTCATAATTTTTTTGTTTTTTTTTGTTGTGATTTCGTTTTGTAAATGTCCTTTAAGTTTTATTAAAAATCACTATTATTAGCTGCTGATAAGTAAGGTATAAATATGATGAAATGGACCGAATTGTGGTATGTAATTTTTAATTACTATTACTATTGTAATTACTATAATTTCATTCATTTAAACCCTAAATTCCATTTAATTCACATATTCATTCACGCCTGCATTCACATGAATTAAAATATAATAAATATCTATATAAATAGCCCCACTACGTGAATCATTCAAAGAATGTGCGCAAATTCAACTTCATCATTACACTCTGCAAGAGAGATAGATAAAAGAATAATTTGTTTATTCACTAATAAGAGTGATTCCAAAGAACCTTTTGAGCATTACAAGAGACTATCAAATTCGAGAGAATAACTTAAAAAAATAAGAATAATAGTAATAATAATAATTGTTGTCTTGGAAGGAGATGATGGTGATGAATCAAATGATTTAACTCGATCAAGAATTCAATATTATCAAATGGATAATCCACAGGATTAAGGAAACTTGAGATGTTAAGTAAAGTGTAAAATATTTATATGGGAAATTGAAAACTCCCATGGAAGAAGGATTCAACTTTGTGATGATGATTTGGATGAAAAGTGTTTATAGAAAGTATGTTTTATTGTTAATTTATTAACTTATTTATTTATTGATTTATTTATTGTTAAATTATTTATTAATTATATTTTAGTCAAATCTCGAGTTTAAACGTTTCAGTGAATTCTTGCGAGCTATTATTCAAAAAGTCATTGAAGAGGTATTATTATTATTTATTTATGTTTTATTATTTATTATTTTATTTTATTTATTTTTTATTTTTTATTTATTATTGGTTTATAGTTGAATCTGCTGACAAAGTATACTAATTACTTTCACAAGAAGTATCTCATTTACAAATATTATATACCGAATGTGCCAAGATTTATCAATGGATGTTGGAAAGACATGCTTTAATCAAGGTAATATTGTTTATAGCTGAACATGCTACGAAGTATATAATTATTTTCACAAGAAGTATTTCGTCTACAATAACTATACGCTAAATGTGCCAAAATTTATTATTTTATTTTTTTTATTTTATTCTTGCTATTAACATCCATCATTTGCAGAAAATGCTTGAATTCGAAAAAAAGGCACATCCTGTCCACATCGCCACTTTCAAAGTTTCTGAAAATCTTGACCGAATTTAGTTAAGAAAATTTGTGAGGTATTGAGTATGCTTGTAATATAACAATATATAAAAATAAAAATAAAAATAAATTATTATCAACTGGTATCAATAAAACGTTATTATTAGATAAAGAATTAAAATTAGATTGAAAAATTCAAATGAAAAAACTCAGTAAATAATAATAATAAATTTTTTTTTTTTTAATTTAATGTTTAGTATGAAACAATATTTAAATTGAATTTTTAATTATTAAATTAAGATAGTATTAAAGAGAAACTTACTTTAGTATAGTATAAACATTAAATATTTTATTGAAGTTTAAATGATAAGTATATAATTCGCATATTGATATTGTATTTAATAATGATGATTGTAATAATGACAGACAATAATACTGGCTAGTTTATTATTATTTATTTGGCCATCACATTCTAAAAATTATTTTGACATCTTTTTTTCTTTTTTTTTTACCTGGAGAACAAATAAAATTTGCACACGGTCTTGTCAAACTTGCTGATTAATATATAATCCTTTAATAATTATACCGATAAAATCATCGATCGCAACAAACGATTTACACAGGCTAATCCTCGTTAAATCTATATATTGATCTACATAATGCATAAATTATAATATTGGTAAATATAANATGAAAAAACTCAGTAAATAATAATAATAAATTTTTTTTTTTTTAATTTAATGTTTAGTATGAAACAATATTTAAATTGAATTTTTAATTATTAAATTAAGATAGTATTAAAGAGAAACTTACTTTAGTATAGTATAAACATTAAATATTTTATTGAAGTTTAAATGATAAGTATATAATTCGCATATTGATATTGTATTTAATAATGATGATTGTAATAATGACAGACAATAATACTGGCTAGTTTATTATTATTTATTTGGCCATCACATTCTAAAAATTATTTTGACATCTTTTTTTCTTTTTTTTTTACCTGGAGAACAAATAAAATTTGCACACGGTCTTGTCAAACTTGCTGATTAATATATAATCCTTTAATAATTATACCGATAAAATCATCGATCGCAACAAACGATTTACACAGGCTAATCCTCGTTAAATCTATATATTGATCTACATAATGCATAAATTATAATATTGGTAAATATAATTGATATTTATATAATAAATGTATAAAAAACGTAACATGCACTAACCATATACGACCACGATGATCAGTGAAACATCTCCAAACGAATTTGAATAAACTATAATTTTAGAAGTGACTTTATTTCACTATTACAAAAAATTTTGTTCGCAACCTACCTTTTACCTAGAACATCACTTTTTATAGTTAAACCCTTCTATTGTCCTTCTATATATACCAATGCATTATTAAAAATTAAAATATAAAAATTAATAAATAAAAATTAATTACGATCTTCCCTTTGCAAAATGCCATAATAATTCATCATTATCATTTTGAAATAACATTTATATCTGCCTTTTTTTGTTTCACCTCTTCGGGTAAAGTTGATATATGCATCATTGATACCTTCCCAAGATAGTTTAATATCATGTTGATACCTTTCCTCTAAAATTATGGCAGAAATAAAAGGCGCAATTGAGAAAATAATCCCAATCTGTGTTGATGATAATGATAATGATAATAAAAAAAATGGTAAAAATTGCAATGCTAAACCCATCACATAAAAAAATAAGCTATTTTTTGCCATACACAAAAATGATAACAAATTATTCTTTTCTGGGATAGTTTTTTATTTTTTTTAAAAAGAGCTTTTCCGTAATTCGACTATAATTTCAGCCATGTATATTATAAACATATATTTAGTGAAAATAAATTTAGTCCCCGTTTATTTTTTTTTAATAAAGTTTTTGCTTATCTTTAAAATTTTGAAGAAAAGAAAAGTATCCTTTTTCAGAACGAATTTTTCCTTAATTGTGTAGATTTTTTTTTATCTTTATTAAGAAACCACAAATTTCGTATCCAGAAAGGATTTCTATTTTTTACATTCTACGTTTGATACAAGAATTTAGGCTATTTTTGTCTATTATTTACAAAAGCGAATAAAAACATTGAATTATTAAGTTTTTCTGGAAAGCATGTTAGATGTCAAAGAAATATAAAAAGAGTGGATTTTTTGTTTCCTCTGGAGAAATCAAAATACAATTTACAAATCAATTATTCAATTATTCAATTAATAAAACTTCAAAAATTATTCAAAATGATGACAAAAAGCAAAATTTTCACTTTTTTGGCAGCTTTATTTTTAATCTGTCTTGTATTCTCTCACGCATCTCCTTTACCGAGTAAACCAGTTAGACATAAATCTGATAAAGCTGTTGTCGAATTTCCAAAACTCGATGGCAAAATTATATTCACTCAAATCAACGCTACACATGTAAAAGCTAATGGGAAACTAAATAAAGGTATCTTAAAAGATAGACCCAAAGAATACTTTATTAAACTTGCATCTTTAAATGAAAAATCTTTCGAAGAAATGGGAATTAAAATAAAAGTACCTGGTACTAAAGAATTTGAAGTGGCAAGTGCCGGAAAAGTTAGTCAGTTAATTGGTTTAAAATTATCTATTCTTCATAAGAAGAAAGTTCTTGATTCTGAAAAAATCAAGAAGGGCATTTTGTTTTAAATTTTTTTGTTAANATTATTCAATTATTCAATTAATAAAACTTCAAAAATTATTCAAAATGATGACAAAAAGCAAAATTTTCACTTTTTTGGCAGCTTTATTTTTAATCTGTCTTGTATTCTCTCACGCATCTCCTTTACCGAGTAAACCAGTTAGACATAAATCTGATAAAGCTGTTGTCGAATTTCCAAAACTCGATGGCAAAATTATATTCACTCAAATCAACGCTACACATGTAAAAGCTAATGGGAAACTAAATAAAGGTATCTTAAAAGATAGACCCAAAGAATACTTTATTAAACTTGCATCTTTAAATGAAAAATCTTTCGAAGAAATGGGAATTAAAATAAAAGTACCTGGTACTAAAGAATTTGAAGTGGCAAGTGCCGGAAAAGTTAGTCAGTTAATTGGTTTAAAATTATCTATTCTTCATAAGAAGAAAGTTCTTGATTCTGAAAAAATCAAGAAGGGCATTTTGTTTTAAATTTTTTTGTTAATTTTTATCTTCTCAAAAATGTTTAGTTTAATTTAAAATTTTTATAATTTAATTTTATTTTATTTTTATTAGTCTATTTGTTTATTTAATTATCCTATAATGTAATAGATTCTTCTATTTTTCTTAATAAAGTTTTGCCTAATTCAGGCCTTAATATTTTAAAGTTTTTGTGAATAGCAATTTATATAATTCGTATTAGAAATTGTATATGATGGTTATATTTAAAATTTTCGCAACTTTAATATCGCAAAACGTATTATATATAGTACTTCTTTGTTTTGACCCTTCCTACCATGGTATCAATTAAAGTGACTGGTAAGAAATAGTAAAAACTACTAAAATTATACTGGAGGATATTATGATGATTACGGATAACAAACGAAAGATTAACAATTATTGATGTGCAACATGATTTAAGGCAACTTTTATAGGACAAACTTGGTTGTAACACTTTTTTCAAGCTTAGAGATTGGAACCGGATTCATATTATCCGGTTTCATCCGGATATCTCTTATCATACAGTTGATTAACAGATCACTTTTTTTTTTCACTTGAAAAAAATTAAAAATTAATCCGAATGAAATTGCAAGCAGAAATTCTTTCTTGCACTTTGTCACTTTCATAAAAATAAAAATAAAAACAACCGTAATAGTAATAATCATCACAACAATAAATAACTATAGTATTAAAAAATCAACAATAATAATATCAATAACATCAAAAATAATAACAACATCAAATGACAACAAAAATATAAAATAATAATAAGAGCTCGGATGAATATTGAGCTCTGGGTATATTTTAATTTTGTAATGAGATAGCGCTCTGGGTCATATTTTCTGGGTTATATCTATAAAGATAAAGTTCTGGGTTATATTTGCAATGATAGAGCCTGGTCTATATCTATAAATACATTGTTCTGGGTCATATTTGTATTTTAGAGCTCTGGATTATTTTATGAAGATAGATCTCTGATGATATTTTATAATGAAATTATTAATTAATTAAATCAAGTTTTATATTTAAAAATTAACAAATTAAACAAATTAAGTATATTATCTAAAACTTTTGTAATTTTTCAATTAAAATTAATAGAATAATAAATATTTTAATTTAGATGAAAAATTTACATAATTATTTTTTATTTTTACTAAATTTTAATTGTTTTCATTATAATTTATGCTTAAACTTGATATTAATAATTACTATCAATCATTGCCAATTCACGTTGTATAGTTGTCAAATCCAGATGGCATGATAAAACAAGCTCAACTAAACCAAGTCATTTTTAATATTAAAAATGGGATCCTATAGTTTCTTAGTATATGCCAAATAGATCAAAAATATTTTAAACAAAAGAAAAAATATTTTTAAAAAATAATATTTTAAAAAATAATAAAATAAAAATGTTAAATTTATAATAATAATAATTTCTTTGGTAAACATAAAAAAAATTTCAAATTCTTCAATATATTGTAAATAATTAGTTTTTAATATGTATACTTTCCACAAAAGATCATCTCCCGTGAATTATTCATGCTTTATATTTAATGTTAAGATCTTTGTAAAATATATTCTAAACATATATTGAAAGAATATTTAAAAATCAGGTACATATAATTCAGATGCAACTAAATAAACGTACGAGTATATTAGAATTTTTTAATTATAAAAATAAAGTATATGAGAATATACATAATTGATACTTACTGATACTTAAAGCAGAAGTAGATTTTGTTAGTTCTTCAAGTTCCTTTTCAAAATTTTCATCATTTTTAGGTTTAGGAAGACTTGGATAATTGAGAAGTCTACTGGGTATAAATTGCTTCTGGATGTGTTTTGTAATTTGTTGGAGTTGGAGTTGTTGAATTTGTTAATGTTAAATTTTTGGATAATATTTCAGAATTTTCAATTTGAATTGTGATTTCATTAGTATTTTCATGATTATTTTTTTTATAATCCCAATAATATTTTCGTAATTCTTTTCCCAATTCTTCAAAAGTGGGTCGATGAGTAACTCGAGCATCCCAACATCTCATGATCACTTGTGTAATTAATTTAGGAATATGAAATGGAATTTTTGGTCGTAATCCATCACATATTCGTCTAGCTAAATCTCTATCATGTGGGATGTCATAGTATAGTGCAAAACCAGTAACTATCTCATAAGCTATAATACCAAAAGAATAAACATCAGCTGCTTTAGTATACTCTTCTCCACTTAATACTTCTGGGGATATGTAGGGCAATACACCAAAGATATTTCTTTTTTCGGAATTTTTTACATTTTGTCCAATTAACTTACTTAGACCGAAATCTGAAATATATAAAAATAAGTCAAAGTCAAGCGATAAAACATTTCCAGGATGAAAATCCCGATGAATTATATCTAGTTCATGAATATTTTCGAAATTAGATGCTAATACGTGTAAATAATATAATTTTAGTTTCCAATTAATACTATTAAAATTATTTTTCAAATAATCTCTAAGATTTCCACCATCCATATATTGTAAAACCATAATTTATTTGTTAGTTTCCGGATCTTGTGTAATTCCATAAAATTCGAGAGCAGCATCTTTGTTCTTTGTTTTTAAGTGAATTGCTATCTAAATAAAATATATTTTTAATGCATAGTTAATGACACAACTATATATGATTAATATATATATATATAAATATCTATAATTAATAAATATTTTACCTCATTTAAGTAATCTTCATTTAAACATGCAAAATTATTATCAAACTTTTTTAATGCTACATTAATTTGACCACATCTGTGCCACTGTTGAGTTTTAATGATCCGCATAAAAATTGGTCCATCAATCCACTTAGCCTTGTATATTGCACCAAAACCACCCTTTGCTGTTTCTTTAATATCGTTAAATCTATCATAAGGTATCCATTCTAATACTTCCCACTCATTAGTTGCATTTATTTGAGCATCTTGAATAAGCTTATCTATTGTGTTATTTCCACTTGTCCATTTGTCAAAATCATTTTGAAAATGTTTTGAGTTACATTGTTTGCACCATCCATAATCAGTAAATACTTGATTGCATTCTGGACATATTCCATAAAATGCCATCTTTTTGTTCACTTATAACTTGTGTAAGGTAAAATTTGTTTCTTTAAAATCAAATCACATTTACATTTAAATGAATTACAATAATTATTATCGTCGTTATTTATTTATACAATGCAATGTTACATTTTTACATAATTCCTCGGACTTCGGAGATAGTGTTTAATTATCAAGTTATTTTGAAAGTTACACGAAAATATTCTAATTTGTATCTCTATTGATTATAAAATATACTCTACATAGTACCTGTACAACATTGTATTGACATTTCTATTTTTAGGTTGTTTAATAGCACAAATATTTAGTATGTTACCGTGTAATATATGTTTTGATTTTGATATTTGAATTTTTTATATAAATATAAAACACACACATTCAAGGTAAAATAACGCATGCAAATAATTCTTGTTTATTTACAAGTTCAAAAAAGCATCAAATAAAATAATAGTCATCACCTTCGAGATTTAAAAATTTTGTAATATATTAACGCAAAGTTGCATCATGGGCTTATGTCTGTCTGTTGAAGAAGAAATATCACAGTTACGAAGTTTCAAATTTGACAAACAAATTGAGGACTTAAAAGCTCCAAGAAAGAATTGAAAGTTCTTCTACTAGGTATTTATTTAATTTTTATAAAGTTTCTTGGCTTTACTTTTGTAATCTTCTTTTAAACCCTGTTTTTTCAATTTTCTCCGTAGGGTTTTTTGGGCATTTAATTTCACATTATCATTTTACAAAAGTTAAACAAATAAAAACAAAAATAATACATCAAAACGGTATACTAAGGATGAATTTAATGTTAGTGTAAGTACCATTTTTAAATTTTAAAAAATAGAAATTATTGGTTGAATATTGATTTAGATAGTTATGAAGCCCAATTAAAAAGAATGAAAAAACAAAAATTCCTTTTATTGGAAAAAGCATTGATAAAATGAGTAAATAATGCATTGAATGTAAATTTAACTATAACAGGATTTATCTTAATTCACCAAGCTCAAAACTTCTTAACATTTCAAATTTTAAAGCATCTGAGGGATGGTTAAGTAATTTTAAAAAACAAACAAATTTAAGACAGTTTACCAAGATTTAGAAATGAACTAAAAAATTTATTAAAAGAATGGCCCTTGGAAAACATTTTTAACTGTGATGAAACAGCATTATTTTGGAAGATGGAACCCTCTAGGTCTCTTGCAAGAGAAACAATTATTGGAAAAAAAAAGAATAAACAAAGGGTTACTGTTCTCTTATGTGCAAACCTTACAGGTATATATATTAAAGTTCTTATTATTAATAAATAAAATTTATTTTAATCAATTTATTTATTTTTTAGGAACAACTAAAATAAAACCACTAATTATTCATTATTACCAAACACCACGTCCATTAAAAGGAATTAAAAAAGAAGAGTTGNAAAAACAAAAATAATACATCAAAACGGTATACTAAGGATGAATTTAATGTTAGTGTAAGTACCATTTTTAAATTTTAAAAAATAGAAATTATTGGTTGAATATTGATTTAGATAGTTATGAAGCCCAATTAAAAAGAATGAAAAAACAAAAATTCCTTTTATTGGAAAAAGCATTGATAAAATGAGTAAATAATGCATTGAATGTAAATTTAACTATAACAGGATTTATCTTAATTCACCAAGCTCAAAACTTCTTAACATTTCAAATTTTAAAGCATCTGAGGGATGGTTAAGTAATTTTAAAAAACAAACAAATTTAAGACAGTTTACCAAGATTTAGAAATGAACTAAAAAATTTATTAAAAGAATGGCCCTTGGAAAACATTTTTAACTGTGATGAAACAGCATTATTTTGGAAGATGGAACCCTCTAGGTCTCTTGCAAGAGAAACAATTATTGGAAAAAAAAAGAATAAACAAAGGGTTACTGTTCTCTTATGTGCAAACCTTACAGGTATATATATTAAAGTTCTTATTATTAATAAATAAAATTTATTTTAATCAATTTATTTATTTTTTAGGAACAACTAAAATAAAACCACTAATTATTCATTATTACCAAACACCACGTCCATTAAAAGGAATTAAAAAAGAAGAGTTGATTATCATTGGAATAATATTGCATGGATGACAACTGATATTTAGAATGAATTTTTAACTAATTTAAATAAACAAATGTATGAACAAAATAGATCAATCATTCTTTTATATGACCAAGCAGCTGCTCATTGTAGTGAAAAAAGCTTGAAATCTGAAGGTCTTTCAAATATTTCATTACATCCACTGCCTGCCAATACTACAGCACACCTACAACCTATGGATGCTGGAATAATCCACTCTTTTAAAGCACAGTATAGAAGACTCCTTATAAAATTCAAAATAAACTAATTCAATAAAATATATAATATTAATGAAATATTAAACAACACCAATAACAATAACAATAACAACAATAGTGATAAAGATATAAATATTAAGCATGCCATAGATTGGATTGCTGAAGCATTGAATAATATCAATAATGATACTATTCTAAATTGCTGGAAAAAACAAATATTGTATCACTTTCACATTTTATGGATATAGATCTTGATCCAGAAACACCTTCTTCTAGCAGTACAACTTCAGATAATATGATTACTGGAGAAGTAATTCCATTTCAACAATACAATTTTCGAGAGATCCAACATTTAATAAGTCAATTACCTTACACAGATGATATTATTGATGTAAATGATTATATTGAAATTGATGTGATGATTCACTTCAAATCCAAGATATTAATATAACAAATGAAGATATTATATATTCAATTAAAAAAATTGAACCAAAGTTAGCTATCCAAAGTATTAAAGTTTTAAAATTTGTAGAACAAAAATCCGAATTAAAATTAGATAATAATCAAATAGAACTTCTTCATGTTATTCAGAAAAAAATTTTGAATTATAAATAAAAGTAAATTTATATTTTATTATATTATTATTATTTTTTTTTAAAAAAAGTGAAATATAAAATAAATCTTAATCAAATAATTAATTTTTTTATTGTTAATAATAATTGGCAATTATTTTTTTGATATTAAATTGATTTTTTAAAAATTCTGACTATTTAAGTTATATCTAATGAAGTTCCAATTTTTATTAGAAAATAATGAATGTGATACTAACAAAAGTTATAACTCTTATTAATATGCTACAAGATTGTATTTTTTTTTTTCCAACGGAGCCATGCTCCAATAAATTTTTTATTAATAAAATTATAATACAAGCTTGTACATAAGATTATAATATATCTATTGAAACTGACTAAAATAAGCTATGCTAGATTTACCGTCCGGCCCATCGTTGCCTAAGTTATTAAGCTTAGGAACTGATGGCCATGTCCCCATCAGAAAAAATTTTTATTTTATATAAATTGTTTCCTTTATAAGTAAAAGTATTAAGAAAAATTTCATTTGTAAAAAACTCTAAATCCTCTTCTTTCTGTTTTTGTTTTCTTTGAAAATTTATTTTTTCCATCATTTTTGATATATGCAAATTTCCCTCTTTTATATTTGATGTTTTGTCAATCTGTATTTTTGTCCTTTTATCATTCCTTATTTGTCTTGTTCTTTTATCTTTATTAGTTATGCCATTCTTTATCTCCCATTCAATAACCTTATCACATCTTTCTTTCCATATCTGTTTAAGTATTTTCTGAAACTCTTCTAAAACATCTATGATTATTTTATTTGCCTTTGCTTTTTTGTTTCTACAAATCTTTTTTACTTTTGTAACTAAAATATTGGGTATAAAGCCTTTAATAACATCNACCAATTTCTCACATAATATACATGATGAGCTGCTATATAAATTTGGTTTATGTATATATCTTTTTGAAAGAGTTGGCAATTCTTCACACAACAGTTTTAAAGCAAAACTTCTTTTATTTGAATCTTCTTTGTTTGTAATATCTGATGTTATCTTACTGGGATGTTTGGTCTTGAATGTTAAATCCCAATCTATTTCTCTACATTTTGTATTAGTCATTATGTATTTGAATCTTTCCTGATATTTAAAATTCAACATCAATTTAAGTCTATTAATTTCTTTAATTGCGTCTTTGACAGGTGTTTCTATTGGAGTAAATTTCCATATTGGTATGAAGCTACGGTCTGTTATATTGTTGTAATTCAGAGATATTGTTGTGCCTTCGAAAATATTATTTGTGATGCCTTCTATAAATCCTGGTATTTTAGCTAAGGAGTCCGCGATTTCATTGTATTTATCTCCTGAGTGTGCTTTGACTTTATGACAAATTATCTTTAGTCTTCTTTCCTGTACAATATCATTTATCATTTGTAAAATTACTGGATTTTTATTCTCTGTCCATATCTTTCTTGTATTTATTTGTTTTGTAATTATTTTTATATTTTGTATAGCACATGCGCTATCAGTATATATTATAACTTTGGACCTTTTTGGCATTACTATCAAAGCTGTAAATATTGCCATTAATTCTGCCCTCGTTGATGATGGAAAATTTTTTATATTACCACGAAAAGTTAGTCTTTCATAATCTTTTACTTCTGGTATAACCCATCCAAAACCCATGATGTTTTCTGTTAAAGTTGTTTCTAAAGAACCATCTGTATATACTTTAACCTGTTTTTTATTTTTAAGTTTTTCTTTGATATATATAAGCTCTCTTATGTTCTCATCCTCACAGTTTATCCATTTTTGTATTTCATGATATTCACTTTTTCTCTGATTATCTTCCTCATCTATTATGTTTAATGGAATATTTAATGTATCATTTTCTTGAACATCTTCTTCATAATTTTCCATTATAGCTGTCGCCCTGTATAGATCTTTAACATTCATTCTTATCCTATTCTTGAAAGATTTTGTCAGCGTGTTGGATGTAGATTTCTTTGAATATATTACTGGAATTTCAATCTTATCTTCTTTGTTTTTGTCTAGTCTATATACACATTCCTCATTGTTTTCCCTTGTATTTATCTCACAACCTTCACATGGTAAAAGTACTGATGTGGGTTCCAAGTTTGTTGTTACAATATTATAATGTTTCAATTTTTGTGTATTTCTCTTATCAATTACTTGTTTTCCCCTTTTATACTCTTTTCCTATTATTAATTCATTATTTTCTCTGTGTGCGATCCATAGTTTTTTTGTGGATACATGTTTTTTTGTTAAGTTATTAAAGGTATTAAGATTATGTTCATAAAGATTTCTTAACTTGTCTTNATTGTAATTATTGATTTTCCTTTGTATGTAGATTCCCATACAATTAATTTTTCTTTTGCTTTGCTTATTATCATTGCATTTAGATTAAAATTGTCTTTTATCTTATATATCAAATTCTTATCAAATATCAATTTATCAGTCCATAACCAATTTTGAAATTGTTGTAATCTTATCTTTGTTGATTCTCCTAATAAATCATCCCTATTTATTCTATCGTTAAAATTTTTTATATGTAATTGTAATTGTCTATCTTCAATATCAAATATATTATATCCTTCTTTCAAGTGAAAGATACTGTTAATTGCTGTTTGTGCAAATCCAGCTTTATGTTTAAATGTCTTAAGACATATTGAGTTTATTTTCTTACACATACTTGTATTTAAGTAAACATCATTTAAAAGATATTCTATTGCTGGAAAAAGCACGTGATTTATTATATATCTTGCTCCTTTATCTGTTATTTTTGCCCTTTCTACCATTCTACATATGTTTCTAGCTTTCTCTTCAATTAATGTTTTTTGATGACTCTTCTTTCCATCTGCTGAAATCCATATACCTAGTATCCTTACATATTCATTTTTTTTGTGTGCTATTATTTTTTCTTTCATAAATTTAACTGAGTTTATTCTATTCTTATCTTTTTTATTTATAAACTTTCCCTGCTTCGATATTTTATGTTCCTTTTTTGGATTTATGCATATTAAATGAGATTTTTCTGCATTAACTCTAATGCCTGTGATATTTGAGAATTCTTCTACTTTAGTTAAAATATTTTTGAGTTGGTTCTTATTACTTGTTATATAAGTTGTATCATCCATATATGCAAAAGAATTTATTTTTATACTTTTTATTTTTCCCATATCAATTCGTAAATCTCCATATTGTGTTATTTCCATTAAATATCCCTCTTTCATATTCTGTATTCTTTCTAATAGAGGGTCATAATATATCCTCCACAAAAGAGGAGATAAAGAGTCCCCTTGCTCTATTCCCATTTTTGGATTAAAAGGGTCTGTGAGACCATGGAAAGTAATTACTCTATTAGATCTTGTTACTGTTAGTTTATGTATAATTTCAATAATATTGTTAGGTATTTTAATTCTTTCCATGCTTTTTTTGAGTATATCATTATTGATAGAATCGAAGGCTTTTGAAATATCTTGTGATAGAATCCATATTTCTTTTTTATACTCTTTTGCTTCTTCTATGCAGTTGTTAAGAATATGTATTGGTCCTTGTACTGAGCCTTCTGGAAGACCCGCCCAATTATTTTCATTTAAAATTTTTTGTTTTGTCAGAACTTTACTTAATCTATTGTAGATCCCCTTAGAAAAAATTTTCCTTGCTGTTTCTAGTAATGTAATTGGTCTAGTATTCCACATATTTTTTTCCCAATCTTTAGGCTTTGCAATTGGAAAAATATACCCCTCTACCCACTCATGGGGTATTTCTCTACTTTGTAATATATGATTAAAAATATTAATTAAGAGTTTTAAAGTTTCTTCTCCCATGTGTTTCCACAGTTCATTTGTTATCATCGTCGGACCTGGTGCTTTTTTGTTTGGAGTTTTTCTTATTATTTTCTGTAATTCCTCAACTGTAAACTTTTTATTTATGGAGTTGTACCATTCATCTTTAATGTTTCCTTTAACTTTATATATGTCTTCCCAATCTCTGTATTTGTCAATTGGGTCTATATGTTCTCTGTTATCCAATTTTTAAAGGTATTCTTAATTTCTTGTTTTATTTCTTCAGGATCTGTGATAACTTCTGTTTC
>PQFF01000106.1:437395-536109 GCA_003547095.1 Diversispora epigaea | reverse complement strand
TTTTCTTTATTTTCCATATATACTATCATATAATATTTATATAAAAAAAATGTATTAATTAAACCCCCATAATATATATATACCGTACCTAACATATTCCAAAAATTATCCCTATTATTTAAAGTTAATGAGTTACTATCTTGAAGATATAACTCCTTTTTTTCTCCAGATTTTTTTAATTTATTAAACAAAGATAAGATTCCCAACACTTGGGAATTCTGGCTCTGGTAATTTTTCCATTTCCACAAATTCTTTTGGTAAGTAACGAAAAAAATAATATGTTTTTAATACATTTACAGTTTCATTATATTGTTTTTGAGTTTTAATAGGTAAATCTATTTTCCAATCCTGTCTGTTTCTGTGTTTTTCTTGTAGGTCTTTTATTGTTGTTTCTAAATTGGGTAACAAAGGCTTTCTCACATAATCTGAAATAATCCATTTGTCTGGTAATAGCTTAAATTTGTAATACTTTCTTAATTTTTTTATCTCTGTTTTTAAATTAATTCTTCTAATTGGTAGTTTAATTCCAGAACCTGCTTCTGCTGCCTAGTGGTGGGATCCGTTTATGACCTATCCGGATATCTGCACGGATATCCGGATATCCGGATTGGCACTTTGGTGTACGGATATTTTTTTCGGATAAACGGATATCCTCAGATATCCGTTCAGATCTGCAATACTTTATAAATTACAAATCGGAAATAATTATTGACGGTTGTCATATATAAAACTTTTTATTTTAATAAGTAAATGTCAAAAATGGTATTAAGTAACCTTAAAGACAAGAATAAATTGCGTATTATATTAAAAAGACAGACTTATATCATCAAAATTGAGGGAACTATTGACGATTAAATTTCGAACGGGTGAAATCTTTTGAAATAACAATTGTTCACTCAATTTTAATATGATACGCAATTCATCTTATCTTTAAGGTTACTTAGTATCGTTTTTGATATTTACTTATTAAAATAAAAAATTTATATGTGACAACAGGACCCTGAAATATTATAATAAATGTCATAAAAGATCTGCAAGATTTTGGTCAAAAATATGCAACTATTTTTTATATTAACTCTATGCAAAATTCTTATGAGATATCTAAAATATAACAAAAAATATGCAAATAAAATTATGACTTATAATTAAAGTAATAAATATTTTGCAGTGGCTCATAGTTATAGTACCAAATCGTTGCATCAAGCTTTAAAGTTATAAGATCCATCAAAGAACAAATTAATTATACCGTGAAANGATGAAACACATGTCACCTTGTAGCTAAGAACCAGGGCTTTCGATCTGTCTTAGAAATATCTTTGTGAAAAATCGCTCCCTGTTCCACAAATTGCGAGAGAAGTCTGAAAACGGAATTTTTCTATGTAAATCTTAAATTTTCATAGACGTTTTGACAATTGCTTGGCTTTAAACCTCATTGTCACGGCGAATATCGATGCTACGGAGATGAAACACATATCATCTTGTAGCTAAGAACCAGGGCTTTCGATCTGTCTTAGAAATATCTTTGTGAAAATCGCTTCCTGTTCCAAAAATTGTGAGAGAAGTCTGAAAACGGAATTTTATATGTAAATCTTTAGAAATAAAGTTACAATCATCATGCATCTCATAACTTTAAAGCCCTTTCACCTTTTAAATCATTAAATTGAAATGCAATAGAAAATTATTTTACCATTTAAAAAAATAATGTATAATTCTATGCAAATAAATTCTTATGACATTTTTATTTTTTTTATATGATGAATATGCAAACAACCCTTGACAATTATTTCTAATTTTTAGTTTTTTATTCACAAATATATAGTGGATAAAAACAGATAAATAATGGATAAAAACAGATATATAATGGATAAAACAGATATATAACGGATAAGTACGGATAATAACGGATATCTAAGGATATCCTCGGATAATAACAGATATCCAAGGATATCCGCGGATATATCCGGATATTTAATTACAGATATCCGTATCCGTGATAAAGCTCACGGATTATCCGTCCACGGATAAACGGATATCCGGATCCCACCACTACTGCTGCCTTCATATCTTCAGGTAATGGTATTCTTCTATCTAATTCATAATTTATCCATTGTTTCCCTAGAGGCACTTCATAGTTATAGAGTGGGTATAAGAAGCGAGATAATTCTCTCGCTTCTATAATACAGGTTGCTGGAACTTTAATTTCTTGTGGTATTTGAATTTGTTTAGGTGAGGTTGGTAGATTTGATCTTTGATAAAAGTAATTTTCTGGAAGTTTTTCAAAGTTATAATGTGTACCTAATTCTCTTAATAAGTCTTTAAATGAATAATCTTCCGTTCCTCCCCTTTTCCATGGTAGATATTTGTTGCAATTTAAACTTATATCTTCTGGATTCTCTGGTAAATTTGGCTTTTGTGACTTTTTTATGGATGGTAAGTTAAAATAATACTCTGGTAATTTCTCTGGTATTTTGTAATATGATTTAAGCTGAAATCTGATTGCGTTTAGATTTTTTAATTTTCTTGGATCTGTTATAGGAAAGAGGTTTCTCACTTCCCTTCTTAAATCCTGCCAGTTTTCTGGCAATGTTGGTTTGGAAACAAAGTAACTCTCTGGAAGTCTATCAACATCATAATACTGTCTCAAAAATGCAACAATTTCTTTAATTGTTTGTCTATTCCTAATTGGTACTGTATGTGGTAACCCATCAAAAATTCTCTGTGGAAGTTTTGAAAAATCCATTGGTAATTGTCTTCTTTCTACTTTAGCAACTCTATTGCAATATTCTCGGACTTTGTCAAAGTTAAAATCTGCTTTGGATGGTCTTTCTCCTCTCTCAAAAAGTAACCAATTTATATGTATTATTCTGTTTGCTAAAGATCTTCCATCCAATTCATTTAAGTTAAAACTCCTTAAAGCTTTCCATGCAAAAATTATACGTACATTCTGTCTAATTTTTCTAATATTGTCAGTTCCAATATTGAAATCTATTTTATGTTTATCCTTATATTGTTGTATAAATCCTCCTACCAAATTTTCAAAAACTTCGATATATTGTGGTTTCTCATCATATCTTCCATAAAATCTTTTAAAAAAGTGTAAATCTCTTATACCTTCATTTATTGTTTTAATTAAGATATGATCCTCTTCACTTGTTTGTAATTTTTTCTCACATTGGAACAAAGCCTCAATATACTGTACTGTAAGGGAAGTATTACTAAATACCTTAGGTAAAATTTTATAATTGTCTAAATCTATTGATTGATCTTCATTTTCTTGTTCTACAAGTTCTTGTGTGACTGTTGCATCTTCCATTTCTGTATCTGAGATTTCTGTATTTGTCTGTGTTAAAATTCCCTCCATACTGTCCACAAAATCTTTTACATTTTGTGGTAATATTACTGAATTATCCTTACTATTTTCATTATCATTATTATTGTTGTTATGCATGTGTAAATTAAATGGTTTTGTTTGTATTATCTCTTCTGGTATTAAATTTTGTGTAATCTTTCCTTTTTGTATTCCCATTTGTTGTGTCGTGTCCTTGTTTATCGTATTACTACCCCTTTGTTGATCAAATTCAGGGTTAAGCTGATTTTCCTTTTCCAAATTATTATCTGTTTGATTTTTATCCTCATCATATGCTTCTTCAAAAAGTGCATACTCTTCTGAAGATATGGGATATAAATCACTTACAGTCTTAAATTCTTCCCATTTTATGTATCTGCTGTTGATTCCAAATGCACCTATTGTTCCAATTCTAACTGTAACAATATTTTTCTTTTTGTTGTGAATAAAAAATAATGTAATAAAGTCTGCTGGTCTTGTTTCTAAAGCCTCCTTTACTTCAGTTTCATTATCATGGTATTCTTTTGAAAAAATATATTTCTCAGGATATTTGCTCATTGTGGGTAGTTGGATAAGGTTTTTTGTTGCACCCTTAATAATTAAAACTTCATCACTCTCTGTTGGTTTTAAAAATAATTTCACTTCTATTTGATTGTTATCTTTGGGTTCTAAAACTTTTGCTCCTATGAATTTATATTCAAGGTCTCTTTCTCCTGTTGGAGGACTCTTTCCTCTTAACCACTCCATTAAAATTAAAATGTTAATATGCTCTATTGACTGTAAAAATTTAAAATTTACTGCGTATTTTTAACAAAAATTTGATGTGCGGGAAAGAGTTCTAATTTTTAATCTACAAGATTGTATTTAATAGTTGCGTTTATAATAAATATTCATTGAAAATGATTGATATTTATTTCAAAAATTCAATCTGATAATTTCATTTACTCTACAAGTAAGAATCCAATTTTAGTAAACAAGGTTTCATATGATAGCCCATAATCAGATATTTTTTTTTAAAAAAAAAAGGTTATACGATTTAGATTATTTTTTGTTATAATTAATCGTTGAAATTTATCGATGAATTTAAAAATTATGATTTTTCTAGGGTATTCGAAAAATGAACCGTGTATAATAATTTCTTTTAGAAAGATACATGGTGACCGGAAATTTATGAAAATCTTTACAAATATATAAATGTTAAAATTATTGAAATTGATGCATTGAAAATAATTTAATTCAATATAACTAATTACAGTAATTTTTATAAAAATCAGTTTCACTTGTGAAACAGATTTTCTTGTAAAAATTACTGCGATTAGATATATTAGTTTACACAAATTAATGCATCAACTTTGACAGTTTTTTTGATTAACAAATTGTTACTGTGTTTGGAGTTTCTTATAGAGTTTTACTAAGTAATTTTTTTTACTGGTAATTTCAAATAGATCTTGTTTCACAAATCAAATACGCAATTGCGAAACATGTTTTAGTTCATTGTTAAAATTTTTTTAATATTTTTTTAAATAATTTTAGTCTTTGTCATATTTTTAATTTCATTGTGTTTATTGGTAATTGGATATATCTTTATTTAATTTTTATTTTAAATATTTTTTCAAATGGCATTATTAAATATTAATTCATTGTTCAACCATTTCATTTTATTATTTTGTAATACGTATATTAAATACAATAAAATTTATGTACTGTATATATAGTATTTAATTACAGAAATTTTTATAATCAATTTCGCGCACGCGAAATTTCTTATATCGAGAATTATACTTTTTGTTATGAAATCAATACGTATAAATGATAATACGTATAAATGATGATTACATTCGTGTGTTTAATCGAAATCAAATTTCTCTTAATTTGATGACTTTTAAATTATTTTATTTAAATAAAATATAATTTAAATTTTATTTTATTTTTTAAAAAAATAATCCATAAAATAAAATTTATAGATAAAAAAAATGTTATTTAAATAAAATATAATTTAAATTTTATTTTATTTTTTAAAAAAATAATCCATAAAATAAAATTTATAGATAAAAAAAATGTTATTTATTTATTTATAAAAAATAAATATTATTCATTTATCTCTTTTTTTTTCATATATATGTATATATATATTATTTATTTTATTTTTATTTTTAAATTATTTCTGTAAAAAAAATAATTAGTAAAAAATAAAAATAAAATATTACTTTTAAAATAGTAAATAATTAATTACATTAATATTTTCTAAATAAAAATTTAATCTATCTCTCTTTCTTTTTAATTCATTTTCTGTTTCTTTTTTTTGTCTTTGTTTTGTTCAGATTGTATTTCTTTAATTTCTTTATTAATTTGTCGAAGTCGTTTTTGTGTTTTAAACTGATTTTTACGTTGTGTTTCTAATTTTTCAGAAAGTTCATTATCGGAAATTTGGATAAACGAAGACATTATACGTAAATTAAAAATAAATAAATGGAAAAAAAATATGTTTATATATTAAAAATGCATCATTTTGATGATGAAAATGAATCGTAATAGTAATTTAAATTAAATTGTAAAACAATCCATTAAAATGTTTTATAGCATTGATTAAAAATATATAATTTAATCATCCAATTTAAATATATGCTTTTTTTAAGATAATAATAAATTCAATTTTCTATTTATAAAAATAAAAATATTTTTTAAGGGTACGTATAAATATATTTAATAATTATTTTTTTTGTTGTCGCAATAGTAGTAGTAATTGTTGTGGTTGCAGTTGTAGTAGTTGTTGTTGTATATTATTGATATCATTTGATTCTGTCATTTTTTTATCAGTATTATTTTTCTCATTTTTAATTCTATTTTGATTTTTTTTTCTTGTGGTTGTTTTTTGATTATATAACGAAAAAAATTTTTCTTCTTCAGCAAAAAATCATAACTATCACTCCATGCAACTAAAAACATTCTATATTATTGATAGTAAAACCAATTTCTGATGTGTTACTTGTAATATTTATACAAGTAACATTTTTTGGAATTGATATGATTTTATTTTCTTTATCAAGAAAATAAACCCTCGCATTATTAGTATTTATTCTTTACCGTTTTTATACTGTTTATATAGTTTTGTTTCCAAAACAAGATTTCTTAAAAATACGATAAACATAACTTGGAAAGATTTGAGATAAATACGTAGTCCATTTTAAACTGATCCTATTTAAAAATGTGAGTAAAAAAAAAATTAAACCAATGGGTAAACGAGAAAAGGTTGCTCGCGAAAGGCTCTTGAGATCTTCACATAATTAAATTGGTGGATCACAAAGCAAACTCCGAAAAAAAGATTGTTCGCGAAGAATAATCAATTAAATTTTGTGTTTTCTGACTTGAAGAAATTTGTTATTTGTATTTGTACATATGAATATAGATTGTTTTTTGAGATTTTAGAATAAATTTTTAAATTGAAATTTATTGAAGAAATTAAATGAAAAAAGACACAAAATAAAAAATATAAATAAATATGATATCATCCTTACAATAAACCTTAAAATCTAATTAAAAAAAAATTAAAAAAAATGAAAATATTCAAAAAAAATGTAAATAAATATGATATCATCCTTACAATAAAACTTAAAATATAAAAAATAAAAATAAAATATTTTAATTCACGGTTTGCGTAACAAACGGTCAAATTTACATAATACGTAAAAGTGAAATTCATTGATTTTTCGAGATATATAAAAATCCGCAATTTACATATTAATTGATCTACTTTTTTTTTTTACTTTTTAATAATTTTTTAAACTAGTGTTTTATATATTTTTTTATACGTGGAAAAATTATAGCAAATCGACTAATCTCGGTATTTATTCGTTTTAAAATTTAATTTTTTTTCATAATTTGTGTAACAGCTGAACAAATCTTAATATGTTAATCAGGGATAATCATCTTACTAATAAAATAAATTTTTTAATATTAAATTTACAATAAATAGCTGTTATAAAAAAAAGATTGCGGATTTTTATATACAGTGGCGGTCAAAAGTATTGCATCACCTGGGCAAAAATTTTAAAATAGCAATATCTCATGACTAAAGTAGCACAACGTTACATGAATTTTTTTTTGAATTCGTCAGAATGATTAATTTAATAAAATAAAAAATTATTGCACAATAATAAGATAAAAATTAAAAAATAATTTTTTCTTTATTATTTAAGCGATGCAATTCTTTTGACCGTTATTTTATTTTTTTTTTATTTTATAAAAATTTAACAAAAAGTAATCTAATTACATTGAAAATTTAAAAATTGATTATTTACCATCTTGTATAACCACCGTTAGCTTTAATTACATCATTTATACGGGTTGGCATAGTATCTACCAACTTCTTACATGCATCAACCCCTAACTCAACCCAAACCTTTTGTATTGCATCCCATAACTGATCCTGTGTTCTGATAGGTGTTTCAAGTTGTCTCAAACGTCGATCGATTTCATTCCAAAGATGTTCAATTGGATTTAAGTCTGGAGATTGTGCAGGCCAGTCAAGTACCCTAATATCATTATCCTCAAACCATTTTTTTGTAAGATGTGCAGTGTGTTTAGGATCATTGTCCTGCTGAAAAGTGATATCTTCCTTGTTCATTCCATGCCACTCGATGGTTCCTAATAAGTCTTCCTCCAAAATTTGTCGATATAAATTACCATCCATATGTCCATAAATTCGGACTATATTACCAACTCCATCAGATCTAAAGCATCCCCATACCATAATGCTACCCCATCCAAATTTGACTGTAGGTTTGACATGATGATCGCATAATGGTTCGTCAGGTCGCCTCCAGCAATATTCTCGACCATCTGATCCATAAATCATAAATTTTGATTCGTCAGANTAACAAAAAGTAATCTAATTACATTGAAAATTTAAAAATTGATTATTTACCATCTTGTATAACCACCGTTAGCTTTAATTACATCATTTATACGGGTTGGCATAGTATCTACCAACTTCTTACATGCATCAACCCCTAACTCAACCCAAACCTTTTGTATTGCATCCCATAACTGATCCTGTGTTCTGATAGGTGTTTCAAGTTGTCTCAAACGTCGATCGATTTCATTCCAAAGATGTTCAATTGGATTTAAGTCTGGAGATTGTGCAGGCCAGTCAAGTACCCTAATATCATTATTCTCAAACCATTTTTTTGTAAGATGTGCAGTGTGTTTAGGATCATTGTCCTGCTGAAAAGTGATATCTTCCTTGTTCATTCCATGCCACTCGATGGTTCCTAATAAGTCTTCCTCCAAAATTTGTCGATATAAATTACCATCCATATGTCCATAAATTCGGACTATATTACCAACTCCATCAGATCTAAAGCATCCCCATACCATAATGCTACCCCATCCAAATTTGACTGTAGGTTTGACATGATGATCGCATAATGGTTCGTCAGGTCGCCTCCAGCAATATTCTCGACCATCTGATCCATAAATCATAAATTTTGATTCGTCAGACCAGATTACTTTACTTCAATCTTCTACTGTCAATTTTTTATATTTTTTTGCAAATTTCATACGCGCAATTCTGTGTGTTTTTTTAAGAAATGGCTTTTTACGCTTAACTCTTCCACTCAATCCATTTCTACGTAAAGTCCTCTTTACTGTACTTTCACTAACTTCAATTTTTTGTTCAGTTTTTAATTTTTTTTTAATTGCAGTTGCGTTTGTACATTCACCTGTTGTAATAAATCGCAAAGTGTTTCGTTCATATCGGCCAGTTAAAAGTCTTGGACGTCCAGATTTTGGTCGATTTTTAAAGGTACCAGTTCTATCTTTACGTTGCTTGATTCTTATAACAGTTGATTGAGAAATATTTTCTCTTCTTGCTACATAACGGGAGGGATATCCTTCTTCAAGAAGCGTACAAACTCTGGCTCTTTTTTCAGTAGATAAATAAACCATGAATAGTTTACAAAATTACAGATGACGTAGTATGCCATAAGGTATCATTTTTATATGTGCTACATGATGTGTTTTGATGAAAAAAATTGCGTATAAATTGTTTATATTTATTTTTATAAATCGGTCAAAAAAAATGCATCGCAACTTTTAAAAAAAAATACATTTTGATAAATAAATTTATAAAATAATAAAAAAAAAAGATGATGCAGGTGATAAAATAGGGTCTGACAAATCTATCAAATAAGTATTGTAACACTGTACCTCCGAAATCACATGATATTACAATTTTAAAATTTTTGTTCAGGTGATGCAATACTTTTGACCGCAAAAGTATGGTTTTTGATATACCTACGGTTATTTTTTTGATATATCAAAATTTCATGTGACCAAATAGTTATTTTTTTGATGCATCTTTAAATAAACAATTATAGGCATATCAAAAAAATAACCATTTTTTCAGAAATTTTTGATATATCAAAAAAATAACCACAGGTGTCTCAAAAACGATACCTTTGCCTTTTGACCGCCACTGTATATCGAAAAATCAATGAATTTCACTTTTATTATGTAAATCGGAAATATCGCCCTTTTTCCTAAAATAAATTTGACCGGTTGTTACAAACCGCGAATTAAATCTATTTAGATAAAAATAAATAATAATTTAAATAAGATAATTACGAAAAAACAAAAAATATAAATAATCTATTGATAAAATAAATAAAAATCTATATTATATAAAATAAAATTAATAAATAAGTAAGTTATTAAAATTAAATAAAAAAGAGTTTTAAAAATAAATAAGATAATTTTTTTTATTAATTTTTTAAGTTCTTCTATAATGTTGTTTTCTGTTGTAAGGATGATATCATATTTATCTTTTTTGGCTTCCATTCGTGCTCCAGTTGTATATCCACGACAATACCGATGGTCCCGCGAGCTTCTTTGTCGAGGGTTTTTATTAATTTGGTTACAACTGAGCAATCTAAAGAGTAATTATGTTAATTGATTATTTAATAAGAATAATATAAGAGATATAAGTATACCTATTGCAACAACTAGGATGATTTCTCTATGTCATTAGAGGTTTCGTTTCCATTGTCTATTTATTTTCCATTTCAGAATAAAGTTTTTATGAAAAAAAATAGAAAAGAATTATTTCACATTTAAGATAAACGATCTTCAAACTTTAAAATGGAACTATGTTGTGTTGAAAAATACCTTGTACTTTTTACAATACATAATAATGGTTTTTATAATTTATGAATAACTCAAAATTTCATTTTTTACTTTAGCCTTTTCTTATACTCTACATAATAATTCATTGAATATAACATATCATCCAAAGACTAATGGATTGGTAGAACGATTTAATAGGACATATTTAGAATAATCATCAATTCATTTATACTTCTGTTGATAAGCCCAACTATTAAAAAAAATAGGCCGAATATCAGATAGTTAATGAAATGAATATTTATTTTAAAATGATTATTAGCATTATATATTGTTATTCATATTCCGAAATTATCTAAAGAAACGATTAATTATCAAAGAACCATACCATAATTAAAAGTAAAATATACCCCAAAACATTTATAAATTTTTTTTAAATTAAATGAATCACTTTTTTAAAATTTCATTCTAGAGATTTGCCTTTAAATATTTTGTTGCCATAAAATTTATTTTTGAATGAATGCTGGTATTCAAATACATTATATCTTTATCTAAAATAATTGAATTACTTATAAATATATATTGTTTGACATTATATGTAATAGATATCATAAAGACAAGCGATACCCTATAAATCAATAAAAAGCAAATATCAAACAAGATATAATCATTTAATCTAAATTTATGATAAAAGGCCAATAATATAATACATTTATTTAGTTTAATAAAAATATATTTATATAATTTATATTATAATAAAATAACTAAAATGAGTTTTCCAAATATAATTTATTGATCATTTGAACTGATATTACCTATATATTTATTTATTTCAAATTTTGATTTATGAATTGCTGAACTATGTTGCATTAAAGGTTTGCTTATAAGATATGTTTCGGACCAAGTAACTTCATTATTTGATGATTCAGAATCCCCATTTTGCATTTCTTGATCTGCATGTAAAAACATAAGTGTACTATCTGTAGTTTCATCTAAATCTCCAATCCATTCCTCAAATATATTAAAAATTATTTCAGCAGTTGGTCGTTTAGATGGATCATTGTGCCAACATTCTTCCATCAATTTAACATAACATTGAGGCGTTCCTTTATTTATTTTTGGACGGTATCCATTGAAAATAGCTATTGCTAATTCTGGACCATATAATTCTCCTTCAAATGGTATTTTTCCTGTTGATATTACCCACATAATAATTCCAACACTATAAATATCTGAAGCTTGTGTATATTTATTATTATTCATGACCTCTGGTGCAATATATGGTAACACACCATATGTTCCGAATGATAAGATTTCATTTACTGGTCTACATAATCCTAAATCTCCCAATCTTATGAATTTTGAACCGACATGTGCTTCGGTTATCATAAGGTTGCCGGGATGAAGATCGCGATGAATAAATCCTTTACTGTGAATAGTTTTTAATCCTCTAATGAAAGAATTCAATAACCATAACCGTTCTTTCCAAGACAATTTCTTATTTTGCTGAAGAAAGTCTGGCAAATTTCCATTTTTCATATATCGTAAAACTATAGCATATTCTTTTGTCTCCAGATCTTGTGTTATACCCAAAATTGGTAAAACATACTTATCTCGACAATGGAAATTTACAATTAACTATATTATAAAGTTATTAAGTTAAATTACATATTTCACACATTAAAAAACTTAATACATTCAATATATTTACCTCTTTCAAAAATTCTGAACTAATTTGTTGTGAATTTTTTAGTTTCTTCAAAGCAACCTGATTTGAATTATAGGATCCAAATAATTCTTCAGGCATATGTGTCCATTCTGCTTTCCAAACACTACCAAAACCCCCTTTAGCTAAATATTCTATATTTTCGAATTTACTATAATCTATCCATCTCCAAATTTCCCATTCCTCTGCATTTTCATCTAATTGAGACATTCGTATAATTCTGTCAACTTCATAATTACCACTGGTCCATTTCGACAAATAGCTTATTTCAATAAGTTTACAATTTAGACATATATTTTTGTATATATTTAAATTTCCACAACCATGACATATACCAAAACTTTGATAATACTTTATACAGATTTCATTGCAACCATTTTTCTTCCAGCAAATACAGCAAATGTTATTATCATCTTTAGTGTCTTGAATTAATTTAAATTTTTTTTTCTTAAATTTTGAGATTCCAATTTCATTTCGATATAAATATTCGACTAAACTCTGACCATATTTATTTCCTCCTTCAGCCGATTTATTGTACCAATATAGTGCTTTCTCTTCATCTTTTGTTGTTCCAATTCCATTTTCATAACAATAGCCAAGACTATTCTGTCCATCACTATTTCCACCTTCAGCTGATTTCAAGTACTATTGAAATGCTTTCTCTTCATCTTTTGTTGTTCCAATTCCATTTCTATAACAATAACCAAGACTATTCTGTCCATCACTATCTACACCTTCAGCTGATTTCAAGTACCATTGAAATGCCTCCCCTTCATTTTTTGTTGTTCCAAATCCATTTTTATAACAATGGCCGAGATTATTCTGTCCATCACTATCTCCACCTTCAGCTGATTTTAAGTACCACTTAAATGCTTTCTCTTCATCTTTCGTTGTCCCAATTCCATAGTAATAACATTCACCAAGACTATTCTGTCCGTCACTATCTCCACCTTCAGCTGATTTCATGTACCAATGAAATGCTTTCTTTTCATTTTTTGTCATTCCAATTCCATTTTCATAACAATATCCAAGACTATTCTGTCCACTACTGCTTCCACCTCAGCTGCTTTCAAGTACCACTGAAATACTTCCTCTTCATCTTTTTTTGTTCCAATCCCATATTGACAACAATGCCCAAGGTTACATTGTGCAGTAATATTTCCCCCTTCAGCTGATTTCAAGTACCAACAAAATGCTTTCTCTTCATCTTTTGTTGTTCCAATTGCATGCTGATAACAACTTCCAAGATTATTTTGCGCACCACTATCTCCTCCTTCAGCTGATTTTAAGTACCATTGAAATGCTTTCTCTTCATTTTTTGGGGTTCCAATCCCATAGTAATAATATTCACCAAGATTTTTCTGTCCATCAACGTCTCCACTTTCAGCTGATTTCAAGTACCACAGAAAGGATTTCTTTTCATCTTTTGTTGTTCCGATCCCATGTCGATAACAATGACCAAGATTATATTGTCCATCACTATCTCCACTTTCAGCTAATTTTAAGTACCACTGAAATGCTTTCTCTTCATCTTTTGTTGTTCCAATCCCTTGTTGGTAACAATAGCCAAGATTAAATTGTCCGCTACCATTTCCCACTTCAGCTGATTTCATGTACCACTGAAATGCTTTCTCTTCATCTTTTTTGGTTCCAATCCCATAGTAATAACATTCACCAAGATTATATTGTCCATCCATATCTCCACCTTCAGCTGATTTTAAATACCACTGAAATGCTCTTTTTTCGTCTTTTGTTGTTCCAATCCCGTAGTAATAACATTCACCAAGATTATTCTGTCTTCTACTATTTCCCTCTTCAGCTGATTTCAAGTACCACTGAAATTCTTTTACTTCATCTTCTATTGTTCCAATCCAATTTTGATAACAAGAATCAAAATTATGCTGTCCCGTAATATCTCCCACTTCAGATGATCTCAAGTACCACTGAAATGCTTTCTGCTCATCTTTTATCGTTCCAATCCCATTTTGATAACAATAACCAAGATTATTTTGTCCACTACTATTTCCCCCTTCAGCTGATTTCATGTACCATTGAAATGCTTTCTGTTCATCTTTTGCTGTTCCAATTCCATGTTGATAACAATATCCAAGATTATATTGCCCACTACTATTTCCCTCTTCAGCTGATTTCATGTACCACTGAAATGCTTTCTCTTCATCTTTTTTGGTTCCAATCCCATAGTAATAACATTCACCAAGATTATATTGTCCAGTAATATTTTCCCCTTCAGCTGATTTCATGAACCAAAGAAATGCTTTCTCTTCATCTTTTGTTGTTCCAATCCCATTTTTATAACAATTTCCAAGATTATTCTGTCCATGACTATCTCCTCCTTCAGCTGATTTTAAGTACCATTGAAATGCTTTCTCTTCATTTTTCGCGGTTCCGCTCCCATAGTAATAACATTCACCAAGATTTTTTTGTCCATCAACATCTCTATTTTCAGCTGATTTCAAGTACCACAGAAAGGATTTCTCTTCATCTTTTATCGTTCCGATCCCATGTCGATAACAATGACCAAGATTATATTGTCCATCACTATCCCCACTTTCAGCTTATTTCAAATACCACTGAAATGCTTTCTCTTCATCTTTTGTTGTTCCAATCCCTTGTTGATAACAATAGCCAAGATTAAATTGTCCACTACCATTTCCCATTTCAGCTGATTTCATGTACCACTGAAATGCTTTCTCTTCATCTTTTGTTGTTCTAATCCCATAGTAATAACATTCACCAAGATTATATTGTCCGCTACTATTTCCGCCTTCAGCTGACTTCATGTACCACTGAAATGCTTTCACTTCGTTCTTTGCGGTTCCGATCCCATAGTAATAACATTCACCAAGATTGTTCTGTCCATTACTATTTTCCCTTTCAGCTGATTTCAAGTACCACTGAAATGCTTTCATATCATGTTTTGTTATTCCAATTCCATGCAGATAACAATTTCCAAGATTATTCTGTCCATCACTATCTCCACCTTCAGCTGATTTTAAGTACCATTGAAATGCTTTCTTTTCATTTTTTGGGGTTCCAATCCCATAGTAATAACATTCACCAAGATTTTTCTGTCCATCAACATCTCCGTTTTCAGCTGATTTCGAGTACCACAGAAGGATTTCTCTTCATTTTTTGTTGTTCCGATCCCATGTCGATAACAATGACCAAGATTATATTGTCCGTCACTATCTCCACTTTCAGCTGATTTCAAGTACCATTGAAATGCTTTCTCTTCATCTTTTGTTGTTCCAATCCCTTGTTGATAACAATAGCCAAGATTAAATTGTCCACTACCATTTCCCACTTCAGCTGATTTCATGTACCACTGAAATGCTTTCTCTTCATCTTTTATGGTTCCAATCCCATAGTAATAACATTCACCAAGATTATATTGTCCGCTACTATTTCCACCTTCAGCTGACTTCATGTACCACTGAAATGCTTTCACTTCGTTCTTTGCGGTTCCAATCCCATAGTAATAACATTCACCAAGATTATTCTGTCTGCTACTATTTCCTTCTTCAGCTGATTTTACTTCATCTTTTGTTGTTCCAATCCAATTTTGATGATAAGAATCAAAATTATGCTGTCCCGTCATATCTCCCCCTTCAAATGATTTCAAGTACCACTGAAATGCTTTCTCTTCATCTTTTATTGTTCCAATCCCATTTCGATAACAATGTCCAAGATTATTTTGTTCACTACTATTTCCCCCTTCAGCTGATTTCATGTACCACTGAAATGATTTCTCTTCATCTTTTGTTGTTCCAATTCCATAATAATAACAATTACCAAGATTATTCTGTCCGCTGCTATTTCCTCCTTCAGCTAATTCCAAGTACCATTGAAGTGCTTTCTCATTATCTTTTGTTGTTCCAATCCCATGTTGATAAAAATAACCAAGATTATTCTGTCCGGTACTATCTCCACTTTTAGCTGATTTCATGTACCATTGAAATACTATCCCTTCATCATTTGTTATTTGAATTTCATTGTACCACATGTTTTCAATTTTTGTTGAAATTGGTTTCACCAGAATAAAGTATTTATAAAATCAACTTTGAAATTTAATATATTTTATAGAAGTTTTAAATAAGATATAAAAGGTTTTAAAGATTTATAATATTCAAAAGATTTACAATAAATAATGTTGTCTGTGAAAATAAAATATCCCCACGTCAGTCACTTTTATTTGTCAGATAAGTGCTTGCACACGAATAAATATTAATTTTTTAATAGTGTATTCTTTCAGAACCTTCTGTTTCTTTTATTTTTAACCAATGTATCGCATGGATCTAAATGAGATGAGATTTACCGTTTAAGTAAAACGCTTCCCTAATTTGGGAGATGGCTAAAGCGGAGTTAGCGAAGTTACATTTATTTATATATAAATATCAATTATGCATTATGTAGATCAATATAGATCTCTGCTTTAACGGACCCCCTAATTTGGTATTTGGTATGTGGTATGCAGGGCATTCGCATGAAATTATTAGGTTATAACCTGTCTGCTTTGACAAAAGCAGACAGGTTATAACCTACCACGCAGAAATTGAAGCAGACAATCATTTTGTAAATCACATGCTACAGGGCTTATCCTCTATATAATGAGATAAGCTCACAGCTTATCCTCTATATAATGAGATAAGCTCATGACTTATCCTCTATATCTAGAGGATAAGCCGTGAGCTTATCTTATTATATAGAGGATAAGCTGTGAACTTATCTTATTATATAGAGGATAAGCTGTGAACTTATCTTATTATATAGAGGATAAGCTGTGAACTTATCTTATTATATAGAGGATAAGCTGTGAACTTATCTTATTATATAGAGGATAAGCTATAAACTTATCTTAGTATATAGAGGATAAGTCGTAAGCTTATCTCCTTATATAGAGGATAAGCCGTAAGCTTATCTTATTATAATGAGATAAGCTCACAGCTTCTCCTCTATATAATGAGATAAGCTCACGGCTTATCCTCTATATAATGAGATAAGCTCACAGCTTATCCTCTATATAATGAGATAAGCTCACAGCTTATCCTTTATATAATGAGATAAGCTCACGGCTTATCCTTTATATAATGTGATAAGCTCACAGCTTATCCTCTATATAATGAGATAAGCTCACGGCTTATCCTCTATATAATGAGATAAGCTTACGACTTATCCTCTATATAATAAGATAAGTTTATAGCTTATCCTCTATATAATGAGATAAGCTCACAGCTTATCCTCTATATAATGAGATAAGCTCATGACTTATCCTCTATATAATGAGATAAGCTCACGGCTTATCCTCTATATAATAAGATAAACTCAAGACTTATTTTTTATATAATGAAATAAGCTCAAGGTTTATCTTCTATATAATAATTATTCTCTATATAATGGGATAAGCTCAGGACTTATCTTTTATATTAAAATAAACTTACAGTTTATTTTTTATATAATAAAACAAAATTGTAGATTATTTTAGATATGTTTTACATATGTAAAAATTTTTTTTCACTTGTAATTTACAAACTTTAAAGTAATTTTTTACTAAATTATTTCTATTATAATTAAAATTATCTTATTCTTAACTATAAAATAATGTATGTTTCATTTTTGCAGCATCAATATTCATCAAGTTATTACAATTTAAAATTAAATAATACGAAAATTTAAAATTTTTATTATTACTAGATTACATAATAAACTTTTTTATTTAATAATATAATATTAAAACTGCTATTAAGTAAATATAAAGATATAGATAAAATATTTATTCTGTAAACATTTCAAACGTTTTACCATATTGACTGATTATAAAAATTGACTGATTTTCTGTTACACAAAATTTTTTTTTATTTACCTCTTAATAAAGTTAATAAAACTTATTGATAACAGATTTTAACTACTAAGTAAAGTTGTTCTTTTGGAATAAAGTAAATAAAATAAAAGAAAAAATAAGATAAAATAACATTATTAAACCTTTTAAGAAAGAAATAAAACAAATTTCCACAGGGTAAGGGGGTTGGGTTGATGGGTTAGGGTCGGGTTTGATGAGTTGACAAGTACTTATTAACAGGTCTACTTATACTTAAACTCTTATTTACTTAATAAAATATTTTTAAAAATTACAAATATATGTAAAATTTTGTGCCGAATATTTTTATTTAGGAGTTGAGAAATAGTTTCCTTAATAAAATATTGAGATTTTTTTGATTTTTAAATTTCTTTGAAAAATAAATAAAATTATAATTGGCTAAGAGGATATCACCTGATTTAAAATTTTAAGACTTTCGCAATCAGCCCATATGCACAAAAATTGAACATTAAATGGACGATTTAATCTTAAAAGAAAAATACGTAAATATAATTCGTAATTTTAGTGTAACAATTCTGAAAATTTTACAAAATGTATATTTTACTTGTATCTTTATGTTTACTTAGTAACAATTTTAATATTATATTATTAAATAAAAAAGTTTATTATGTAGAAACTAAATTTAATTATAATAGAAAAAATTTTTAAAAATATTTTATTAAGTAAATAAGAGTTTAAGTATAAGTAGACCTGTTAATAAGTACTTGTCAACTCATCAAACCCGACCCTAACCCATCAACCCAACCCCCTTACCCTGTGGAAATTTGTTTTATTTCTTTCTTAAAAGGTTTAATAATGTTATTTTATCTTATTTTTTCTTTTATTTTATTTACTTTATTCCAAAAGAACAACTTTACTTAGTAGTTAAAATCTGTTATCAATAAGTTTTATTAACTTTATTAAGAGGTAAATAAAAAAAAATTTTGTGTAACAGAAAATCAGTCAATTTTTATAATCAGTCAATATGGTAAAACGTTTGAAATGTTTACAGAATAAATATTTTATCTATATCTTTATATTTACTTAATAGCAGTTTTAATATTAGATTATTAAATAAAAAAGTTTCTTATGTAATCTAGTAATAATAAAAATTTTAAATTTTCGTAATATTTAATTTTAAATTGTAATAACTTGATGAATATTGATGCTGCAAAAATGAAACATACATTCTTTTATAGTTAAGAATAAGATAATTTTAATTATAATAGAAATAATTTAGTAAAAAATTACTTTAAAGTTTGTAAATTACAAGTGAAAAAAAATTTTTACATATAAAAAACATATCTAAAAAAATCTACAATTTTGTTTTATTATATAAAAAATAAACTGTAAGTTTATTTTAATATAAAAGATAAGTCCTGAGTTTATCTACTTATATAGAGAATAATTATTATATAAAAGATAAGCTCTGAGCTTATTCCATTATATAAAAAATAAGTCTTGAGTTTATCTTATTATATAGAGAATAAGTTCTGAGCTTATCTTATTATATAGAGGATAAGTTCTGAGCTTATCTGATTATATAGAAGATAAGGCCTGAGCTTATCTTATTATATAGAGGATAAGCCATAAACTTATCTCATAATATAGAGGATAAGCCGTGAGCTTATCTTATTATATAGAGGATAAGCTGTGAGCTTATCTCATTATATAGAGGATAAGCCGTGAGCTTATCTCATTATATAGAGGATAAGTCGTGAGCTTATCACATTATATAGAGGATAAGCCATGAGCTTATCTCATTATATAGAGGATAAGCTGTGAGCTTATCTCATTATATAGAGGATAAGTTCTGAGCTTAGCTGATTATATAGAAGATAAGCCGTGAGCTTATCTCAATATATAGAGGATAAGCTGTGAGCTTATCTCATTATAAAGGATAAGCCATGAGCTTATCTTATTATATAGAGGATAAGCCGTGAGCTTATCTCATTATATAGAGGATAAGCTGTGAGCTTATCACATTATATAGAGAATAAGCCGTGAGCTTATCACATTATATAGAGGATAAGCTGTGAGCTTATCACATTATATAGAGGATAAGCCGTGAGCTTATCTCATTATATAGAGGATAAGCTGTGAGCTTATCTCATTATATAGAGGATAAGCTGTGAGCTTATCTCATTATCTAGAGGATAAGCTGTAAGCTTATCTCATTATATAAAGGATAAGCTGTGAGCTTATCTCATTATATAGAGGATAAGCTGTGAGCTTATCTCATTATCTAGAGGATAAGCTATGAGCTTATCTCATTATATAGAAGATAAGCCGTGAGCTTATCTCATAATGTAGAAGATAAGCCGTGAGCTTATCTCATTATATAAAGGATAAGTCATGAACTTATCTCATTATCTAGAGGATAAGCTGTGAGCTTATCTCATTATATAAAGGATAAGCTATGAGCTTATCTCATTATATAGAGGATAAGCTATAAGCTTATCTCATTATATAGAGGATAAGCTATAAGCTTATCTCATTATATAGAGGATAAGCCATGAGCTTATCTCATTATCTAGAGGATAAGCTGTAAGCTTATCTCATTATATAGAGGATAAGCCGTAAGCTTATCTTATTATATAGAGGATAAGCCGTAAGCTTATCTCATTATATAGAGGATAAGCTGTAAGCTTATCTTATAATATAGAAGATAAGTTGTGTCTTAGTTTTTTAAATCGGCCTAATTTATACTGTTAATGCAGGCCGTCTGCGTTACAGGATATAACCTGTCTGCTTTTGTCCACGCAGACAGGTTATATCCTAAAAAATCATGCGAATGTGGTGGTGGTATGGTAATTTTGAGAAAAGTCGAATCGGCCATCAATTTGGGTCATATTGCAACAAATGAAAATGAAATTTTTATATTCAAGGCATAGAAAATTAATCAAAATTATAGATGCGTCGGTTATTATATCGTCATTAAATAATAGTTGATTAAAACCTTTTGTGCTTTGGCCATGACATATATTTACAGAAAATGCATAACGAATAATACCAATTATATTATCAAGTGTTCTTTCCATTGCTTTAACTGGAAACAGAAGAAAAGTTTCGTGCACTATTTTATTAAGTGCACGAAATTCATAACTATGTAGTCCACTTTTGGTAATTATTGTTATTTTTTTTTCTAATTATTCTTCCAAAAAATAAAATTCTAATCCTTCATTTATTACATGTATTGCCGTTCCTGCAAATTCTCCACCTGGTAATACTTTCTTCTGTATAAATTCAAGAATATCTGAATTATTTATTAAATTTTTTTTCCAATATGGTTTATAATCAGAATTACAATTGATAAATCAGTAGGATTAGGTTCCAAAAAGATGGTTGCAATAGAAGATCGATTTCCTTTAAACGTTTTAATGAATTTATCCATTGAGAAAATGTTTCGAACATTGATCCTTTTTGTTATAATAAATTTGAGCTTTATATTATAAAAAATTACACCTTCAAAATATTTATCTAAAGTTGGAAAAAAATAAACTTTTTTTCCTTTAAGATCGACTGATATCATAATTATCAAAATTATTAATTAAATTATTTCTAAGACTTCCACCTCTATAATAATATAAAGCCATCATATATTTGTGAGTTTTTGGATCTTTTGTAATTCCATAAAGTGTAGTTTCTATATCACTTGTTTTTCATATAATTTTTTTATAACTATTATATATAACATATTTTTATTCTTGCCATATTTACAATCATTCAATAAAGCTATACTATAACCATAACCAAATAAATCAGCAAATTTATGTCTACAAACTTCAAAATTTACAGTGTCCCAAGTAGATCTTTGGACAAACCCAAATTGAATTTCATAAGTGGCCTATATAAAAATAAATATAAATAAAAACAAATATAAACATAATATGTGGTACAGTACGAATTTAATACAACATCTAACTCAATAAAGTTTGTAATAATAATAAATAAATAAATTATTCAATTTCGATCACAATCACTAGTAATATCGAAAGGAAATTCTTTCTGTAATAATTATTATTCTTACCATTATTCAATGAAACTCTTTGTGGGGGAGAATTAAATGTTAACTCAAGAATCGTCTATTTCCAATTTACCGAGGTCTCAAAATCTAGTCTAGAAGAAAAAGAAGTTATTGAAATCACTTACAAAAGTACTGATCTTGGATAATTTAGTTTCAAACAGTAATGATGTACGTGATCATAAATCTTTTAAACGATAACAATAACATAATAGTAAATAAATTATTATATAATTATAACGATAATAACTTCAAAATTAAAGTCAAATTATTATATCTACTTTTACTGAGCCACCTAATCCTGCATCACGCCCTTTTTGAAGATGATAAATTTCGACTAGACAAATAAATATATAAATTAAATAGAGATGAAAGAAAATATCAGTAAATATAATAAAAATAATATAATATAAAAAAAAAATAAAAAAATAATTAAAAAAAAATAAAAGATAATTAAAATAAAAAAAAATAATTAAAAAAAAATAAAAGATAATTAAAATAAAAAAAAATAATTAAAAAAAATAAAAAATAATTAAAAAAATAAAAAATAATAAATAAAAAAATTATTACGATATCTTCAATCATTTATGCAAGTGGACCACCATCTCCATCACCATTTCCAAATAAAAGTAAGGCTTTATTACTCCATTCGTTATCTTTATGATATTTAACACTATGAATTAATTCTGAATCAAGCTATACGTGTTGCCCAAATCCCAAATAATTTGGGATTTGGGACGCCAAAATGCACAAATTACTAGTATTTGGGATTTGGGATTTGGGATTTCGGCAAAAAATACTAATTATAATTTGGGATTTGGGATTTGGGATTTCGGCATTTGGGATTTCGGCATTTGGATTTCGAATTTGGGCGGCAGGTATAAATCAAGCACTTTTAATAATCTGTAGTAATTGTGCAGAATAACCAAATGGATCAGGAAGCCAAAATATTTTACATCTATACCAAAATTATTTTCAAAGAATCGTTATCTAAAAAATTATTTCAATATTCTATAAGCTATACTGTAAAATATGAAAAAAAATATGTCAAAATATATATATAAATTAATTACCCGAATAGAAATTGCCAACAAAATAGCACACTACTGGGAATATTACAATCCATTTCTACCCATATCTTATAAATATATAAATATATATAAATATTAATAAATATAAAATATATTTGAAAGTTAATATATATTTAATGAGCGAATCTATTTGTCACCACTGGACAAAATTATCTAACCCTAACCTTAATTTTGCCCAGATAAATTCTAATTTTGCCCAATGGTGACTATCACTGGTGGTTACAAATAGATTTTTTCATATTTAATAAATAAAATTATATGTAAAATATAATACATAATAAATATCAGAATACATTATTATATGAAAAAAAAACTCTTTCCGGTACATCAAATTTTTATGAAAAAAATTTGGAATTGGTTTATTTTACTAGTTTTTATTTGACTGTTTCGCTCAAGTATGAGTGGACTACCAAAAAATTGACCTAGGAAGATGGTCACTAACTATTCCTCGTCAAAAGGTAAGACCAATAAAACAAAAAATACGCTCAAATTCAATCCGCTATGTAGACAACAAAACTCTTTAGGTCGAAGAAAGACAACTGATACAACTATTGTACAAGGAGAAAGCTTTTCAGAGAGCTCTAATACTACAGGCTACAACACACTCCCAAAAGTTATCATCCGAACTCAAGACAATAATCCGTTAAAAGAACAAACGGAGTAAATATGGAAACAGAAACATTGGAAAAAAACATTTCAAATGATAGTCTCGGCTAGTAACAAGTTACAAATTAACCCAAGCTAATATACAGGAAGACACCCAAGAAACAGAAGCAAATGCTGATAACGAATTTATTCTATCGTTTGAAAACATTAACGAAAACCAACTCGACTGGCGCGAGGCTTTCAACGCTAAGTATAAACTTTAGAAGTACACGCTGCGCATTCCAGATAAAAATATCGGTGAAAAAATCGAAAAAGTACTCATTCCACTGCACCACTGATTGGTAAGAATTTAACAACTCAAATTTTGTGCTTGTGAGATGATAAATTTATATTCTGGATAAATATCCATTAATCCAACTTGTGTTGACCAACTTCTTGTTGCCTTTCTTTTAGTTTCATCAAACGGTATAAAAAATAAAATGTGATTGAATTAAATTAAATCAAACTAAATATATATATATATATATATGAAATTAAAAATAATTCAAAAAATTATTTAAATTACTTACCATAATCAAGCTGTATCAATATGACAATTTTCCACTGCCGTTAATTTAAATTGATCACTACTTCCATTTTTATGTCTCAAAAATTCTTTAGATATCAAAAGTGCTTTTTCAATAGAATTTTCTTCTTGTGCTTGAAATGTATTAACTATTTTATTGGCTGTATATAAGGCTTGAGTTGCTTTCGAATTATCTTGAGGAAGTTCTTTAGTGATATTAAGAATTATTTCAAAATCATATAATTCTACTTGTTCTAAAGTGAAGTGTCTCTGTGATCTGGTGGATTATCGCGGTTTGCAAATTAGTGCAATCATGCATAAAACCGATAATCTAATTTTTTTTTTTTTTTTCCAACGGAGCCATGCTCCAATAAATTTTTTATTAATAAAATTATAATACAAGCTTGTACATAAGATTATAATATATCTATTGAAACTGACTAAAATAAGCTATGCTAAATTTACCGTCCGGCCCATCGTTGCCTAAGTTATTAAGCTTAGGAACTGATGGCCATGTCCCCATCAGAAAAAATTTTTATTTTATATAAATTGTTTCCTTTATAAGTAAAAGTATTAAGAAAAATTTCATTTGTAAAAAACTCTAAATCCTCCTCTTTCTGTTTTTGTTTTCTTTGAAAATTTATTTTTTCCATCATTTTTGATATATGCAAATTTCCCTCTTTTATATTTGATGTTTTGTCAATCTGTATTTTTGTCCTTTTATCATTCCTTATTTGTCTTGTTCTTTTATCTTTATTAGTTATGCCATTCTTTATCTCCCATTCAATAATCTTATCACATCTTTCTTTCCATATCTGTTTAAGTATTTTCTGAAACTCTTCTAAAACATCTATGATTATTTTATTTGCCTTTGCTTTTTTGTTTCTACAAATCTTTTTTACTTTTGTAACTAAAATATTGGGTATAAAGCCTTTAATAACATCAAAAAAACTTAAGTCTGAATAATTTTTTGATAAAGTATAATCCTTCTCATATGTATAGTTTAGAATATCAACTTCACTTACAACTTTTTTAATTATTTTAATGTCTATACCAGGTTCTTCCTTCTTGATTTTTTCAATTAAAATCTCTTTGAATTTATTAGTTAAGTTCTTTATTGGATCTATTTGCCCTTTTCGTTTGCANTGAATCTTTCCTGATATTTAAAATTCAACATCAATTTAAGTCTATTAATTTCTTTAATTGCATCTTTGACAGGTGTTTCTATTGGAGTAAATTTCCATATTGGTATGAAGCTACGGTCTGTTATATTGTTGTAATTCAGAGATATTGTTGTGCCTTCGAAAATATTATTTGTGATACCTTCTATAAATCCTGGTATTTTAGCTAAGGAGTCCGCGATTTCATTGTATTTATCTCCTGAGTGTGCTTTGACTTTATGACAAATTATCTTTAGTCTTCTTTCCTGTACAATATCATTTATCATTTGTAAAATTACTGGATTTTTATTCTCTGTCCATATCTTGTATTTATTTGTTTTGTAATTATTTTTATATTTTGTATAGCACATGTGCTATCAGTATATATTATAACTTTGGACCTTTTTGGCATTACTATCAAAGCTGTAAATATTGCCATTAATTCTGCCCTCATTGATGATGGAAAATTTTTTATATTACCACGAAAAGTTAGTCTTTCATAATCTTTTACTTCTGGTATAACCCATCCAAAACCCATGATGTTTTCTGTTAAAGTTGTTTCTAAAGAACCATCTGTATATACTTTAACCTGTTTTTTATTTTTAAGTTTTTCTTTGATATATATAAGCTCTCTTATGTTCTCATCCTCACAGTTTATCCATTTTTGTATTTCATGATATTCACTTTTTCTCTGATTATCTTCCTCATCTATTATGTTTAATGGAATATTTAATGTATCATTTTCTTGAACATCTTCATAATTTTCCATTATAGCTGTCGCCCTGTATAGATCTTTAACATTCATTCTTATCCTATTCTTGAAAGATTTTGTCAGCGTGTTGGATGTAGATTTCTTTGAATATATTACTGGAATCTCAATCTTATCTTCTTTGTTTTTGTCTAGTCTATATACACATTCCTCATTGTTTTCCCTTGTATTTATCTCACAACCTTCACATGGTAAAAGTACTGATGTGGGTTCCAAGTTTGTTGTTACAATATTATAATGTTTCAATTTTTGTGTATTTCCCTTATCAATTACTTGTTTTCCCCTTTTATACTCTTTTCCTATTATTAATTCATTATTTTCTTTGTGTGCGATCCATAGTTTTTTTGTGGATACATGTTTTTTTGTTAAGTTATTAAAGGTATTAAGATTATGTGCATAAAGATTTCTTAACTTGTCTTGTATCATGTTAGTTATATAATCTTTTTTTTGGTCAATATAAGTATACCATCCTGGTGGCTTCCCTCTCTTTGGACGTGTAGTTTGAATATGATGCCAATCCAGTATGTCTTTAAAATTTAAATTCATTATTTGTTCTACAAACATTATTCCATTTTCCCTTAAGCCTTTATGTAATAATTTTTCTTCATATCCCAGGTCTTCCCATAATTGTTTAAATGTATATTTGCCCCCACTAGGGATTGTAATTATTGATTTTCCTTTGTATGTAGATTCCCATACAATTAATTTTTCTTTTGCTTTGCTTATTATCATTGCATTTAGATTAAAATTGTCTTTTATCTTATATATCAAATTCTTATCAAATATCAATTTATCAGTCCATAACCAATTTTGAAATTGTTGTAATCTTATCTTTGTTGATTCTCCTAATAAATCATCCCTATTTATTCTATCGTTAAAATTTTTTATATGTAATTGTAATTGTCTATCTTCAATATCAAATATATTATATCCTTCTTTCAAGTGAAAGATACTGTTAATTGCTGTTTGTGCAAATCCAGCTTTATGTTTAAATGTCTTAAGACATATTGAGTTTATTTTCTTACACATACTTGTATTTAAGTAAACATCATTTANTTGTGTTGTTTCCATTAAATATCCCTCTTTCATATTCTGTATTCTTTCTAATAGAGGGTCATAATATATCCTCCACAAAAGAGGAGATAAAGAGTCCCCTTGCTCTATTCCCATTTTTGGATTAAAAGGGTCTGTGAGACCATGGAAAGTAATTACTCTATTAGATCTTGTTACTGTTAGTTTATGTATAATTTCAATAATATTGTTAGGTATTTTAATTCTTTCCATGCTTTTTTTGAGTATATCATTATTGATAGAATCGAAGGCTTTTGAAATATCTTGTGATAGAATCCATATTTCTTTTTTATACTCTTTTGCTTCTTCTATGCAGTTGTTAAGAATATGTATTGGTCCTTGTACTGAGCCTTCTGGAAGACCCGCCCAATTATTTTCATTTAAAATTTTTTGTTTTGTCAGAACTTTACTTAATCTATTGTAGATCCCCTTAGAAAAAATTTTCCTTGCTGTTTCTAGTAATGTAATTGGTCTAGTATTCCACATATTTTTTTCCCAATCTTTAGGTTTTGCAATTGGAAAAATATACCCCTCTACCCACTCATGGGGTATTTCTCTACTTTGTAATATATGATTAAAAATATTAATTAAGAGTTTTAAAGTTTCTTCTCCCATGTGTTTCCACAGTTCATTTGTTATCATCGTTGGACCTGGTGCTTTTTTGTTTGGAGTTTTTCTTATTATTTTCTGTAATTCCTCAACTGTAAACTTTTATTTATGGAGTTATACCATTCATCTTTAATGTTTCCTTTAACTTTATATATGTCTTCCCAATTTCTGTATTTGTCAATTGGGTCTATATTTTTCTCTGTTATCCAATTTTTAAAGGTATTCTTAATTTCTTGTTTTATTTCTTCAGGATCTGTGATAACTTCTGTTTCGCACCCAACTTTCCTAACTATACTATCTGTTACTATCTTAGGCTTCTCTCTTTTTAAAACACTATTTAAGTAATTCTTTTTATTTTCTTTAAAATTTTTTTGACGATTTAGTATATTCTCAATAATTGACTTGTGTTTTGTTTCTTTAATTTCATTTCTAAAAATTTTCCTTAAGGAATAATATGTTTGTCGAGTATTTACTATCCATTTTGTGAGCTCTTCATTACTTTTTATTAAAGGATTTTCTACTATAAAATTATATTTGTCTTCAAGAATTTTAATTTTTTCTTCTACTTTTTGTGCTATTTGGGGTTCTATATTGTCTTTTTTAAAAATTTTTTGTCTGCCCCATTCATATATTTTTCTTAGTATTATGATTTGATTATATGATTCAAAATGATGATGTAGCTGTTTTTCTTCTGAATATCTGCCCATTGTAATGTATTTCTTTTTTGGTAAAATCTCATTTCTTAAAAAATTCCATTTTTCTTCTACTGATCTATGTTGAATTTCCAAATTATATTTTATATGTTCTTCTATTTCATCCTCAAATTTCTTCCAAACTTTGTTAGATGTATTTTTATAATTAAATGATATTCTATTTATATTTTCCGCATTTTTGATTCTTCTTCCATTTTGATATTTGTCTTGAAAAAGGTCAAATTTTAAATTTAATAAAACTCCTGAATGATCACTTTGTGCTATTGAGCGTGTGTCTATTATTATAGTATTTAACATGTGATCCAGTATATTATCTGATATCCAGATTTGATCTATTCGACTTTTTATATCATTTGCTTTATTTCTCCATGTGAAATCTTCTGTTTGGTTTTCTGTTTGGGTATTTGTTTTTAGAGCTTCTTTATAAATTCTATATGCATCAGTATAGCTATTATTTAGCAGATATCTCAGAATATGACTTTCTGGTTTGTTTGATCTTAAATTTAATGTTATATTCTTATTAAATCTATCTAACCTTGGATTGGGTGTTGCATTGAAGTCTCCTATTACAATTGAATAATGTGTTTCTCTATCTCGGTGCTCCTCAAGCTCATTAATTATCCATTTTGAAATATGGGATCTTTCTTTGCTTTCTGTTGCATTTGCTGGGTAATATATAAGAATAATTTGCATTTTGATCTTTTTTTTAAATGCCATCTTGATTGATATAATATTGCCTTTATATTTTTTAGTTTTATAAATGTGTTTTGCCCATTTACTCTTGATCATTAAACATAGACCTGAACCCTTAGATTGTTCACTATCAGCCCATATATAACTATATTCATTTTCTCTATGCAGTGTTTGATTTATTATTATATCTTTAAATATATATTTACTGTTATTACTATTTTTATTTACCCATGTTTCTGTTAAACCAATAATATCATATTCATTTTCAATACGAAAATTAAACCAATCAATCTGTTTTAGAGTATCATTTATTCCTCTTATATTCTGTGTAAATATTTTAAAAGTTTTTTCATCAGAATATGGCCCGTAACCTCCTTTATTGGACTCTTTGTAACTCCTTCCCTTTAATAGATTGAATAGGTACTTTTCTTCTTTTTTTTATTTATTTTCTTATTTTAAAAATTTTTTTCTTATTTTTATTATATTTTTTTTCTTTATTTTCCATATATACTATCATATAATATTTATATAAAAAAAATGTATTAATTAAACCCCCATAATATATATATACCGTACCTAACATATTCCAAAAATTATCCCTATTATTTAAAGTTAATGAGTTACTATCTTGAAGATATAACTCCTTTTTTTCTCCAGATTTTTTTAATTTATTAAACAAAGATAAGATTCCCAACACTTGGGAATTCTGGCTCTGGTAATTTTTCCATTTCCACAAATTCTTTTGGTAAGTGACGAAAAAAATAATATGTTTTTAATACATTTACAGTTTCATTATATTGTTTTTGAGTTTTAATAGGTAAATCTATTTTCCAATCCTGTCTGTTTCTGTGTTTTTCTTGTAGGTCTTTTATTGTTGTTTCTAAATTGGGTAACAAAGGCTTTCTCACATAATCTGAAATAATCCATTTGTCTGGTAATATCTTAAATTTGTAATACTTTCTTAATTTTTTTATCTCTGTTTTTAAATTAATTCTTCTAATTGGTAGTTTAATTCCAGAACCTGCTTCCGCTGCCTTCATATCTTCAGGTAATGGTATTCTTCTATCTAATTCATAATTTATCCATTGTTTCCCTAGAGGCACTTCATAGTCATAGAGTGGGTATAAGAAACGAGATAATTCTCTTGCTTCTACAATACAGGTTGCTGGAACTTTAATTTCTTGTGGTATTTGAATTTGTTTAGGTGAGGTTGGTAGATTTGATCTTTGATAAAAGTAATTTTCTGGAAGTTTTTCAAAGTTATAATGTGTACCTAATTCTCTTAATAAGTCTTTAAATGAATAATCTTCTGTTCCTCCCCTTTTCCATGGTAGATATTTGTTGCAATTTAAACTTATATCTTCTGGATTCTCTGGTAAATTTGGCTTTTGTGACTTTTTTATGGATGGTAAGTTAAAATAATACTCTGGTAATTTCTCTGGTATTTTGTAATATGATTTAAGGTGAAATCTGATTGTGTTTAGATTTTTTAATTTTCTTGGATCTGTTATAGGAAAGAGGTTTCTCACTTCCCTTCTTAAATCCTGCCAGTTTTCTGGCAATGTTGGTTTGGAAACAAAGTAACTCTCTGGAAGTCTATCGACATCATAATACTGTCTCAAAAATGCAACAATTTCTTTAATTGTTTGTCTATTCCTAATTGGTACTGTATGTGGTAACCCATCAAAAATTCTCTGTGGAAGTTTTGAAAAATCCATTGGTAATTGTCTTTTTTCTACTTTAGCAACTCTATTGCAATATTCTCGGACTTTGTCAAAGTTAAAATCTGCTTTGGATGGTCTTTCTCCTCTCTCAAAAAGTAACCAATTTATATGTATTATTCGGTTTGCTAAAGATCTTCCATCCAATTCATTTAAGTTAAAACTCCTTAAAGCTTTCCATGCAAAAATTATACGTACATTCTGTCTAATTTTTCTAATATTGTCAGTTCCAATATTGAAATCTATTTTATGTTTATCCTTATATTGTTGTATAAATCCTCCTACCAAATTTTCAAAAACTTCGATATATTGTGGTTTCTCATCATGTCTTCCATAAAATCTTTTAAAAAAGTGTAAATCTCTTATACCTTCATTTATTGTTTTAATTAAGATATGATCCTCTTCGCTTGTTTGTAATTTTTTCTCACATTGGAACAAAGCCTCAATATACTGTACTGTAAGGGAAGTATTACTAAATACCTTAGGTAAAATTTTATAATTGTCTAAATCTATTGATTGATCTTCATTTTCTTGTTCTACAAGTTCTTGTGTGACTGTTGCATCTTCCATTTCTGTATCTGAGATTTCTGTATTTGTCTGTGTTAAAATTCCCTCCATACTGTCCACAAAATCTTTTACATTTTGTGGTAATATTACTGAATTATCCTTACTATTTTCATTAACATTATTATTGTTGTTATGCATGTGTAAATTAAATGGTTTTGTTTGTATTACCTCTTCTGGTATTAAATTTTGTGTAATCTTTCCTTTTTGTATTCCCATTTGTTGTGTCGTGTCCTTGTTTATCGTATTACTACCCCTTTGTTGATCAAATTCAGGGTTAAGCTGATTTTCCTTTTCCAAATTATTATCTGTTTGATTTTTATCCTCATCATATGCTTCTTCAAAAAGTGCATACTCTTCTGAAGATATGGGATATAAATCACTTACAGTCTTAAATTCTTCCCATTTTATGTATCTGCTGTTGATTCCAAATGCACCTATTGTTCCAATTCTAACTGTAACAATATTTTTCTTTTTGTTGTGAATAAAAAATAATGTAATAAAGTCTGCTGGTCTTGTTTCTAAAGCCTCCTTTACTTCAGTTTCATTATCATAGTATTCTTTTGAAAAAATATATTTCTCAGGATATTTGCTCATTGTGGGTAGTTGGATAAGGTTTTTTGTTGCACCCTTAATAATTAAAACTTCATCACTCTCTGTTGGTTTTAAAAATAATTTCACTTCTATTTGATTGTTATCTTTGGGTTCTAAAACTTTTGCTCCTATGAATTTATATTCAAGGTCTCTTTCTCCTGTTGGAGGACTCTTTCCTCTTAACCACTCCATTAAAATGAAAATGTTAATATGCTCTATTGACTGTAAAAATTTAAAATTTACTACGTATTTTTAACAAAAATTTGATGTGCGGGAAAGAGTTCCAATTCCTATTTTCAACCGATAATCTAATTGATTTAATAGTCGACTAAATCAATTAGATTATCGGTTTTATGCATGATCGCACTAATTTGCAAACCGCGATAATAAATCCATTTAATCCATTACCAAACATTCCTATAATTATCTAATACATAATAAATGTAATCATTTTATTTTTATTAATATTTTTATTTTATCCGTATTTTATTGGAATAAATTTAAGTGATAGAAAATACTATTACAAGCCATTTCTAAATAGAATTCAAATTTTCTCCCTCGTGCGATTGACGGGTGTATTCAACGTGACGGTCACTATCACCTAAAAATTAATTAAAAATAAAATTTGAAATAAAAAATTAAATTAAGTTTAAAATAAAATTTAAAAAAAAATTTAAAAAAAAATTTACAATAAAATTTACAATAAAATTTGAAATAAAGTCAAAAAAGACCCGTAAGTCCTTGAAGAGGAGTCCCATCAGTGGCCCAAATCATTCCTTCATTATTTATGTTCCATAAGAATTGCACTTTTTCCAAAAGAGTCGCCCCGTTTAGGTTCATAACTTCTAAAGATATTCGTAAAAGTTGAGGAGCTTTATATACTTGTAATTTAATATATTTTTCTGATTCGGTGCGTTTCTTATGAGACGTGAATACAAATTTACATCTGAAAAAAATATTTGGAAATAAATTTATCACAACGTTCTAATGTTATATCATATTTCGAGATACTCGAGGATACGAATTCATAGCGAAGACTGATTAGATTATCTAAATAAATTTGCTATATTTATTGACTTTCTTGTGTTATAACATTAGAATTATTCGAAATTTTGGCAAAATTATTTTGAATTGTTTCGAAAATACAAACAGAAACAATTCAATAACTTTTTGACTGAAAATCAACTACAAAATGAAGAAAATCCATTGGAAATTATTGATCAGTAAAAAAGAATAATACATACGGATGTAATAAAAAATTAACTTCTTCCATAAACCATTAATGTTTTTATAAGATGCGATTATATACATATAGGTCTGACTATATTATATTATTATATTATTAAGTAGTTAAGAAAAGAACAAGCGAAAAAGAATGGTCTTGTTGGAAATATCGATGCAATGAATAATACCAGGTATTGTTATGATAGTAGCATGGTATAGTGGGTAAAGACAAAAAGGAATCATTTATATTGTTTTTGAAAGCTGCTGAAAAGAACCACGGCATAATTTAGGACGTTATGTCATTATGCGATCAAGAGATTTAAGAAAATGAATTTTTTTTTTTTTAGGTTATTATGATATTATAACATTAAAATATTTTATTATAAAAATAAATCAAATTTTCGTCCAGAATTTAGTTTAAATAAAATCTTAATACTTTGTTAAAATTCATAAACTATTAGACATTTATATTATTATTGATAATTTTAGTATATTATTCATTCCAATTTTAGAAATCATGAATAATGAGATTTCGGAGTACATTGTTATGCAGATTTGGAATGTTCTAGATGAAATCTATTTTAAAAATTCATAACTAAAATTCCGGAATGAAAAATTTAATATTTAAAGTTGTGAATATTCAAATCAAAATTTCATATTCGTATATACATTCATTACAAATAATAAAACATATAAAATTATTCAATAAAAGTTTATTCTTTAACCTTTATTTCTCTTATGATCTTTTTTATATAATTAATGCTTTTAAAATATATATTCCAATCTATTAAATTTTATTATAATCAACCGAACAAATCATCACGTAAATGGAAAATATATATTCCAATGAAAATAAATTTCGTCAGTACTTGAAATTAGCTGGAGAGGGAAATATTGATGCGCAATTTGATCTTGGGAATTGTTTTTACAATGGGATTGGAACCACAAAAAATGAAGAAAAAGCATTTCAGTGGTACCTGAAATCAGCTGAAGGGGGAAACCATGAAGGGCAATTGAATCTTGGAATTTTTTACTCTAATGGAATTGGAACCACGAAAGATGAGGAAAAAGCATTCCAGTGGTACCTGAAATCAGCTGAAGGGGGAAACCTTATGGGACAATACAATCTTGGAATTTGTTATCACATTGGAATTGGAACTATGAAAGATGAAGGGAAAGCATTTCAGTGGTATCTGAAATCGGCTGAAGGGGGAAATAGTAGTGGACAATACAACCTCGGGAATTGTTATCAGTATGGAATTGGAACTACAAAAGATAAAGGAAAAGCATTCCAGTGGTACCGGAAATCAGCTGAAGGAGGAAACCGTGAAGGATATAATGATCTTGGATACTATTATCACAATGCAATTGGGACTACAAAAGATGAAGGGAAAGCATTCCAGTGGTATCTGAAATCAGCTGAAGGAGGAAATCACGAAGGACAATACAACCTCGGAAATTGTTATCAATGTGGAATTGGAACTACAAAAGATGAAGAGAAAGCATTCCAGTGGTACCTTAAATCAGCTAAAGGAGGAAATCACAAAGGACAGTATAATCTTGGAATTTTTTACTCTAGTGGAATCGGAACCATAAAGGATGAAGAAAAAGCATTCCAATGGTTTATGAAGTCAGCTGAAGGAGGAAACATTAAGGGACAGAATAATCTTGGATATCGTTATCACAATGGAATTGGGACTACAAAAAATGAAGGAAAAGCATTTCAGTGGTACCTAAAATCAGCTGAAGGAGGAGATAACAATGGACAATACAACCTCGGAAATTGTTATCAATATGGAATTGGAACTACAAAAGATGAAGATAAAGCATTTCAGTGGTACCATAATTCAGCTAAAGGAGGAAACCATGAAGGACAAAATAATCTTGGATACTGTTATCAAAATGGAATTGGGACTACGAAAGATGAAGGGAAAGCATTCCAGTGGTACCTGAAATCAGCTGAAGGGGGGAGCAGTAATGGACAAAACAATCTTGGATGTTTTTACCAAGATGGAATTGGAACTATGAAAGATAAAGGGAAGGTATTTCAGTTGTTCCTGGAATCAGCTGAAGGGGGAAACCATGAAGGACAAAGAAATCTTGGGAATTGTTATCTCTATGGGATTGGAGCTGTAAAAGATGAAGTTAAAGCATTTCATTGGTACCTGAAATCAGCTGAAGGAGGAAACCGTGAAGGACAAAATAATCTTGGATGCTGTTATCACAATGCAATTGGGACTACAAAAGATGAAGGGAAAGCATTCCAGTGGTATCTGAAATCAGCTGAAGGAGGAAATCACGAAGGACAGTTTAATCTTGGATGTTGTTATCACGATGGAATGGGAACTACAAAAGATGAAGAGAAAGCATTCCAGTGGTACCTGAAATCGGCTGAGGGGGGAAACAGTTATGCACAACTCTGTCTTGGATATTGTTATCACAATGGAATTGGGATTACAAAAGATGAAGGGAAAACATTCCAATGGTATCTGAAATCAGCTGAAGGGGGAGACGGTACTGCACAATACAATCTTGGATGTTGTTATGGAGAAGGGATTGGAACTACACAAGATGAAGAGAAAGCATTCCAGTGGTTCCTTAAATCATCTGAAAGCGGAAACAGTGATGGACAACACAATCTTGGATATTTTTATCACAAAGGAATCGGAATCACAAAAGATGAAGGAAAAGCATTCCAATGTTACCTTAAATCAGCTGAAAGAGGAAACCATATGGGACAAAGCAAACTTGGATATTGTTATTCAGAAGGGATTGGAACCATAAGAGATGAAGAGATAGCATTTCAGTGGTACCTCAAATCAGCCGAAGGAGGAGATCACACAGGACAGAACAATCTTGGATATTTTTATCGCCGTGGGATTGGAACTGCAAAAGATGAAGAGATAGCATTCCAGTGGTCACTGAAATCAGCTGAAGGAGGAAATAAATTAGGACAAAGTTCAATTGAATATTACTATCGAAATGAAATTTCAGATTTAAAAAAAAAGCAGAATAAATTAGACCATCAATGCATCAATTGTAAAAATTTAGATATACTAAATAATACATGTCCAGATTGTAAACTTATAGAAATGCCAAAATGGACTAGTGGTAATAGTGAAATTGACAAGATTATTCAAATGACTCAATCAGATGATACTGCAAATGAATGGGAAATTTGGAGTTGGATAGATTATGGTAAATTGAAAAATATAGAATATTTAGCTGAAGGAGCGTTTGGCAGTATTTGGAAAGCAGAATGGATGGATATGCCCGAAGAAGTATTTGAATTTTATAAATCAAATCAAGTTGCATTTAAGAAACTTAAAAATTCGCAAGAAATTAGTTCAGAATTTTTAAAAGAGGTAAAATATTAAACATATAAATATGTCAATGTTTTTGTATGTTAGTTAAAATATTTATTTTAATTTATTTTTCTAAACATAGTTAACAGCAAATTTCCAATGTCGTAATAAATATGTTTTACCAATTTTGGGAATTACTCAAGATTTCATGACAAAAGAGTATGCAATAGTTTTACGATATATGAAAAATGGAAATTTGAGAGATTTTCTTAGCCAAAATAAATCATTACCTTGGATTGAACGATTATGGTTATTGGGTTCTTTTATTAGGGGATTAAAAGTCATTCATGATAAAGGATTTGTCCATCGTGATCTTCACCCTGGGAACCTGATGATAACTGAAGCATATAGTGACTCAAAATATAAATTCATAAGATTAGGAGATCTCGGATTATGCAGATTAGCAAATGAAACCCTGTCATCTGGAGCGTATGGTGTATTGCCATATATTGCACCTGAGGTATTCAATAAACGTCAGTACACACAAGCTTCTGATATTTATAGTGTTGTAATGATTATGTGGATGATTTCAACAGGAAAGGTTCCATTTTCCGACAGAGCGTATGATCTAGAATTAATTTTTGAAATCATTAAAGGACTTCGACCAAAGATTAATAAAGGCACACCTCAATGTTACATAGAATTAATGGAAAAGTGTTGGCACAAAGATTCAGATGAACGTCCAAGCGCTGAAATGATTTATGATGTATTAGAAAATTGGATTGATTTATTTCTGTATGATAAGAATAAAAAAACAGGAGATTCACTTATGTTTTTAAATGCAGACCAAAAAATGCAAGATGAAGATGTTGATGAATATTTATCTTCTACTGAAACTACTCATTTTGAAGCACAACTTACAAGTAAACCTTTGCCTCCTTTACCTTTACAAAATTTAAGTATCAGTAATAATATTGATTGGACGAGTCAATTTGATTAATTTAAGTTATGCGATGTCTATTTTTAAGTTATAAATTTTATATCACTTATATTATTTTGTTGTTATTATTTTTATATAAATATCTGTACTTTTTATGAAACTAAATAAATATATTGTATTTACAACATCAATAATATTTTACTGAAAAAAGATGAAAACGGAAATGGAAAAAACCTAGAAGTTGGTTTATGAAAAAGTCTTTCGATGTTAATTGGAATGACTTTATTCAAGAATAATAATAATAATAAATTATTTTTATTTTATTATACTTTGCTGCTGTATACATAATTTCTGTAATTATATAAGATCAAATAGCATCAGGAAGTTTTTTTATCCGTAAATTTACGCAATTTTGCGTAATTTTGCGTAAATTTACGGTTAAAAAAACTTCCTGATGTATGATTTATTTTTTAAGTTCCAAAGTCTATTTTTTTATTATTACGATTGATTGTTGCAATTGACCTTTATGATTGATTTATCGACATGACCAATATTTTTTGCTGTTCCTAAAATTGTTACGAAATATTATTTATTTTTTCATTTGTTTATTTTTTCATAAATAACATAATTGTCTCTGGTGTGGTCTGTCTCTGAAAACAAAAAAAGTCATGAATATCTTATCTATTCTTCCATTTCATTTTTTTTCTTTTATTTTCCAACTTTAATTTCACTATTTATTCTTATCTTTATTTCGAATTATTCAATATAAACGTTTTTGAATTTTTTATTGCTTTCGTCTGGAAATAATATTGTTCATCCCTTAATTATTGATACCTAGGAATGGATAAACTAGAAACTATTATCAATTTTAATAATCGATAAATTATCATAAGGTGATATTAAAAAATAGTAAACCTAATTTTATGCAAACTTCTGATTGCATATTTAAAATACAATATATGAAATTAATTTGTTTATAGTAAGTAAAAAAATATACGCATAAGAAGAACATTATGTTTTCTTTTTCTTTTGACATTTTTATCATTATCTAAACGACATTTTTTTAGAAGCAACTTCATATTTAGATCGTAATCGAAACGTTGTCCAATGTTGCCTCGAAACATCACCAGTTTTCATATCAGGATTCTTTTCTCGAATCTTTTATTTGATTAATTACCTTATTGAAGATCAATAGCGCATTCATTGGCCACTTAACATTATTAAAAGTGGTAAGAACAGAAATAATAGTAGTAGTAGAAGTAGTCATACATAATAGGACCACAAAGCGCTAAAAAAAATAATACAATTAAAATTTATCAAAAAGAAATAATCTGATGATTTAGAAAACTATGAAAATTAATTAGTGAAAAAGTCCACAAAATTATTATATCATATTTCAATATATTTAATTTAATTGGTTAAAACAATAAGAAATAGTGAAAGAAATACGCTCATAAATATAATAGAAAATGAATTCTGAGGATTAATAGTGAAGGAAAATTTTATTGATTATAATTATAAAGTAGAAATAATTTAATATAGGTAATGTAAAATATAAAATTCTATTGTGAGCCAAAATCTGCTTTGTATAATTAAGTATTATAAAATTCTATATTTAATAATGAATTCAATAGTTAAAATTATTAATAATTAGCCAAATGCGTAGTTAAATTCAATTTAAATTCCATTAAATAGAAATTTGGGATACACGAAATTCAGCGACACTACTAAATATAAGCAATCTGTATTTTTGCGATACAAATTCTTAATGTGTGAACAAACCCTTTAATTTCTTATATTATATATTATTCTACCATAGTATAAAATCGGTGCAAAGAAGTTCAAATTTTATCCAGGCATTGGGGAGAATGATTTATTAAAAAATGACAAATTAATTTAATTATTGTCACTATCAACTACATTAATATTATTTCTCTTGAAGATAGTGATTAGGTGAGTCGATTTTCCAATTATCTACACTTGTACAAAGTTCATTTGTTGCAATAAAGAGCATGAGATTAAGAAAGAACACTAAATAAATTATTAATGACTGTGTTCCCGGTTCTAAAAAACAGCATTAATCAATGAAAGCTTTTGATCTATTAAATTATTATAATAAATTTAAGAATGGTAGATCCTTTGTATATAAAGATGATTTATAAATAAACTTTATTGTGCTATATTAACGTTATAAAATAATTTTCCATAATTTGCTGTGAAAAATATTTGTAAAAATTATATTAGAAATTCCATTTATTGTTGATTGATACCATGAACATTTAATGATTTAATAGCCATTTGTATTCACAAAAACTTATTCCTTCAAATATAATTTTTGTTAAAAATATTATAATTTTCACTATCTCCTTAGCCCAGTTTTCATTAATGTCTTGGGTTCTAAATTTGCATAATAACCAATCTGCTCGAAAATACAAACTATATTAATTCATCAAAAATTTAAGTATCATTTTTTTTTGGAAAAAATATTATTATTATGTTTGTTATTTTCTACTTAATATTCTAGAATATAAATAAATGAGCGAAAAAAATGTGATTCATATATAAAACATAAACAATTTGTATAAGTCAAAATATTGCTGTCATTTATTTATTATATATTTTTTCTTTTTTTTTCACTATCTACTATAATAATTATAATCATAAAATATAAAGGAAACCTGCAAGCAGGGCTCTCCATTTTTTGCCGAAAAAGACACCTCGGATTCTCTATTATCTGAGCAGAGTGAGATAACTCTGATTCTCTCTAATAATGGAGGGAGATGCTCCAACAGTACTTGCAGGAGTATTCCTTAAATATAATAGGTTATAGAGATTTGGAAATATTATGGGACTGATCACGTGATTTACGTATCACATCATAATTTTGATATTTGTAAAAAGAGACGATGGAAATAATAACCGATGATGTTTATTATATAATTAAATATGATAACGTGAGGCACCTTTCACGAGCTTTATTATATTGTACATATTGATTTAATTAAAAGGAAATGGCCAAATGACCTTCAAGTGTCAACAGTTCATTTTCAACGCTTTTAGATATTTTCAATTTCGATGGAAACTTAGTAGGAATTCTTTGATACAACAAAAAAAGATAATAGATAAATATAAATAAATGATAGAATATTATTAATTTTCAATACTTTTCCCGTTATTCGTATGCAAGTACTTTTTAAACTATTTAAAGCTTTGTCTTGTCCACAAAATTAATTATCGAGATCATCAGGCATAATATTCTGTCCAATAAAAAAACTATTCAACTAGACTATGAATTTAGATAAACTTTAAATGTATGCTCGAAATAAAATTATTTAAAAACAAAAAATAAAAAATATACACATCGAAAAGAGAGTATCAAAGTACAGTACTATTTAAATTCATGAGTTTTGATAATATTCCTAATTTATCAATTTCAAACATTAGCAAATAAATATGTCTATAACTTAAAACCATTATTTGGTATGATAAAAAATTATTTTTATTTTATAAGAAAAATTAATTTTAAAACAATTAGCGAAAAAAAGTTTTCTTATCATTATCTGAGATAAAAAATTTAATTATTACGCTATATAGAAATCTCATTTATCATTTTGTACAAAGTACATTATTTTTACAATAAAAGTTACAATAGAAAACAATCAAATTTTTTAAAGAAAAAAAAACAAAGGAAACGAAATCTATTATGGTTTTCCAAAAAAATTTTCCTATTCATAGTTAAACAGTGAGATTCAATCACTTCTATTAATAGAAAATAATATTTTACTAAGGAACATTTGTATCATAACATTTGAAACATAAATTACTGATGAATAATAATAAAAATGCAAACAATTTTTTCAAACTTCGAAACTCAACCAATAAAATAAAATCAAATTAATTATTATTATCTAAATTCATTGTAAAATATACAAATGACAAACTAAAACGCTTCTGACCCTGGATTTTTGTTACTACACAAAATAAAACTTCGACGACGTAATAACATTCTAATGTATTATTGGTGCGTGTTTGATGAATTTTTATGTTATAATTTATCAATTAGAAATCCTTTTCATTAAAAAATCTGAAGTCATGTATCATGGAAATATATTTTATCGTAAGTATTCTAAACATGATATTTTATATTTGTTTTTATATAGGACAATTATGAAACTGCTCAATTATAATTCTTCGACACAAATAAACAAAAATATATTTAATTTTAATTTAGTTTATTAAATTTTGATTTTTTCATAAAATATTAATCCTATCAACTAACAATAATTTTGCGTCATAATCTTCTGCTTTATTTTTTTTAGTCGATACAATATATTCCTTCAAATATTGATTTTTGATTCTGCTGATTTTATATCTAAATAAAATTGAGTAATTGAATAACTACAAGTATCACTGTAAATATTGTCAATAACAGCACTACCACTATTTTTTCCTAATTATTCAAAGCAGATTTCAAATACCAATGCATTTCTTCATCTTTATCTTCAATCATAACTTTTCCAAAATTTCACAGCAGCCTTGATTAATTGAATGCTTATTTATCTATATTGTCATCTAATAAAGACCAGAATTTGCAATTATTAATCTTTTTTCAGTAAAATATTATTGAAGTTGTAAATTAGAAAGTTAATAATATAATATATTTATTTATTTTCATAAAAATACAGTTATTTATTCATATATAAAAATAAAATAATAATATCTGATGATTTGCATAAACTTTATAGCCCAAAAAATGTAAGAAATTCAGTTAAATTAATTGACTCGTCCAATAATATCACTAATATTAAAATTTGAATATTCTGAAGGTAAAGGAGGTAAAGGTTTACTTGTAAAATGTGCTTCGGAATGAGTAGTTTCAGCAGAAGATAAATCTTCATAAACATCTCCATCCTGAATTTTTTGATCTGCATTTAAAAACATAAGTGAATCTTCTGTTTTCAAATCAAACACAAACTCCTGAATCCATTTATCTGATATATTATAAATTATTTCAGCACTTGGATGTTTGGATGGATCTTTGTTCCAACACTTTTCCATTAATTCTATATAACATTGAGGTGTGCCTTTATTAATTTTTGGACGAAGTCCATCAATAATCTGAAAAGCCAATTCTGAATTATACGCTCTATCACCAAATGGTATTTTCCCTGTTGAAATTATCCACATAATAATTCCAACACTATAAATATCTGAAGCCTGCGTGTATTTATTTTCATTTAATGCTTCAGGTGCAACATATGGTAATACACCAAATCCTACAGATGATATGATTTCATTTGTCCTGGATAGGGTTCCGCAAAGTTGGATCGGATCAGATTTTATCAATATTTGGATCGAATCCGTATTCTAATTCTTAATCCGGATCCGGATTCGTCATATACGGATCCAACTTTTTAAAATTCGAATCCAATTTTGATTATATTCGGATCAATCCGAATCCAATCCGAATATTTGAATCCATTAAAAAATATTCGAATCCATTAAAAAATATTCGAATCCGTTAAAAAAATATTCGAATCCGTTAAAAAAATATTCGAATCCATTAAAAATTTTTAATAAATAAAAGATTTTTTCTCCCCCCCCCCTAGAATTCTTCTATCTCACTTTTTTTTCCTCTCCTTCCCCTAGAATTCTTTTATCTCACTTGTTTCTTTTCACGGCTATAGAATCCTCGGATCACGGATCGATTCGAATCCAAAAGAAACAATATCCGGATCTGTCAAATCTCATTTTTTCTGGATTCGAATCAATCCGCAATTCGAAACTTTAAGATCCTATCCGGATCCGTACAGTGCAATCCGGATCCGATCCGTGATTCAGATCTTTTTTGCGGAACCCTAGTCCTGGATAGTTCTAAATCTCCTAATCTTATGAATTTATATTTTTTTGAATTATCATATATTTCAGTTATCATAAGATTTCCAGGATGAAGATCATGATGGACAAATCCTTTACTGTAAATAACGTTTAATCCCCTTATAAATGAATTTAATAACCATATCCATTCAATCCAAGGTAATGATTTATTTTGTTTAAGAAAATCTCTCAAATTTCCATTTTTCATATATCGTAAAACTATAGCATATTCTTTTGTCATTGAATCTTGCGTTATACCAAAAATTGGTAAAACATATCTATTACGACATTGGAAATTTGCAGTTAACTATATTTATAAAAATTAAAAAAAAATAAAAATAAATATATTATATATTACATATTATATATAAAAACATATTGTTATATTATATTGAAATATTTAATATTTACCTCTTTTAAAAATTCCGAACTAATCTCTTGTGAATCTGAATTTCTCAGTTTCTTCAAGGCAACTTGATTTGAGTTATAAAATTCAAATATTTCTTCAGGCATATCTATCCATTCTGCTTTCCAAATACTGTCAAACCCGCCTTCAGCTAAATATTCTATGTTTTTCAATTTATTATAATCAATCCATCTCCAAACTTCCAATTCATTTGCATTTTCGTCAGATTGAGTCATATGAATAATCTTATCAACATCAGAATTACCACTAGTCCATTCCAGCATTTCTATAAGTTTACAATCTGAACACATATCATTTGGCATATTTAAATTTTCACAATTATAGCATCTATTTTTTAATTTATTCCGATTTTTTTTGACATTTGAAATTCCAATTTCATTTCGATAAAAATATTCAATTGTACTTTGTCCATATTTAAATCCTCCTTCAGCTGATTTTCGATACTATTGGAATGATTTTTCGTCATCTTTCGTAGTTCCAGTACCATTTGCAAAACAACTTCTAATGAAAAACTGTCCTCTGTGACTTCCCCCTTCAGTGGATTTCAAGCACCACTGGAATGCTTTCCCTTCATCTTTTGTAGTTCCAATCCCATTATAATAACAATATCCAATGCTGAATTGACCCTCAAAGAAACCTCCTTCAGCTGATTTCAGGTACCACTGAAATGCTTTTTCCTCATCTTTTATTGTTCCAATCCCATTTCCATAACAATATCCAAGATTATATTATCCCGAATGATTTCCCCCTTCAGCTGATTTCAGATGCCACTGAAATGATTTAGCTTCATCTTTCGTAGTTCCAATCCCTTGTTGATAATAATATCCAAGACTGTTTTGTCCATCATGGTTTCCCCCTTCCGCTGATTTCAGGAACCACTGATATGCTTTAACTTCATCTTTTGTAGTTCCGATTCCATTTCCATAACAAAATCCAAGATTGTATTGTCCATCATCATTTCCCCCTTCAGCTGATTTCAGATACCATTGATATACTTTCACTTCATCTTTTATGATTCCGATCCCTTTTCTATAACAATCTCCAAGATTAGATTGTCCTACATGGTTTCCCCCTTCAGCTGATTTCAAGTACCAATGAAATGCTTTCTCTTCATCTTTTGTGGTTCCAAACCCATCTCGATAACAATATCCAAGATTGTTTTGTCCTTCATGGATTTCCCCTTCAGTTGATTTCAGGTACCATTGGAATGCTTTAATTTCGTCTTTTATAGTTCCAATCCCATCTCGATAACAATTTCCAAGATTGTATTGTCCTGCATGGCTTCCCCCTTCAGCTGATTTCAGGTACCACTGATATGCTTTAACTTCATCTTTTGTAGTTCCGATTCCATTTCCATAACAAAATCCAAGATTGTATTGTCCATCATCATTTCCCCCTTCAGCTGATTTCAGATACCATTGATATGCTTTTACTTCATCTTTTATGATTTCGATCCCATTACCATAACAATATTCAAGACCGTTTTGTCCTGCATAATTTCCCCCCTCAGCAGATTTCAAGTACCAACGAAATGCTTTCACTTCATCTTTTGTGGTTCCAAACCCCTTAAGATAACAATTTCCAAGATTGTATTGTCCATAATAATTTCTCCCTTCAGCTGATTTCAGGTACCACTGAAATGCTTTCTCTTGATCTTTTGTAGTTCCAATCCCATTGAAATAACAATTTCCAAGACTGTTTTGTCCTGCATGGTTTCCCCTTTCAGCAGATTTCAGGTACCACTGATATGCTTTCTCTTCATCTTTTATAGTTCCAATTCCATTTCCATAACAAAACCCAAGATTATATTGTCCTTTCCCATTTCCCCCTTCAGCTAATTTCAGGAGCCACTGAAATGCTTTCTCTTGATCTTTTGTAGTTCCAATCCCATTGAGATAACAATTTCCAAGACTGTTTTGTCCTTCATGGTTTCCCCCTTCAGCTGATTTCAGGAACCACTGATATGCATTCACTTCATCTTTTATGATCCCGATCCCATTAAGGTAGCAAAGTCCAAGACTGAATTGTCCCATATGGTATCCCCCTTCAGCTGATTTCAGATACCACTGAAATGCTTTCTCTTCATCTTTCGTGGTTCCAATCCCCTTTCCATAACAATCTCCAAGATTGTATTGTCCAATATTGTATCCCCCCTCAGCTGATTTTAGATACCACTGGAATGATTTCTCTTCATCTTTAATAGTTCCAATCTTCTCTCTATAACAAAATCCAAGGTTATTTTCCCCTGCGTGGTTTCCCCCTTCAGCTGATTTCAAGTACCATTGAAATGCTTTTTCTTCATCTTTTATAGTTCCAATTCCATTGTAATAACAACATCCAAGATTGTATTGTCCCATAAGGTTTCCCCTTCAGCTGATTTCAGGTACCACTGAAATGCTTTCTCTTCGTCTTTTGTTGTTCCAATTCCATTGTAATAACAACATCCAAGATTGTATTGTCCCATAAGGTTTCCCCCTTCAGCTGATTTCAGGTACCACTGAAATACTTTCTCTTTATCTTTTGTAGTTCCAATCCCATTGGAATAACAATTCCCAAGATCGTATTGTCCAATATGGTATCCACCTTTTGCTGATTTCAGGTACCACTGAAATGCTTTCTCTTTGTCTTTTGTTGTTCCAATTCCATTGTAATAACAATATCCAAGATTGTATTGTCCCATAAGGTTTCCCCCTTCAGCTGACTTCAGGTACCACTGAAATGCTTTCTCTTCATCTTTTGTAGTTCCAATCCCATTGGAATAACAATTCCCAAGATCGTATTGTCCAATATGATATTCGCCTTTGGCTGATTTCAAGTACCACTGAAATACTTTCTCTTCGTCTTTTGTTGTTCCAATTCCATTAAGATAATAATTTCCAAGATTTCTTTGTCCTTCATAGTTTCTCTCTTCAGCTGATTTCAGGTACCACCGGAGTGTTTTTTCTTCATCTCGATAACAATTTCCAAGATAGCTTTGCCCTTCGTGGTTTCTCCCTTCAGCTGATTTCAGATACCACTGGAGTGCTTGTTCTTCATCTTTTACGATTCCGATCCCATAGCGATAACAATTTCCAAGATAGTTTTGCCCTTCGTGGTTTCCCCCTTCAGCTGATTTCAGATACCACTGGAATGCTTTCTTTTCATCCTTTGTAGTACCAATCTCATTGAGATAACAACATCCAAAGAAAAGCTGCCCAGTATTATTTCCCCCTTCAGCCGATTTTAGGTACCACTGATATGCTTTCACTTCATCTTTTATGGTTCCAATCCCATTGTGATAACAACATCCAAGATTGTATTGTCCCATATGGTATCCCCCTTCAGCCGATTTTAGGTACCACTGATATGCTTTCATTTCATCTTTTATGGTTCCAATCCCATTGTGATAACAACATCCAAGATTGTATTGTCCCATGTGGTATCCCCCTTCAGCTGATTTCAGATACCACTGAAATGCTTTCTCTTTATCTTTTATTGTTCCAATTCCATAGAGATAACAATTTCCAAGATTGCTTTGTCCTTCATGGTTTCCTCCTTCAGCTGATTTCAGATACCACTGAAGTGCTTTTTCTTCATCTTTTACGATTCCAATCCCATAGCGATAACAATTTCCAAGATAGTTTTGCCCTTCGTGGTTTCCCCCTTCAGCTGATTTCAGATACCACTGGAATGCTTTCTTTTCATCCTTTGTAGTTCCAATCTCATTGAGATAACAACATCCAACGAAAAACTGTCCAGTATTATTTCCCCCTTCAGCCGATTTTAGGTACCACTGATATGCTTTCACTTCATCTTTTATGGTTTCAATTCCATTGTGATAACAACATCCAAGATTGTATTGTCCCATATAGTATCCCCCTTCAGCTGATTTCAGGTACCACTGGAGTACTTTTTCTTCATCTTTTACGATTCCAGTCCCATAGAGGTAACAATTTCCAAGATAGCTTTGCCCTTCGTGGTTTCCCCCTTCAGCTGATTTCAGATACCACTGGAATGCTTTCTTTTCATCCTTTGCAGTACCAATCTCATTAAGATAACAACATCCAACGAAAAGCTGTCCAGTAATATTTTCCCCTTCAGCCGATTTTAGGTACCACTGATATGCTTTCACTTTATCTTTTATGGTTCCAATTCCATTGTAATAACAATTTCCAAGATTATATTGTCCATCGCCATTTCCCCCTTCAGCAGATTTCAGGTTCCACTGGAATGCTTTCACTTCATCTTTACTGGTTCCTATCCCATTGAGATAACAAATTCCAAGATTTTTTTGTCCTTCATGGTTTCCCTCTTCAGCTAATTTCAGGTAGCGCTGAAATTCTTTCTCTTCGTCTTTTACGGTTTCAAGATCAATTTGTGCATCACCACTTCCCTCTTCAGTTAATTTCGAGTACTGCCCGATTTCTTCTTCAATATTTATAATTTTATTTTCATTGGAATAAATATTTCCCATTATGTGGAGATTTTGTTAATTAGGATAACGTTATAATAAAATTTATTAAATTTAAAAGTTTTATTTTTTTTATTATTATTAAAGGTTTGAAATGGAATATTTATTTTAAACGAATTAATTACATAAAAAATTTTAAAATATAAATTAAAAGATTTTAAAGAATAGACTTTTAATCGAATCTTAATTATTTATATCAGGGTTGGGAAATTTGTATGTACTAGATAAAATTAATGTTGTACTTGTACTAAATTTTATATTAGTTATTATAGTGTACTAACTGTACTAACTGTTGTACTAACCTATTTTTCCCAACCCTGATTTATATGTTTCGGAACGTATTTAATTTGAAATATAATTCTATATTGATATAAGAATATGAAACACGATTCAATTCCTGAATTTGAATATATTCCCAAATGCTATTATTCATGATTTCTAAAATTGGAATATAATTAAATTAAAATTTNTCAGTTAATTTCGAGTACTGCCCGATTTCTTCTTCAATATTTATAATTTTATTTTCATTGGAATAAATATTTCCCATTATGTGGAGATTTTGTTAATTAGGATAACGTTATAATAAAATTTATTAAATTTAAAAGTTTTATTTTTTTTATTATTATTAAAGGTTTGAAATGGAATATTTATTTTAAACGAATTAATTACATAAAAAATTTTAAAATATAAATTAAAAGATTTTAAAGAATAGACTTTTAATCGAATCTTAATTATTTATATCAGGGTTGGGAAATTTGTATGTACTAGATAAAATTAATGTTGTACTTGTACTAAATTTTATATTAGTTATTATAGTGTACTAACTGTACTAACTGTTGTACTAACCTATTTTTCCCAACCCTGATTTATATGTTTCGGAACGTATTTAATTTGAAATATAATTCTATATTGATATAAGAATATGAAACACGATTCAATTCCTGAATTTGAATATATTCCCAAATGCTATTATTCATGATTTCTAAAATTGGAATATAATTAAATTAAAATTTCGTATTAAAATTATATAATGTTTGGTTACAAATTCAGATTCTATAAATAAAATTAATCGTTGATGTGGGTAATATTTACACAACATATCTGTTGTGTGCATCTAAAAATTTCACACAGTGGATAGACATGCTAATTATAGAAATCAAAAAAAATGGCTTTAACCACATGATAATTTTACGTGATAAGAATTACAATTATTAAATTATGTATTGATTTTTTTAGTGATGGATTAAATGGAATTAATAATTTGTTAGAACAAGTAGAATTATATATTCTCCATAAGAAAGCTCGACAATTATTATATGATTTTAGAATAATTCTTGATATTGTTAGAGAACATCAACATGATGAATGGAAATAGTAAAGTGATCAATTTAAATTTTATAAGTATTTAATTATAATTTTTTTTAACTATTTCTTAATGATAAGTATTTAATTAAATTTTAATTAAATAGATTTTTTATTGGTTGAGGTTTCTCTTTTCATATCAATAATAATTATCTAAAATTATTAGAACTTTGTTACATAGCAAAAGATAAAATAGTTATTAATAAAGTTTAATAGATGTTCCTGAATTGATCTGATCTAAATTTTAACGATTTTATTTTCAAAACATAAATTCTCGACGAAAATTTGAATTCAGATGCAATTCCCAATCGACAAATCACTAAAATTTCATACTTGAATGTATACTTTTATGAATGTCAAGCAATTTTTGTTATTTATAGTTGAGAAGATATTTGAAAGTATTTTATTAATAATAATAATTATAATTTTATAATTTTATAATAACCTAAAAAAGTTTGTTTGATCAATTACTTCTAATAATAATCTGTTGGCGTTATTCTCTTTTTCATCCGCTTTATTTAACCAATATATAACTTCTATAATATCTTGCACAGTTTTTCGTCCTTCATGAAATTATTTTCCAACCATCGATCGGCTTTTAGCATAATCATTTTCTGCAGCTTATTTATGCAATTCAAATGCTTTCGCTTAATTTCAATAATTATTTGTATAAAGACGTCCTATGCGTAGAAATTCCATATCAGTACCTTTAAAATTGCTTCTTTTTTGTCTTTATCCACACCTATATCCTGTTCATAACAAATCCCAGAATAATTCATTGCATCAATATTTCCAGCAAGAACAGATTTTAAATGAAATTGGAAACCTTTAACTACATCCATCCCATGAACATAAAACTCACCAAGACTATACTTTGCTACAATATTGCCTTCTGCTGATTTTAACAATAAATAAAAAGATCTTTTTTCATTTTTTTTTCAACATCGAATCCCATTAAATAACAAAATGCCATTCCCTTTATCTGCAATTTTAGTATATCTGAAAACCTTTTTTCAAATCTCTTCAGAATTTTTATATACGAAATTTTACATTTTACAACTGATCACGTTACATATTAATAAAAAAAAAAACTGCATTATTAAGTAAAACAATTATTAGGAATGTACAAATGTTCGTTTTATCCAGTGGAATGGGGTAATATTGTACTTTTTTTTATTTTTGTTGGATTAGAGCCATTTCTTCAATCATGATGATATGTCCCAAGAAGGCTAACCTGGTCTTGAAGAAGTCACACTTTTCCAGGTTTATTTTTAGCTCTGTATTCTTTAAAAGAGTGAAAATTTTTCTAAGATGTTCCTCATGTTCTTCATGGGTCTTCTAGTAAATAATAATGTCATCTATGTACACAAGTACGAACTTCCAGGTAATCTCGTGAAAGATTCTGTCCATTACTTATTAGAATATCGCAGAGGTGTTAATGAGTCTAAAAGGCATTATAAAAACTTGTATATCCCAAATGGTGTGACTAAAGATACCTGTCATAATTGTTTGCAAGAGTTACAACCAGTTGCAACTAATTACGCCATAAGAAAAAATGAATTGCACCATATGTTGCAATTAATTGCAACACTTTTTTTGAATTACGACAGGTATCACTAAGTGTGATGTGATGAAGGTGGTCTTCTCTCAGGTCTTTTGTGACATTTCTACCTGCCAGAATCCTGATGCCAAATCCAGTGGTAGAGAAGAAAGCAGATGTTTCAAAACATCTAGCATGTCAGCTATCTGTGGGATGGAATAAGCATTGGGTTTTGCAACAGTGTTTAGCTTTCTATATAAATGACGAGAGATAAAATTATATCATATTTCATTTGTTAGATTTTTAATTTTTTTTTGAAAAAAAATAAATTTAAAACTGTATTTATTTTTTATTCCTTAACCCAGATAATTAAGCACCTAGCCCAAATGACCCAGACTGCTTGTTACTTTAAACAATTTGGGATATAGCTTTTCATTTAAGAGAATATTGTTGTTAAATGATTTTAGAGTATAATCTTAGATTTTTTTTTAGATCAAATCTAATCAATCACTAACTTAATTTCCTTGATATTTTTAATAACAAATTTTCCTTTAACTGTGAATATACCAGATAAAATATTATACACTGTTTTGTTTCAAATTTAAAATATCTGAAGAAAGACAATTTAAGATTAGTATCGAGTTTAATGATAAGAAGAGAGGAATATATATAAGAAAATTAATAAATAATGATAAGAACTCTTGATTTTTTATTTTTTTTTTAAAAAAAAAAAGGAAAAGAAAAGGCTTCACCACCAGCATTCCATGCCGAATTTTCACCATAATTGGAAATCCAGAGAATTGTAGACTAGGAATATTTGTCGAAGCGTATGCATTATTCATGTTTTTTTAAACTTAATTTCGTTAATCATTTTTTATACTGCACGGTTTGGCTCATATATATCCAAGAAACCTCATGTGTGAGGAATCTAAATAAAATTATTAAAATTATTAATTTAGTTAAAAAAAAAAAACTTTTATTATTAAAAAAATAGACTATTATTATAATTTGTATTGTGTAAATTGATCAAATCTTTATGCTATACAGTCAGGTCTCTCTATAATCACACTTTATATTATCACCTCTATTAAAAATTTTCTATAATCACACATTTTACAAAAACCAATACCTATTAATGCTATGTAAAAAAATTTTTTTATAATCACTAAATTTTTTATAATCACATTAGTCACATGCTTTAAGAATCTATACATATTAATACTATGTAAAAAAGTCTCTATGTAATCACAATTGTTTATAATCACTTTTTTTTATTGGTCCCGATGATGTGATTATAAAGAGACCTGACTGTATATGCGTGTAGTACTAAATTAATTTATGGGTATCAGGATAAGGAGTGAAGCCCAGTAGATGAGATATAAAATAAAGTGTAAATGTGTCAAGTGTTCTAACACATGATTAACCGTCCTTAACCCTATAGATGGTACCGAAATTAAGCCGGAATTACGGCATTACGGCAGCCGTTATTATTTTCGGCTGCCATAATTATTTAGGCTGCCGAANATATTTGTCGAAGCGTATGCATTATTCATGTTTTTTTAAACTTAATTTCGTTAATCATTTTTTATACTGCACGGTTTGGCTCATATATATCCAAGAAACCTCATGTGTGAGGAATCTAAATAAAATTATTAAAATTATTAATTTAGTTAAAAAAAAAAAACTTTTATTATTAAAAAAATAGACTATTATTATAATTTGTATTGTGTAAATTGATCAAATCTTTATGCTATACAGTCAGGTCTCTCTATAATCACACTTTATATTATCACCTCTATTAAAAATTTTCTATAATCACACATTTTACAAAAACCAATACCTATTAATGCTATGTAAAAAAATTTTTTTATAATCACTAAATTTTTTATAATCACATTAGTCACATGCTTTAAGAATCTATACATATTAATACTATGTAAAAAAGTCTCTATGTAATCACAATTGTTTATAATCACTTTTTTTTATTGGTCCCGATGATGTGATTATAAAGAGACCTGACTGTATATGCGTGTAGTACTAAATTAATTTATGGGTATCAGGATAAGGAGTGAAGCCCAGTAGATGAGATATAAAATAAAGTGTAAATGTGTCAAGTGTTCTAACACATGATTAACCGTCCTTAACCCTATAGATGGTACCGAAATTAAGCCGGAATTACGGCATTACGGCAGCCGTTATTATTTTCGGCTGCCATAATTATTTAGGCTGCCGAAATTATTTGATTGGTCAAAATTTGTATCACAGGTATTTTATGTTATTTAAAGTAGATAAAATATAAAAATCGGAAATAATTATCATAAGTAAATCTCAAGTAATCTCAAAGAAATTTTAGACCTATTCTATTAAAATTGAGAATGATGTGGTTTAAATTTTGAACTTTAAAACAGCTATTATTTAATTAATTTTAATGGAGTAGGTTTGAAAGTTTTACAGAAAACGCAATTTTTTTATAAAATAAAAAGTTTTATCAATTATTCTGAAAATCACATGACGAAAAAATTTTTCCTTTAAGATTATCTACTTTAAATAACTTAAAATACCGTGATACAAATTTTGACCAATTAAATAATTTCGGCAAAAGGCGTTAACTTTGTTCAGCGGGCTCGCCTCCTATTTTAGGGTTCGTATTTCCTTTAATTTATTTTTTTTTATTTAGCTTTTACGGATAAATTATTTTCTTTATAATAATAGCGAAAGTACATATATCTCTAACAATTCATATATTATCTGTAGTAAATTGTAAGTTCTTAATTAATTAGTTTCTTTAAACAACCAACTTTAGAAAAAAATACAGAATTGATATTTTCCTATTTTGAGTGATTAAAAAAAATTATAAAATACATAAGAATACAAATTAACCTAAATACTGAGGAACAATCAGTGGAATCAAAAAATGACTCGATTCATCAATTGTCGAAAAGAAAAAATGGCATTCGAATTTTTTTACATGTTATCTCAGATCTTTATTGAACTTAATAATAAATATAATTATAATTGATATCATATATATATATTTAGCTCATCTTTTGGATATTACGTTCATCGAAATGTAATTATATTGGAATAAATATTGCTTCGGATTCTGTAGTATTGGGTTCGATGTTAAGAATTAAAAAAATACTGCATTAATGATATTTTTTTTGAAAAGAAATATATAAATTGACGAATTCATTTACAGGTAAATTTTAGTTTAGTTAATTAATATGTAGAAAAAAAAGAATATAAAAAATTTTTTTCATTATTTAAGATTTTCACCAACTTTCTATTTCACAATTATCGATAGATAAATCAATTAGAGAATATAATCATTTAATTTAAATTGGTTTAACGTGAAAAATAATTCAGAAACTAATTATTAGTATTTATTGATTTTTAACTAATCGTATTTAATACAATATATTTATTTAGTTTAATATACATATATACATAATTAATATCAATCAAACTGAGTTTTTCAAAAATAATTTAACATAATTCGAATAACTCATGGATCATTTGAATTGATATTATCTATATATTTATTTATATCAAATTTTGAAAATGATTCATGAATTGCTAAACTATGTTGCATTAAAGGCTTGCTTATAAGATATGTTTCGGACCAAGTAGCTTCATTATTTGATGATTCAGAATCCTCATTTTGCATTTCTTGATCTGCATTTGAAAACATAAGTGCACTTTCTGTAGTTTCATCTAGATCTTCAATCCAATCCTCTAATATATTAAAAATCCTTTTGGCACTTGGCCGTTTAGATGGATTATTGTGCCAACATTTTTCCATCAATTCAACATAACATTTAGGTGTTCCTTTATGAATTTTTGGACGATGTCCATTGAAAATAGCTATCGCCAGTGCTGGATCATATAATTCTCCTTCAAATGGTCTTTTTCCTGTTGATATTACCCACATAATAATTCCAACACTATAAATATCTGAAGCTGGTGTATATTTATTATTATTCATGACTTCTGGTGCTACATATGGTAACACACCATACGTTCTGGATGACAAGATCTCATTTACTGGTCTACATAATCCTAAATCTCCCAATCTTATGAATTTTGAACTATCAAGTGCTTCAGTTATCATAAGATTACCAGGATGAAGATCACGATGAATAAATCCTTTACGGTGAATTGTTTTTAATCCTCTAATAAAAGAATTCAATAACCATAACCGTTCTTTCCAAGGTAATACCTTATTTTGCTGAAGAAAGGTTTTCAAATTTCCATTTTTCATATATCGTAAAACTATTGCATATTCTCTTGTCTTTGGATCTTGTGTAATGCCTATAATTGGTAAAACATACTTATCTCGACAATGAAAATTTACTATCAACTGTATTATAAAGTTACAAAGTAAAAAAGTTAAAATTAAATATTTCACGAACATTAAAAAATTAGATATTCAATATATTTACCTCTTTTAAAAATTTAGAACTAATTTGTTGTGAATTTTTAAGTATCTTCAAAGCAACTTGATTTGAATTATAGAATCCAAATAATTCTTCAGGCATATCTATCCATTCTGCTTTCCAAACACTACCAAAACCCCCTTTAGCTAAATATTCTACGCCTTTAAATTTACTATAATCTATCCATCTCCAAATTTCCCATTCCTTTGCATTTTCATCTAATTGAGACATTTGTATAATTCTGTCAACTTCATAATTACCACTAGTCCATTTTGACAAATAGTTCACTTCAATAAGTTTGCAGTTTGAACATACATTTTTTTGAATGTTTAAATTCCCACAATCATGACATCTACTGAAATTTTGAGAATATTTTTTACAAATTTTACTGCAAGCATTTTCCTTCCAACAAATACAACAAATGTTATAATCATTTTTAGGGCCTTGAATTAATTTTAATTTACTTTTCTCAAATTTTGAGATTACTTCATTTCGATAAAAATATTCAACTGCACTCTGACCATACTTATTTCCTCCTTCAGCTGATTTCATGTACCAATGAAATGCTTTCATTTTATCTTTTGTTGTTCCGATACCATGTTGATAGCAATAACCAAGATCATTCTGTCCTTTACTATTTCCACCTTCAGCTGATTTTAAGTACCACTGAAATGCTTTTTCTTCATCTTTTGTAGTTCCAATTCCATAGTAATAACAATCTCCAAGATTATTTTGTCCATTACTATTTTCACCTTCAGCTGATTTCAAATACCACTGAAATGCTTTCTCTACATCTTTTGTTATTCCAATTCCATGTTTATAACAACATCCAAGATTATATTGTGCAGTAATATTTCCCCCTTCGGCTGATTTCAAATACCACTGAAAAGCTTTTCCTTCATCTTTCGCTGTTCCAATCCCATTTTCATAACAATAACCGAGTCTATTCTTCCCGCCACCATATCCACCTTCAGCCGATTTCAAGCACCACTGAAATTCTTTCTCTTCATCTTTTGTTGTTCCAATCCCTTTTCGGTAACAACGTCCAAGATTATATTGTGCAGTAATATTTCCCCCTTCGGCTGATTTCAAATACCACTGAAAAGCTTTTCCTTCATCTTTCGCTGTTCCAATCCCATTTTCATAACAATAACCGAGTCTATTCTGCCCGTCACCATATCCACCTTCAGCCGATTTCAAGCACCACTGAAATTCTTTCTCTTCATCTTTTGTTGTTCCAATCCCTTGTTGGTAACAACGTCCAAGATTATATTGTGCAGCAATATTTCCCCTTTCAGCGGATTTCAAATACAACTGAAAGGCTCCCACTTCATCTTTTGTTGCTCCAATCCCTAGCTGATAACAACGTGCAAGACTATTCTGTCCTGTAATATTTCCCCTTTCAGCTGATTTCATGTACCACCGAAATGCTTTCTTTTCATCTTTTATTGTTCCAATCCCATTTTCGTAACAATAACCAAGACTGTTCTTCCCATAATTATTTCCCCCTTCAGCTGATTTCAAATAGCACTGAAATGCTTTCTCTTCATCTTTTGTTGTACCAATTCCATTTTTATAACAACTTCCAAGAATATATTGTCCTGTAATATTTCCCCTTTTAGCTGATTTCAAATACCATTGAAATGCTTTTTCTTCGTCTTTCGTTGTTCCAATTCCATTTTCATAACAAGATCCGAGATTATTCTGTCCATCGCTATCACCACTTTCAGCTGATTTCAAATACCACTGAAATGCCTTTACTTCATCTTTTGTTGTTCCAATCCCTTGTTGATAACAACGTGCAAGATTATTTTTTCCAGTAATATTTTTCCTTTCAGCAGATTTCAAGTACCACTGAAATGCTTTCTTTTCATTTTTTGTTATCCCAATCCCATTTTCATAGCAAATACCAAGACTATTTTGTCCTTTACTATCTCCCCTTTCGGCTGATTTCAAGTACCACTGAAATGCTTTCTTTTTATCTTTTGTCGTTCCGATCCCATTTTCATAACAATAACCAAGGCTATTCTGTCCATTACTATCTCCACCTTCGGCTGATTTCTTGTACCATTGAAATGCTCTCTCTTCATCTTTTGTTATTCCAATCCCATTTTCATAACAAATATCAAGACTATTCTGCACATTACTATCCCAACCTTCAGCTGATTTAATGTACCATTGAAATGCTTTCTTTTTATCTTTTGTTTTTCTAATCCCTTGTTGATAACAACGTCCAAGATTATACTGTGCAGAAATATTTCCTCCTTCAGCTGATTTCAAGTACCACTGAAATGCTTTCTCTTCATCTTTTGTTGTTCCATTCCCATTTTCATAACAATAACCAAGACCATTCTGTCCGTCACTATCTCCACTTTCAGCTGATTTCAAGTACCACTGAAATGCTTTCTCTTCTTCTTTTATTGTTCCAATCCCTTGTTCATAACAACGCGCAAGATTATTCTGTCCATCGCTATCACCACTTTCAGCTGATTTCAAATACCACTGAAATGCTTTATCTTCATTTTTTGTTGTTCCATTCCCATTCTCATAACAATAACCAAGACTATTCTGTCCATCACTATCTCCCCTTTTGGCTGATTTCAAGTACCACTGAAATGCTTTCTTTTCATTTTTTGTTGTTCCGATCCCATTTTCATAACAATAACCAAGGCTATTCTGTCCATTACTATCTCCACCTTCGGCTGATTTCATGTACCATTGAAATGCTCTCTCTTCATCTTTTGTTGTTCCAATCCCTTGTTGATAACAACGTCCAAGATTATTCTGTCCAGTAATATTTCCCTCTTCAGCTGAGTTCAAGTACCATTGGAATGCTTTCTTTTCATCTTTTGTTACTCCAATTCCATTTTCATAACAATAACCAAGACCATTCTGCCCATAACTATTTCCCCCTTCAGCTGATTTCATGTACCATTGAAATGCTTTCTTTTCATCTTTTGTTATTCCAATTCCATTTTTATAGCAACGTCCAAGAATATATTGTCCGTTAATATTTCCTCCTTCAGCTGATTTCGAGTACCACTCTCTTTGTCTTTTGTAGTTCCATTCCCATTCTCATAACAACAACCAAGACCATTCTGTCCGTCACTATCTCCACTTTTAGCTGATTTCAAATACCACTGAAATGCTTTCACCTCATCTTTTGTTGTCCCAATTCCATTTTCATAACAATAACCAAGACTATTCTGCCCACTACTATTTCCCCCACTAGCTGATGACAAGTACCACTGGAACGCTTTCTCTTCATCTTTTGTTGTTCCGATCCCGTTTTCATAACAATAACCAAGACTATTCTGCCCATCACCATCTCCACCTTCAGCTGATTTTAAGTACCACTGAAAAGCTTTTTTTTCATTTTTTGTTGTTCCAATCCCATTTTCATAACAACAACCAAGACTATTCTGTCCTGTAATATTTCCCCTTTCAGCTGATTTTAAGTACCACTGAAATGCTTTTTTTTCATCTTTTGTTGTTCCAATCCCATTTTCATAACAACAACCAAGAATATTCTGCCCATAACTATTTTCCCCTTCAGCTGATTTCATGTAACATTGAAATGCTTTTTCTTCATTTTTTTTTGCTCCGATTCCATTTTTGTAACAACGCCCAAGAATATATTGTCCTGTAATATTTCCCATTTCAGATGATTTCAAGTACCACTGAAATGCTTTCTCTTCATCTTTTGTTGTTCCAATCCCATATTCATAACAATAACCAAGATTATTCTGTCCATTACTATTTCCACCTTCAGCCGATTTCAAGTACCAATGAAATGCTTTCTTTTCATTCTTTTTTGTTCCGATCCCATATTCATAACAATATCCAAGATTATATTGAACCGCAATATTTCCCCCTTCAGCTGATTTCAAGTACCACTGAAATGCTTTCTTTTCATCTTTTGTTGTTCCGATTCCATTTTTGTAACAACGTCCAAGATTATATTGTCCTGTAATATTTCCCCTTTTAGCTGATTTCAAGTACCACTGGAAAGCTTTTTTATCATCTTTTGTCGTTCCAATTCCATTTTCATAACAATAACCAATATTATACTGTCCGTCACTATCTCCACCTTCAGCTGATTTTAAGAGCCACCGAAATTTTTTCACTCCCTCTTCAGCTGATTTCATGTACCATCGAAATGTTTTCTCTTCATCTTTTGTTATTTGAATTGCATTGTATTGCATGCTTTCTGTTTCTGTAGAAATTATACCCTACGGAATAAAGTTTCGATTAAAAACAAAATCCGAAACTTAATATTAAGTCTTTGTAAAGACTTTAAAATTTATTATATAAAAATTATATAAATTAATGGGACAAAATAACGAATAAATTCAATTTTTATAGACAATAGGCCAGAATTTTATTTGTTTGAACAATAAGGTAATAAATAAATTACTGTACTGCGTTGAATAGTTAAATTGTATTGTTCTAGTAAATTGTATACGTATAACAAAAGAATTTTATTGAACGAATTTTGGTGTATTTAAGACGTTTACCCGCACTTTAAACGTTTTCTAACAATAGATTCTTTTTTTTATATTGAGAGACTTTATTCGGCGTTATTTTTGGATCTCTTTGTTGTGAGTTTGGAATTCCATAATGAATTTCTTAGTAATTATGGAAAAATAAATATTGAATATTGAATTCCATTTAAAACAATAAATAAGCTTCTATTTTAATATAAATTTCTGTAATTGTCACAATTAACTTGATAATAATAACAATTAGATAGCGGCGCGACCTGTGGTCGCGCTAAAACCAGGAACGGAGTGCTTTGAGGTTCATTTAGTTGGTTGATGCAATTAATTCTCTAAGAATTTTTACTAAGTTGAGAAAGAATTTCCTTCGATCTAGCAAGTTCTTGCGCTTGACGAAATAACTTGAAAGTTACTTTAGCAAGCGACGGCATAATGGATTGAAGGATTTGCAAGAAACAGAAATTAGTACAATATAAAAATTTGATTTCTTTCTCGGTTCAGTAAGTAGGGAAAATATACTCGAAGGATCTGTCAGTGGGAATTTTTTACAATACGAATGTTAGTAGGGTTGAATTCTTCTAGATCGAAGGAATCCTTCTCAACTTAGTAAAGGAAAAAATAATTGAAGGGGGTGATTATGATCTGTCAGCGAGAACTTTTTACAATACGAATGTTAGTAGGGTTGAATTCTTCTAGATCGAAGGAATCCTTCTCAACTTAGTAAAGGAAAAAATAATTGAAGGGGGTGATTATGATCTGTCAGCGAGAACTTTTTACAATACGAATGTTAGTAGGGCTGAATTTTTCTAGATCGAAGGAATCCTTTCTCAACTTAGTAAAGAAAATTACAGAAATTAAGAACCGTCAGTGGGAATTTTTTACAATACGAACGTTAGTAGGGCTGAATTCGTTCATTCCAAAGAAGTTAGTGCAATTTGAAAGTGGGTTCTTGTAAATATTACACCGCGAACGAACTGCACATTTCGTTACGTTACGTTACACCAATTTCTGTCTTTCGTAAATCCCTTGATCTAGGAAAATTTCATTATGCCAAGGACTACTTTCCACTCGCCAAAGTTATTTTAGGTTACTTCGTCAAGAAGTTGGCATAAAAGTTTCGTCAAGATGTTAATCTAACGTTAAAGAGCCGTTTCGTTACGTTACGCCAAATTCTGTTTTTCACATATACATGACGTTTGAACGTGCAGAAACGCATGTGTAAAAAATATGCAGGACATGACAAATACGATCATGCCGACCAATCACGTTCAAGATTTTGCGGACGAACAACATTTCTCCCTTCTAGTCCATACACTTCGTGATTTCATCACTCCGTTCCTGGCCTGGTAATACTTTTGGCAAGTTACATAACAATACCATCAATTGAATGTCATATATGCCATTTGCAATATTGTTTCATCTAAAAGAATGTGTACTATACAATACAAATAACTTATGGCTGATTTGATTTTGTCACATAAAATTTAAGTGAAAATCACTGATTATTACGAATTGTAATACAATTGATGATCCATGTTTCTTTGCGACAGTTGGAATCGCATTTTAATTAAAATTATCCATTCTTAATTTATATAATTATGTATTTTTTAGGATATTTATATGAAATAGGAGCTTCTTTTGAACTTATAGCATATAGATTTCAAAGGGTTTGAAGGTTTTAACACTTAAAACATAAGTATTTGTTATTTAATAGATTTGATTGTTAATAGATTTAGAGAGTAACTACGTGATATAAATTGTGTATTTTTAATAATTATAACATAAGATATACAAATATATTCAATAAAAAATTAAATATACTAAAAATACTTTAGATTTGGAGCGTTTAAAAAATTGTTTTTTAAAAAAATATTGATGCTTTATTTTTAATAAATAATTAATATGTTGTTATTTCGTCTATTTCACATTCATCTTTTTTTTATTATAAATCATGTGGATAATGGTCAATAACAATTATTTTTAAGACGTTACATATGTGATATAAAAAACATTGAAGTGAGACAAATAAGCCCATATGTGTTTTTGTTATAAGAATTCCAATTTCTTTAAATGAGAAGTGTTATAATTTTGAATCCATAATTTCAGGCGACTTTAGAAAATTTTTCACTTCCGGTTGAAAGGTTTCCGATTAGAAAAAATCGATTTTTTTTTATTATAAGGAGTTACATATGTTGCTTTTTGGGGGTTTTTTTGAAAGTTTACATATGCAAAAATATCTATTGAGACATTTTGGTTGGTAAAGATATAATTTTTTTTTCTTTTTTAAAAATTTTAATTATCTTGATTAGATTTCTCCTTTGCTAGGAATTATTTATTATTAAAAAAATTCTTTGATTTTTTTTTTCTTTAAAAAAAAAATGATAAAATTCCATACTGTCAGAGTTTATATACTGTTAGAATTTAGATTATGAATTTTTGCTTATAAAAATTTGTGTATTCTGGAACAGTACTATAATTTTTTTTATATAACAGATAAAGGAGTCATTATTAAATAAAGATATTTACATACATTCTTTGCACCATGTATTTAAAATTTTAAATAAATAGTTACAATCAGAAAAATATACATCCCACAAAGAAAACTCTTTTTTTATTATTATTATTGAACAGTAAAATTTTTAGTTCATCTGAAAGTTGAGGTTTTTCTGCCATAATAAATCATAATATTTTTATAAAGTTGATATCTTATCACAAGGCGAAAATTTTACTAATAGATTTTACTGATTTATAGCATTATAATAGTAGGCTCAAATAAAACTTTCAGAACTTTCAAAATTATTTTAATAATGAAATAAATCATTAAAGAGATGTGATTATATATTTTTATTGTTATGAAAAATGAAATTATATCATATTTCATCTTACTTCATTTGTTAGATCTTGTTTTCGAAAATTAAATAATTTATTTTTTTTTTAATGTTTCTGGCACGCTCAATACTAAAAAACGATAATTATGATTCTTCGAGATGGTTTACGCAAGATTATCAAAATTTTATCAAAATAAAAAATTGTAACGCATTCAAAAATTCGAAGGTAATTATCTAGAAAAAAAAGTTGACACGATTTGGATTTTTTTAAAATGTGGAAAAAAAAGTACATGTAAAAAAATATTTATTTCTTAATCAGGATTATTAAGCACCTAGCCCAGACGACCCAGACTGCTTATTACTTTAACAATTTGAGCTACATCTTTTTATTTAAGAGAATATTGTTGTAAAAAAAAAATTAAATAATTTTAGAGTATAATCTTAGATATCTTTTTTTTTGCATCCGGTCAGATCAGGTCGCTTAAAGTAGAAGAAACTATAATCTAATCGATTTTAAATTTGATTACCTTGATATATTTAATAACAAATTTTTCTTTAACTGTGAATCAGACGGATAAATATTACATATTATGTTATCTCAAATCTAAAATATCTAAAGAAAGACCAATTAAAGATTAGTATCGAGTTCAAAGATAAGCGGAGAGAGAAATATGTATAAGAAAAATAAGATAAGTGAATAAATAACGATAAGAACCCTTTGCTTCTTTGTTCTTTATCATTTTTTTTTAAAAAAAAGTAAAAAGAAAAGGCTCCGTCAATATTCCGTCACCATAATTGGAAATCCTGAGAATTTTGTTTTTTTTTAGTAATTCAATGAATTGTAGACTAAAAATATCATTGTATTTGGCGTATGTTATTATTCATATTGTTTTTTTTTAAAAGCTAACTTTATTTCGTCAATCATTTTTCAATCATTTTCTATATTGTGTGTTTTAATAACCAGATTTAGATATTAATATCCGAGAAAAAACTCAGTAATGTCGACTAATAAGAAATGGTAAATAAATAGAATCTGACGTAATTCTTATATTATCATTTTTATTACATAAATTATTAATTTAGTTAATTTAGTTAAAAAGAAAAATCGAACTATTATTATTAATTAAAAAAAAAAAAAANGTTTTTTTTTAGTAATTCAATGAATTGTAGACTAAAAATATCATTGTATTTGGCGTATGTTATTATTCATATTGTTTTTTTTTAAAAGCTAACTTTATTTCGTCAATCATTTTTCAATCATTTTCTATATTGTGTGTTTTAATAACCAGATTTAGATATTAATATCCGAGAAAAAACTCAGTAATGTCGACTAATAAGAAATGGTAAATAAATAGAATCTGACGTAATTCTTATATTATCATTTTTATTACATAAATTATTAATTTAGTTAATTTAGTTAAAAAGAAAAATCGAACTATTATTATTAATTAAAAAAAAAAAAAAGACTATTGTACGTATTGTGAAAATTAAGATACTGATGATAACAAAGAAATTAACGGTAATGGATATAAAGGATCAAATCTTTATACCGTATCGCTCATGCACACTCGCATACATGCGTATACATGTGCATTCCATACCGTTATACTAAATATTTAGTATTGATTTATTTGGTTTTTATTTGGTTTTTACTTGGTTTTTACATAATTGTTTTTTCTACACGAATGTAGAAAGTACAGGTATCTCTAATAATTCATATATTATCTGTTCTGTGAATGATAATATATCGTAAATTCTTAATTAATTAATTTCTTTAAACAACTAACTTTAGAAAAAAATACAAAATTAATATTTTCCTATTAAAAAAAATTTTTTTAAAAACACATGCATAAATTGATAAGCACGACTTTCATTAATAATGTGTAATAGTAAATAATAACAATAATAACAGAATTTAAATTTAAGATTTATTTATTTATTATTTTATTTGTTTAATAATTTTAAGTTATTTAAACTATATAACTTTTATTTTTATTTATTTATTTATTTATTTATTATTATTATTATTATTATTATTATTATTATTATTATTATCATTATTATTTATTATTAATTATTATTATTTATTATTTATTATTTATTATTATTAATTTATAAATTTATGAAACTGTAATGATAGTGTGGCGGTCTGCCCAGAACAAGGAGTAAAGTTACGTCAATCAGTCCCACTAAATCGAACTCTCGTCACACCCCTTTTCGTACTAACTCAACGTACTCTTGTACGCAATATTTCGTAACGCCCACTATCCGCCAGTAGGATCAAGTAGTCACTTGCCTACTCGCAACAAATAGATATATAAAACAAACTCTTAACACAGTACACACAGGTGTGATCTGAAGGTACGTGAGTAAGTGGAGTAAAAGTATCTTTTTACAGCTCACTACGCAAACTTCTGAATCTTAGCTTCAGACTTTATTCAGTAACTTTATTCAAGAAATTACAAAATTAGTAATAGAGGTATTACGGGCTGTTAACCATTTCTCACCAATATTACCGTTATCACGAAATAAAAATATTAAAAATGTATCAAATTATTACGGTGTATATCGAAACTTTTAAACTTATTGCAAAGATGTAACAACAAAAATATATCACTGCTTTGGCGTGTCTTATCTCTGCTGCTAAATCAAAACAATATGTTTCTATCTTTATTATTTATTTTTATTATAAAATGCGTATCAAAAGATTATTAATTTTATTATTACAGATTAAGTAAAAGATTTTCGTAATTAATTGGAATATGCCAAAAGAAATTAAATTCATAAAAATTGTAAAAAAAAATGAGCTGATCCCCTTTCACATCCTAAATTACCAGTCTATTTTATACACTTTCGAACTTGTTTTCTTTCATCTTGTGTTGTCGCGTCTAGACACATTCTTTTCTATTTTTAAAGATGACATACAAGGATGAAATCACTGGTCGAATGGAAAAAAATAGGACAGTTTTATCATGAATAGGATTCCGATTAATGGCTAAATTTGCTAAGATTTATTAAATATAGGCAGTCGATTTTTTCCGATTTATGAATTTTCACAAATAGAATGTCCGATTTATGCATATTTCCGCCATCAATAGGATTCCGATTTTTGTTCATTTGACCAGTGAATACTTCGTACAAAAATGAATAATCTGTCATCTAGATGGTAACACACTCATCCGGTTACACTATCATCTCAATATCATCTCCCGTGACCTTCGCAACATTTCAAAATCCCGTGCACATCCCATGTGAAATTTGTGCACCCTCAAATATTTCCTCCTTCAAGGGGAAGCTCCTGTGACCATACACTCATACCACATAAATCGCTCATTAGCTGCAAATGCATTTCGCCACACATCCTTAATAATCTTTCGTACTCCTATTTCAGAAGCTTGTAGATCCAGTCAGGTGTGACCAGTTGGAGATTCTTTGGTCGCAATATTCCGACTGCCTGTGCGAGAGATCTTAACCTTTGCGCTATCTGGTATGTTCGTGACCCGTTCTGGTGGGAACACCCTTGCAACTCGTGTTTTATCGATGTAGCCGTACGGGTTTCTTGAAAAACAGAAATATATTCTTTGAGCCTTCTAAAGCATTTACCCATTGTCCATTAAAATTATCTGGATCTGTGGCTACAAAGAGCAGCCCAGCTATGTCGTGATCAAACACTGCTTCCGTAAGATTGTGTACTTCTTCGGGTGCGGTTATTGTATCCAAAACATATGGGAGTAACATGTCGTTCTCTTGCTACACTACTTCATTACTCGTGGGTCCTCCCAAGTTTATTGCGTAACCTTCCATTACCAGATATGCCCCTGTATCATCTAGTATGAGCTGTGCGCCTCTCGATAGTTCTAATAACTCTTCACGTAATCCGTTGACTCGTTCACAAAAGCTTTCAAAGATTTGTAGATGGGTTATGTTAAATGTTCTTAGTCGTGTTTCGGGAAATTAGGGTTCCGCAAAGTCGAATCGGATCGGATTTTATCAATATTCGGATCGAATCCGATATTCTAATTCTTAATCCGGATCCGGATTCGTCATATACGGATCCAACTTTTTAAAATCTGAATCCAATTTTGATTATATTCGGATCGATCCGAATCCAATCCGAATATTTGAATCCATTAAAAAATATTCGAATCTGTTAAAAAATATTTGAATCCGTTAAAAAATATTCAAATCCGTTAAAAAAATATTCGAATCCATTAAAAAAATATTCGAATCCATTAAAAATTTTGATGAATAAAAGATTTTTTCCCCTCCTAGAATTCTTCTATCTCACNCAAAGAGCAGCCCAGCTATGTCGTGATCAAACACTGCTTCCGTAAGATTGTGTACTTCTTCGGGTGCGGTTATTGTATCCAAAACATATGGGAGTAACATGTCGTTCTCTTGCTACACTACTTCATTACTCGTGGGTCCTCCCAAGTTTATTGCGTAACCTTCCATTACCAGATATGCCCCTGTATCATCTAGTATGAGCTGTGCGCCTCTCGATAGTTCTAATAACTCTTCACGTAATCCGTTGACTCGTTCACAAAAGCTTTCAAAGATTTGTAGATGGGTTATGTTAAATGTTCTTAGTCGTGTTTCGGGAAATTAGGGTTCCGCAAAGTCGAATCGGATCGGATTTTATCAATATTCGGATCGAATCCGATATTCTAATTCTTAATCCGGATCCGGATTCGTCATATACGGATCCAACTTTTTAAAATCTGAATCCAATTTTGATTATATTCGGATCGATCCGAATCCAATCCGAATATTTGAATCCATTAAAAAATATTCGAATCTGTTAAAAAATATTTGAATCCGTTAAAAAATATTCAAATCCGTTAAAAAAATATTCGAATCCATTAAAAAAATATTCGAATCCATTAAAAATTTTGATGAATAAAAGATTTTTTCCCCTCCTAGAATTCTTCTATCTCACTTTTTTTTCCTCTCCTTCCCCCAGAATTCTTTTATCCTTTTTACGGCTATAGAATCCTCAGATCACAAATCAATTCGAATCCAAAAAAACAATATCCGGATCCGTCGAATCTCATTTTTTCTGGATTCGAATCGATCCGCAATTCGAAACCTTAAGATCCTATCCGGATCCGTACAGTGCAATCCAGATCTGATCTGTGATTCGGATCTTTTTTGCGGAACCCTATGGGAAATATCGCTTTTTATCCCGATCTTTCATGCACGGTTATTGTTCTCTGTTATCTCACGTGAGATAAAACCCCTTTGTTTGTAAGACCTTAGGCAATTTCTGTGTACAGGTCGGTGGTTCAATACTTCTCCGTTGCTAGTCCTCAATATGTATGACCCATTTCTCAAAACTTGATAAATGAAATAAGGTCCTGTCCATTTGTTCCGAAACTTGTCGCCATGAACATTTTGTAAATCTGATCGATATTCTAATACCATATCGTTGTTTTTGTACGTCATAATACGGATTCTTTTATCATAAGCCCTCTTTTATTGTACTTGGGCATCTTTTATGTTCTTAGACGCTTTGATCTTGTTGTCTGCAAATACTTCTACCATCTTACTAATTCTTCTTTTGATTAGGTCCTCATACTTCTTTCGTTAATTTCTGTGGCTGGCCATGTCACTATATCAAGCTCTATAGGCAATGTAAATGCGCAACCATAGAGTAGGTAAAGGGTTCGTACTTTGTTGTCCTATTTCTAATGGTCCGATATGCGAAAAGTGCTGGAGGTATTAACACATCCCAATCGTATGCTACTTCTTGTACGCACTTTTCCAGAGCCCTACATAAGATTTGATTGTACCGCTCTGTCAGGCCATTGCTCTGAAGGTGATATGCAGACATAAGTCTATGATGGAATCCCATTATCTCTACTAGGTTCACTACTACTTGACTGACGAATACCGCTCCTCTATCTGATAGCATCTCTCGCGAACATCTGTGATGGTGTTACTGTAGTAAAATGTAGCAGAGATATTTTATTTATTATTATATATTATTAACTTATATTATTTATTATTTTATTATTATATTTATAATTAGTTAGTACTTATTTATTTATTTATTATTATTTATATTCTTATCTGTAATACGAAAGATAAATTGATTTACAAATATGTAGTTGTGTAGTGTAACTGTGTCCTATAATAGATTTACCATAGATAGTAGTAAATTAATATGTAGATCATGTATTACGAGGACCCAAAGGACCCAAAGGACCTAAAAAACTCAAAGGACCCAAAGGACCCAAAGGACCTAAAGGATCCAAAGGACCTAAAGGATCTAAAGGACCTAAAGGACCCAAAAATTAGTTATATAAAGGATGGATTTTGGCTTGAGTAAAAGTTAGTTTATAGTCAAATTTTGAATTCATTAGTTTAGGATTCTATCCTTTAATTAGGAAACCTTTTGTAACTAATTTATTTGTAAATTAGTCTCTTTTGTATTTTGCAATTACCATTAATAAAGGTTATTATTACCTTGAGATTATCAGTATTATTGTTTTATTAATAATAACCAAACCCTTTGTATTGAATCGCCTACTTTATTATTTGGAGCGTTGTCTTGTGATATTAGTAGTTAACACTAATCAATACACTTATTAACAGTAGTTATTTAACTTCTAGAATCTATCTATTAGTAGTAGTTGTATCTATTTTGATTAATAGTTTCCTTGAATAATATCTTCAATATTATTTCAAGAGTTCCTGTTCATCCCACATGTTTATTAAGAAAAATAAACCTCCGTTGGTAACAATTTGGTGCCTTCTAGCGGAAATGCAAAAAGAAATTATACTGTCAATGGTTATTGCCAAAAGATGCAACGATTGTGTAAATGAAGCAATCAAATAAAAGAACGAAGCTCTCTCTGAAATTGTTGAAAGAGAACTATCCCAGGAAGAAAAGAATCCTAACTACGAAGTAACCTATACTTTAAAGGACCTCAATCAAGTAAAGGATCATCTCGATTTGATTAAACACCACGTGTGGATTCATGATAATATTCTTGTTGATAATGGAAGAACTGTCTTCAACATACCGACCAGATCTAAGCCAAAGAATAATTGAAATTCTTAAGTCAACACTTTGGAGTCGACACCTCGAAACTCAACAAGGCGAACTGTTCAACGGTTAACCCCAGAAGAAAGAGAACAAAGAAGACAACGATATCAATAACGTCGACTTGAGCGACAAATTCAAAGAGAAAATTAAAATCCAGTTACTGTTAAGTTACCCGCAAGTAATTCAACAACAACTTCCCTCTCCTCAACTGTTGGAACATTTGGAACCACTCCTCGACACAGACGCCGATCTAACGAAGCTCCTCAAAGTTTCTCACAGGCAGTATCACCTAGGCGATTACCAGAAAAAGTCACCCCACATGTAGTTACCCCTCCAAACAATTGGGATCAACTCTAAAACATCCGAACTTTCTATCAACCATTAGATTTTAATCTCCTTAACCAACAACTGGCAGAAGCTCATTTAACTGCCTCTGATAGTAGTGACAGTAGTGATACTGATACCGAAGACGAAATGGCAAACGCTGTACTTGATTACTTGGAAGACAACTTACATAACCATCATCCCTCCGAGTCGATCTATTCTATAGAGATGGAACTCAGGATCCTCTTCAATAGATGATCCATTTTGAGAAAGTCGCCCGCAGTAATGCATGGGATGAAGCAAAAAAGATTCGCAAGTATGCTACCTACCTTGAAGACGATGCCGAAGAATGGCATGATGAAATAAATGCTAACGATATGGCTGATTGGGCCGCTTGGAAAGCTGGGTTTGTAGGAAAGTATTGTAATATCCGGTGGAGAAATAAATGGTTGCGTGAATTAGAAAACAATCGTCAACGACAAGGAGAAACTATCGATGCTTATTACGCAAGGTTTAAACGATTGGTGAAACGAGTGGACATTAATGTTGACCAACATAAATGACTCTTCATAAAAGGATTGTTATCTCATATCGCACCATTGGTAACCATGCAAGCCCTAGCTACCTTAGTTGCTACCTTAGAAAAAGCGCAAGCTTACGAGGAAGGATTGGATATGGTAAATGAAATAGAACCTCGTAAACGAAAAGGTAAAAAGAAAGTTGTTGAAAGTTCAGATGAAGAAAAAGAGGAGGAAAAAAAGGAGAGAAAACCAATGAAAACAGTACTTAAAAAGAAAAAGAAAGAAACTAAAGTAACTTTTGATCCTGCTCACAACCTCGACGACTTGGCAAAGAAATTTAAGAAGATGCAATTGAATTTAATTCAAAAGATAGAAAAATTAACTATGCAAGTTAACCAACAACCTAACTACCGTAACTATACTTGCACGCAAAATTATTTTGGGGCCCTGAAATTGCAATTTTGGGGAAAAAAGTCGAAATAGTTTTTCATAGAAGACGAAATTATTTTACTTAAAACTCAAAATTTTTTGACCACCCAGATTTATTCTTTGATTGAAGATACACATAACTGGATACTTTTTTTACTTCCATATATAGAATAGATTCTGCATAAATCTCAAAAAGTCGAAATACCTCAAAAATCCAAAATCAATTTTGGGAACATGTATAACCGCAACCAAGGAAATAACCGCGACAACTCCTCACAAAACAATTGGAACAATCGAAACAATCGAAACAATCGAAACAACCGAAATAACAATCAAGAAACTCGTACTTGTTTCAAATATGGAAAGGAAAGACATATCTCTTGGGACTGTCCTGACCGCAAGGATAATTCAGACAACTCCGCACATGCCAAATTAGTGGAAGTTGAAGAAGAANGGTAAAAAGAAAGTTGTTGAAAGTTCAGATGAAGAAAAAGAGGAGGAAAAAAAGGAGAGAAAACCAATGAAAACAGTACTTAAAAAGAAAAAGAAAGAAACTAAAGTAACTTTTGATCCTGCTCACAACCTCGACGACTTGGCAAAGAAATTTAAGAAGATGCAATTGAATTTAATTCAAAAGATAGAAAAATTAACTATGCAAGTTAACCAACAACCTAACTACCGTAACTATACTTGCACGCAAAATTATTTTGGGGCCCTGAAATTGCAATTTTGGGGAAAAAAGTCGAAATAGTTTTTCATAGAAGACGAAATTATTTTACTTAAAACTCAAAATTTTTTGACCACCCAGATTTATTCTTTGATTGAAGATACACATAACTGGATACTTTTTTTACTTCCATATATAGAATAGATTCTGCATAAATCTCAAAAAGTCGAAATACCTCAAAAATCCAAAATCAATTTTGGGAACATGTATAACCGCAACCAAGGAAATAACCGCGACAACTCCTCACAAAACAATTGGAACAATCGAAACAATCGAAACAATCGAAACAACCGAAATAACAATCAAGAAACTCGTACTTGTTTCAAATATGGAAAGGAAAGACATATCTCTTGGGACTGTCCTGACCGCAAGGATAATTCAGACAACTCCGCACATGCCAAATTAGTGGAAGTTGAAGAAGAAAGTGAAAAGGAGAAAGATAAACTTTTACAACACCTTCTCGATGCTTATGATGCTTATCTGGGAAAACGAGAAAGAGATGACAGTAGTGACGAGGACACACCTATTAAACGATCTTGTGAAACTAATATTCTTGAACCGAAACTGAGCTTGAATACCTTTGGACTCCCTAAAACTACAAGTGTACCAGTACCTAAAGTTGTTAAAACTGAAATCACTCCAAAAAAAAAGTCCAAGAAAAAGGAAGTAATTAAAATAGTGAAAGAAAATAAGGAAAAGAAAAAAAAGAATGCAACGTGACCACCTCTCTTCAGGAAAAAGGATTTTGATATTGTGGAACAGCTACAAAACCAACCTGCTGGTTTATCTTGGACCGATGCTTTAGAAGTTCTATCTATTAGGAAAAGTTTCTTTGAAGTCCTTCGAAAGCCAAAAGAAAAGGAAATTAAATTGGCAGACCAGAAATACTCTTTAAAAATTACCACCTTAAAATATAATGTTGCAGTAGGAGTTTACACTGTGCCTACTATTGTTGACAGTTGCGCAGCTATTAGTATTGTTACTCGCGATACCATGAAACAACTAGGTTATGAAATTGAAGAAGCTTCTAAAAGTATTATTTTATCTGCTACCGGAAAGAAAACTCAACCCTTAGGAGTTATTTGTGACTTACCAATTACTATTCAAGGTCAAACTATCCCTATTGATGTAAAAGTAATCGATGCCACTACTTACTCTTTATTATTAGGAAATAATTGGCTAATGAAAGCTAATGCTTCGTATAATTGGAGCGACCAAGAATTAACTCTTAGATGGTAATGAAAAACTCTTACCGTTCCTGCCAATTGTTCTAAGGAAACTAAAAAAGAATTTTCTGAACTTATTGAAAATACAAATGAAGAAAGTGCTAATGAAAGTGATACTGAGACAGAAGAATCTGAGGAAGACGATGAAGAAATCATTTTCAAGAATACAATGATTGAAGATGATGATGAAGAAAATGACGAGGATACCGTACCTGTATTCTTGAGTGAAAAGTTGAACAAAAATGAATTGGATATTGGTCAATTAAATAATCACCAACAACAAAAATTTGATAAATTAATGAAACGAAATAAAGACTTATTTGTCAATGATGTTAGTTCCTTAGGACAAACAAATATCATTAAACATCAAATTGATGTAGGAGAAGCAAAACCAATTAAACAACGCTTCTATCAAACACATCCAGATGAAGACCAATTTATCAAAGAGGAACTTGATAGAATGTTGGACAAGGGTTTAATAAAAAGATCTAAAAGTCCTTGGACCTCTCCTGTTGTTCTTGTTAAAAAGAAAAATGGCAAATTGAGATTTTGTGTTGACTACCGAAAATTAAATATCGAAACGCGGAAAGATGCCTACCCAATTCCACGCATTGAAGATATGTTGGATGCACTCCGAGATGTAAAATGGTTTACCACCCTTAATCTTGCTAGTGGCTATTGGCAAGTGGAAATGGATCTAAAAGACCAGGATAAAACTGCATTTATTACTAAACAAGGAACCTATAAGTTTACTGTAATGCCCTTTGGACTTACTAATGTTTCAGCTACCTTTCAACGCCTTATGGACCATGTTTTAAATGATATGTTATATCAAGAAGTCATTGTTTACCTTGATGATATCAACATTTATTCAAAAACTTTTGACGAACACTTAAATAAATTGGGAAAAGTGTTTCAACGACTACGAGCCGCTGGATTAAAATTAGGACCAAACAAATGTCACTTTTTACAACCTAAATTGGAATTTTTAGGACACATAGTCAGTGGAGACGGAATTATGGCTGACCCCGCAAAAATTGAAAAAGTTAAAAACTTTCCAATACCAACCACTAGGACTAAAGTCCGCAGCTTTTTGGGACTTGCATCCTATTATAAAAAATTTATTAAGGACTTTTCAGCAATTGCCCAACCACTCAATAAATTGTTGTGAAATGATTCCGAACTAGAGTAGACTGAGAAATATCAACAGTCCTTTGATGCTTTAAAAGGAAAGTTAATTATCGAACCAATTTTATTCTACCCTAATTTTACCCGAACCTTCTATTTGATTACTGATGATTCTGTACAAGGGTTAGAAGCTATTTTAAGTTAATGCAATGATGAAGGACATGAAAAAGTCATTGCTTACGCCAGTAAAAGTCTTGTGGGAGTGCAAAAACAATATGACGCAACTGAACTTGAATGTTTAGCTGTTATTTGGGCAGTTGAACATTTCTATTCTTATTTGGGATTTAAACATTTTGTTCTGATAACTGACCATTCTGCATTAAAATGGTTATATTCCAGTGTACCAAAAGGGAAATTGGCAAGATGGATATTATATTTACAACCATATGATTTTGAAGTACAACACAAACCAGGAAAGGAAAATACTAACGCTGATGCGTTATCACGTCTTTAATTGAACAAATAATTATAAAGAAATAAATCCGACGTAAAATATAATTCGGACCAAGTTGTCGGTGTCTTGGCAAAAACATTTGTTAGAGTTTATTAAAGTAACTAAATCAAGATGGATTTAACCCTATACCAACAATTTTATAATTATTTAAACAATTAAACATTCTTTGAACCTCAATCACCTCGCGAATACAAATAATTTTTGAATAAAGTGAAACATTTTCAGTTATACAATGAACAGTTATTTAAGAAACCACGGAGAAATAATCAGCAATTCATCAAAGTAATAGGGAGACATGAAATGGAACCCCTGTTATATATGATGCATAATCACCACACATCAGAACTATACTTGCACGCAAAATTATTTTGGAGCCCCGAAATTGCAATTTTGGAGAAAAAAGTTGAAATAGTTTTTCATAGAAGACGAAATTATTTTACTTAAAATCTGAAATTTTTTGACTACCCAGATTTATTCTTTGATTGAAAATACACATAACTGGGTACTTTTTTTACTTTCATATATAGAATAGATTTTGCATAAATTTCAAAAAGTCGAAATATCTCAAAATCCAAAATCAATTTTGGGAACATATATAATTAGGACTATACTTGCACGCAAAATTATTTTGGGGCCCCGAAATTGGTATTTTGGAGAAAAAAATCGAAATAGTTTTTCATAAAAGACGAAATTATTTTACTTAAAACCCGAAATTTTTTGACCACCCAGATTTATTCTTTGATTGAAGATACACACAACTGGGTACTTTTTTTATTTTTATATATAGAATAAATTCTGCATAAATCTCAAAAAGTCGAAATACCTCAAAAATCCAAAATCAATTTTGGGAACATGTATAATTAGGACATTTAGACATAGAAGCCACTTATAATTGAGTTAAAGATAAATATTATTGGAATCAAATGTTCGATGACATTAAAGAATATATTCAAAGTTGTGACTCTTACCAAAGGTTTGAAAGATCAAAAAGGACAGAACCTTTACATACCATACCTGTTGGACAACCTTTTGAACAAATTGGAATCGATATCATAGGACTATTACCAATTACCCCACGAGGAAACCAATATATTGTAGTTGTTATGGATTACCTTACAAAATGGCCGGAAGCGAAACCTTTAACAAATGCAACTGCCGAAGCTGTTGCTCAGTTTATCTATGATGAAATTATTTGTCGACATGGTGCCCCTATAGTTTTAATATCAGATCAAGGCACACATTTTAAAAATAAAGTAATTAATGAGTTGAGTGATAAATTTAGGATGGAACATCGCTTTTTATCACCATATCATCCGCAAACTAATGGATTAGTGGAACGTTTTAATCAAACACTCTGTGAAGGTTTAAAGAAAGTCCGAGATCCTATGAATTGGGATAATTATATAACTTCTGTATTATTTGCTTATCGGACAAATAAACAAAATACCACTAAATATACTCTGTTCTTTCTAAACCATGGAAGAGAAGCCCGATTACCAATTGAAATCGATGGTCAACAAGAAATTGTTGAATATGATCTGGAAGATACTATCCTGCAACGAGCTTATGAACTAATCGATCAATTACCAGTTCATCGACAAAAAGCTAGGGATAATATACAGAAGTCTCAGAAGTCACAGGAACAACGTCACCGAGAGAAAATTCCACAAATTGTTAAATATAAGGAAGGTGACAAAGTTTTAATGTATAACTCTCGATTGGATAAACAATGGTCTGGAAAACTTGATACCCGATGGAAAGGACCATTTACCATTAGTAAATGCTTAGATAAGGAAGCTTATGCCCTGAAAAATCAATTCAATCAACCCTTGAAAGAATTGATACATGCTGATTGACTAAAATTGTATAAAGGTCATACCACATGGGAACCACAATTAGTAATAGATAATTCTGTGTAAATTAATAGAAATTAGGTTACCAAAAATAATGATACTATGTATAACTTTAATTAATATTTAAACAACAGACTCTCTACTTTTAGAAAATTTAGTCAGTATGACACGAAACTAGCAATTTTTAGACAAAATGCATTTATATAAACAAGACCTGTTGAATATTGAAGGAAATGTACCTATCCAACAAATAGACCCATATAGACTTACCGACCCTTGGGAACAGTCCATCGATACAGTATTTTAATTGTTAAGACAAGAAATTATCCATCGTAATCGAATCAAGATATTGATATATACTTATTATTTAGGAGAGTTATTAAGTTTTAGAACTCTACCTTGAATGTCATGGTTAAATTATGTGCAACAAAATGATATCTCTGATGAATACCGTTATTACTTGGGAGCAATGAGAACCTATAAAATATTTCAGGATAATAGGGAACAAATTTATAGAACAAATTATTTATCTTTATATGTAATGACCCGAATGAGTAAAAATAATTTCGACAATAATTTCATGCCTTTTGTACAAGCTATTAGAGATATTTCGGCGAATATAAAGTCATAAGAGGACTTATGAATTAATTGGGAGGGTAGCTGTTACCATAGTAAAATGTAGCAGAGATATTTTATTTATTATTATGGTCCGGTGCCAAAAAATAGATACCTCGAAAATATCATCATCAATAGGTTATAATTAAAATCATGTGTTACTTTAATAATTACAGAATTTTTTTTTATTTAATGCATACTGATAACCTTATAAACTTTGTGCATCACTTATTTTTTTTTAAAATGTCTTTATTCAATATCCAGCGAAGTGCTGCTCCTTTAACTAATAACGAAAAAAAAATGATTATAAATGCTCACAAATATTTTTTAGATGAAAACTCCTTATCTAAAAAACATGAAAAGGTCACACTACGCAAGCGTATTGCTGAGGTTCTGGGGGTTTCGGAAAGTACTGTTGGGCGGGTTATTCATGAATGGAATCAGTGTAACAATGGCACATTTCCAGAACAAAAACCAATTGGACGACCATGATCACAACCTAACCATGATATTTCAACACTTTTACATGAAAAAATTACTAATTCAAATAAAAGTGGAAGTCCTATTTCAACACCAATCTTACGGTAATTTCTTGCTGAGAATGGATTTATACTTTCTAAATGGCAATTACTTCGGGTGTTACACTCATTAGACTATTATTATGGTCATGGAGAACGTAGAAATATTTTACATGAATCTACAAACAATGTAATATTTCGATGCAAATATATTCGTAATCGTTTATCAAATTTACAAGAAACTAATGATATTCCAAATCGGCCTGAAGTATTTTTAGATGAATCATATTGTCACCTTCATTATACTGCACATAATACATGGGTTCCTCATCAGGGTGTTGTTTTAACACCAGGTCATAGACCACTTCTTGTAATTTTTGGAGCTATAATTGTTTTCCGAAATGGAAATCACAACAAAATATTTGGTGAACTAGTTCCAAACTCAATTTATATTTGGGATCCAACTATTAAACTATCATCAAATCGAGGAAGAAAATGATCTAACTTAGAAGAATGGAATAATCATCAGGAAACTTTTCGGGGCGTAAATTTACAGAAAATTTACGGGACCTACAGAAATTTACGCCTAAAAAAATTAATTTTTTTGACTTTGATCACTATTTATAAGACAGGGAGCGATTTTTTACTAAGATATTTCTATGACAGATCGAAAGATCTGGTTCTTAGCTACAAGATGATATATGTTTCATTTCTGTAATATTAATATTCGCGAAGATATTCACGTTTAAAGTTTTACATTTGTGAAAAAATTTCCGCGGAAATTTTTGAAAATTTTACGAGGAAATTTTTTCACAAATGTGAAACTTTAAACGTGAATATCTTCGCGAATATTAATNTATTGTCACCTTCATTATACTGCACATAATACATGGGTTCCTCATCAGGGTGTTGTTTTAACACCAGGTCATAGACCACTTCTTGTAATTTTTGGAGCTATAATTGTTTTCCGAAATGGAAATCACAACAAAATATTTGGTGAACTAGTTCCAAACTCAATTTATATTTGGGATCCAACTATTAAACTATCATCAAATCGAGGAAGAAAATGATCTAACTTAGAAGAATGGAATAATCATCAGGAAACTTTTCGGGGCGTAAATTTACAGAAAATTTACAGGACCTACAGAAATTTACGCCTAAAAAAATCAATTTTTTTGACTTTGATCACTATTTATAAGACAGGGAGCGATTTTTTACTAAGATATTTCTATGACAGATCGAAAGATCTGGTTCTTAGCTACAAGATGATATATGTTTCATTTCTGTAATATTAATATTCGCGAAGATATTCACGTTTAAAGTTTTACATTTGTGAAAAAATTTCCGCGGAAATTTTTGAAAATTTTACGAGGAAATTTTTTCACAAATGTGAAACTTTAAACGTGAATATCTTCGCGAATATTAATGTTATAGGAATGAAACACATATCATCTTGTAGCTAAGAACCAGATCTTTCGATCTGTTATAAGAATATCTTAGTAAAAAATCGCTTCCTGACTTATAAATAGTGATCAAAGTCAAAAAAATTGATTTTTTTAGGCGTAAATTTCTGTAGGTCCTGTAAATTTTCTGTAAATTTACGCCCCGAAAAGTTTCCTGATGATGTTCCGGATGTTGTTAAAAGTGCTAAAATTATACTTAATCAAATAGATTATCATGGCAATTTTAATGCTGAAATTTTTGAATCTTTATTTACAAAATTATGTGTTACAATTAATGAAAAATATAGTGGAGCTGATATCCACATAGATGGTGCTCGCTATCATAAAAGACGAACTGAAAATATACCTTTTTTCGTTTCAAAGAAATCAGAAATTATAGATTGGCTAGTTAGTAAAGAAATTGAAATCCCTACCAATGCATATAAAGCAGAACTTCTTGAGCTTGTAAAACAAAATAAGGCAAATGTTCCATTTGCATGTGTAGAAATAGCTAAACAATATGGACATAGACTTTTTGTTACACCACCTTACCACTGTGAACTTCAACCAATCGAAGGTATTTGGGCAGTTGCAAAGGGAGAAGTAGCAAGATCAGGTCCACATAAAAATCTTCTCGAAATTAGAAATAAACTTCTCTGGACTTTTAAAGAGAAGATAGACTCTAAAACTATTATAGGATTATGGAGAAGAGCACTTATTAATGCAAAAAATTATAAAGAACATAATGATAATGTATTTTTATCTGATGAAGAATCAGATAATGAATCATTTTTTGAGGATTGTACTGACTCCAATGAATAATTTTAATAAAGTTTATATTAAAATATTTCCCCGAACCTAAAGAATCTATTTGTGAAATTAAATTTTTAAAAAAAATTTTTTTTAATTTTTCATTTACAATTATCTGAGGTATCTATTTTTTTGCACCGGACCATATATATTATTAATTTATATTATTTATTATTTTATTATTATATTTATAATTAGTTAGTACTTATTTATTTATTTATTATTATTTATATTCTTATTTGTAATACGAAAGATAAATTGATTTACAAATATGTAGTTGTGTAGTGTAACTATACTTGCACGCAAAATTATTTTGGAGCCCCGAAATTGCAATTTTGGANCAGTTGCAAAGGGAGAAGTAGCAAGATCAGGTCCACATAAAAATCTTCTCGAAATTAGAAATAAACTTCTCTGGACTTTTAAAGAGAAGATAGACTCTAAAACTATTATAGGATTATGGAGAAGAGCACTTATTAATGCAAAAAATTATAAAGAACATAATGATAATGTATTTTTATCTGATGAAGAATCAGATAATGAATCATTTTTTGAGGATTGTACTGACTCCAATGAATAATTTTAATAAAGTTTATATTAAAATATTTCCCCGAACCTAAAGAATCTATTTGTGAAATTAAATTTTTAAAAAAAATTTTTTTTAATTTTTCATTTACAATTATCTGAGGTATCTATTTTTTTGCACCGGACCATATATATTATTAATTTATATTATTTATTATTTTATTATTATATTTATAATTAGTTAGTACTTATTTATTTATTTATTATTATTTATATTCTTATTTGTAATACGAAAGATAAATTGATTTACAAATATGTAGTTGTGTAGTGTAACTATACTTGCACGCAAAATTATTTTGGAGCCCCGAAATTGCAATTTTGGAAAAAAAAGTCGAAATAGTTTTTCATAAAAGACGAAATTATTTTATTTAAAATCTGAAATTTTTTGACCACCCAGATTTATTCTTTGATTAAAGATACACATAACTGGATACTTTTTTTACTTTCATATATAGAATGGATTCTGCATAAATCTCAAAAAGTCGAAATACCTCAAAAATTCAAAATCAATTTTGGAAACATGTATAGTGTAACTGTGTCCTGTAATAGATTTACCATAGATAGTAGTAAATTAATATGTAGATCATGTATTACGAGGACCTAAAGGACCCAAAGGACCCAAAAGACCTAAAGGATCCAAAGGACTCAAAGGATCCAAAGGACCTAAAGGACCTAAAGGACCCAAAAATTAGTTATATAAAGGATGGATTTTGGTTTAAGTAAAAGTCAGTTTATAGTCAGATTTTGAATTCGTTAGTTTAGAATTCTATCTTTTATATACATGTCGTCAAAACTAATTTGACCTTGACTCAACTCTTAAAATTTCAATTTTTAATTGCGTCTGACTCAACTAATTGCATCAATCACTAATAAAAATTAAAATTTGCCTTGACTCAACTCCAATTTTTCTTAATTTTAATTGCGTCTGACTCAATTTAATAGTTTTGATGACATGTATAATCCTTTAATTAGGAAACCTTTTGTAACTAATTTATTTGTAAATTAGTATTTTTATATTTTGCAATTACCATTAATAAAAGTTATTATTACCTTGAGATTATCAGTATTATTGTTTTATTAATAATAACCAAACCTTTTGTATTAAATCGCCTACTTTATCATTTGGAGTGTTGTCTCGTGATATTAGTAGTTAACACTAATCAATACACTTATTAACAGTAGTTATTTAACTTCTAGAATCTACCGATTAGGAATAGTTATATCTATTTTGACTAATAGTTTCCTTGAATAATATCTTCAATATTATTTCAAAAGTTCCTGTTCATCCCACGTGTTTATTAAGAAGAATAAACCTTAATCAGTAACAACGGCATATTATCTCGTCATATAGGAACCATGCAACAGTTATCGTATCTGACTTCTCTATCATTCTGGCTTCCAGCCATTTCGTGAAATAGTCCGTAGCTACTATAATATATCTTTTCTTTGTGGACGTTAGTTTCAAAGGTCCCACGATATCTATTCCTAGTCGGTCGAACGCTTGCCCTACTTTAATGGGTCACATTTCTTCAGTTCTCGTCAGTTTACCCTGTCGTTGGCACGCGTCACAGGATTCTATATAGTTCTTTACGTCGATACCCATGGTGGGTCAGAAATATCGCTTTCTCGTTTTATCGATTATAGCTTTTATGTCGAAATGTTCCGCATTTAGCACAAGCACACTATGCATATTATGTAATAATTTTGTTACGTCGCTTTTCAGTATTACCTGTAATGGGCTATTATCCTTATTACGTTTGAATAATAAATTGTCTTGCACGATATAATGATTTGCCTGCTGTCGCAATTGTCGTCGTTGCTCGCTTGTCCAGTTCGGGGAAAAGTGTGATTGATTAAGTACTCGGTTATCTGATTGTAAATTTCTGTGTCCATTTCGAAAGGTTTCGTAAATTCTCTACTGTTTATCTGAGTTTCCGGGTTTCTTTTATTAATTTTAGTACTGGATCTGAGATAAAGTGTCTGCGTTGACGTTAAGACGCCCTTGTTTATGAATTATTTCGTAATCGTACTCGGATAGTTCAAAGATCCAACGAGCAATCCTTCCTTTCGGTTGCGGACAATTCTTCAACCATGTGAGGGCTAGGTTGTCAGTTTACAAGTCAAATTTGGGGCCATGCAAATAATGCCTAAAATGTCATACAGCCCAAATGGCGGCAAGACATTCTCTTTCGACGACGGGATAGTTTTGTTCGGTGCTGGACAGCAGTTGGCTAGCGTAAACGACGGGATGTTCGTGATTCTCCGTATCCTTCTGTGAGAGCACAGCTCCAATACCACAGTCAAATGCATCGGTAGCGAGTATAAATTGTTTCGTGAAATCAGGGTACGTCATTATGGATACCGAAGTTAGACGACCCTTCAACAAGTCGAATGCGAACTGGTGTTTATGCTTCCATTCAAACGCGACGTCCCTTTTCGTAAGGTTATGTAACAGTTTCGTGACAGTAGAGAGTTCTTTCACAAATCTTTTATAGTAGAACGCAAGTCTCAAGAAGGCTCAGACATTCATTTTGTCTCTTGGGACAGGGTAACTCTTCACTTTCTCAATCTTTGTCGGGTCAGGAGCTATCCCTTTGATTGTTATGATGTGGCCTAAAAATGCTAGTCTCGTTCGGAAGAAGTTGCACTTCTTCAGATTTATCTTTAAACCTGCATTCCTTAAAAGGGTAAAAACAACTCTTAAATGCTCTTCATGTTCTTCACAAGTTTTCGAGTAGATGATAATATCGTCTATATACACAAGTACAAACTTCCACGCAACTTCGTGGAAAACTCTATCCATTACTCTCTGGAACGTTGCGGGAGCGTTGATAAGTCCAAACGGCATTACTAGCACTGGTCAAATGGAAAAAAATAGGACGGTTTTATCATGAATAGTCCGATTGATGGCTAAATTTGCTAAGATTTATTAAGTATAGGTAGTTGATTTTTTCTAATTTATAAATAGGAATTTCCGATTTATGAATTTTCACAAATAGGATGTCCGATTTATGCATATTTCCGCCATCAATATGATTCTGATTTTTGTTCATTCGACTAGTGTAGGAACTCATATATCCCAAATGGGGTAGTGAAAGTGGTCTTTTCGCGATCCTTCGCTGCTATTTCCACTTGCCAGCCTGATGCTAGGTCCAAGGTAGAAAAAAAAACGGAATGTCCTAAGGTATTTAGCATATCAGCTATTTGAGGGACTGGATAGGCGTCAAATTTCGTAACAGCGTTCAACTTTCTATAATCAATGCAAAACCTGAACTTTCAATTCTTCTTGCTAACCACTACTGTGGATGCAGACCAGGGCTAAACGACTTTTTGATTAACCCATTCGTCAACATGCGCTTTATTTCCTCTTTCAAGAAATTTAGGTGTTGGGGCGAAGTTCGGTAAGGATGCAACTTAATAGGCTTCGCAGTTCCTATATTTATTGTATGCTGGTAGACGCTAATCTTTCCTAACTGAGAGAGGTCACTCGCTGTCAAGTTGGGAAATTCTTCGATAATCTTCGCAATTAGAGGTTTGTACTGGTTTTCTTTGAGCATCTCCGTTATACTTGCACGTTAAATTATTTTGGTGTCCCGAAATTGCAATTTTGGAGAAAAAAGTCAAAATAGTTTTTCATAAAAGACGAAATTATTTTACTTAAAACCTGAAATTTTTTGATCATCTTGATTTATTCTTTGATTGAAAATACACATAACTAGGTACTTTTTTTACTTCCATATATAGAATAGATTCTGCATAAATCTCAAAAAGTCGAAATACCTCAAAAATCCAAAATCAATTTTGGGAACATGTATAATCTCTGCTCCTCCTTGTGTCAGGTTTATATATGTTCCCAAAATTGATTTTGGATTTTTGAGATATTTCGACTTTTTAAGATTTATGTAAAATCTATTCTATATATGGAAGTAAAAAAAGTATCTAGTTATATGTATCTTCAATCAAAAAGTAAATCTGGGTGGTCAAAAAATTTTAGGTTTTAAGTAAAATAATTTCGTCTTCTATGAAACACTATTTCGACTTTTTTCCCCAAAATTGCAATTTCGGGGCCCCAAAATAATTTTGCGTGCAAGTATAGTCCGGTTACAACGTATGTCTTGTATCTCGTTTTGCGGTAGTATGGAAATAGCTTCCCATTCTCGTAATTGTTCTTCGCACGTTTCGCATTTGTCCTCCCTAGTTTCAAGATATTTTTCACACCAACAGGATGATTTTGGTCCCGTAACACTTCGTCGTCCTTGTTTACGCTTCTTCTTCTTTCTGACGACGTCGAAACAGTACGTTAGATAATCATAGGTCTCCCAAGTGGTGTACTCCGAATTTGTACGTATTCCTTCGGAGGTNGAGATATTTCGACTTTTTAAGATTTATGTAAAATCTATTCTATATATGGAAGTAAAAAAAGTATCTAGTTATATGTATCTTCAATCAAAAAGTAAATCTGGGTGGTCAAAAAATTTTAGGTTTTAAGTAAAATAATTTCGTCTTCTATGAAACACTATTTCGACTTTTTTCCCCAAAATTGCAATTTCGGGGCCCCAAAATAATTTTGCGTGCAAGTATAGTCCGGTTACAACGTATGTCTTGTATCTCGTTTTGCGGTAGTATGGAAATAGCTTCCCATTCTCGTAATTGTTCTTCGCACGTTTCGCATTTGTCCTCCCTAGTTTCAAGATATTTTTCACACCAACAGGATGATTTTGGTCCCGTAACACTTCGTCGTCCTTGTTTACGCTTCTTCTTCTTTCTGACGACGTCGAAATAGTACGTTACACTGGTCGAATGAACAAAAATCGAATTCTATTGATGGCAGAAATATGCATAAATCGGACATCTTATTTGTGAAAATTCATAAATCGGAAATTCCTATTTATAAATCAGAAAAAATCAACCGCCTATACTTAATAAATCCTAGCAAATTTAGCCATCAATCGGAATTCTATTCATGATAAAACCGTCCTATTTTTTTCCATTCGACCAGTGTTAGATAATCATAGGTCTCCCAGGTGGTGTACTCCAAATTTGTGCGTATCCCTTCGGAGGTAATTTTATATTTCATGCTAGTTCCTTGCTGAAGCAGATTATATGAGAGGTCTACAAAATTTGCCTTGTTGTTATCAGTTTCCTCGTCTGAGTCTTCACTGCTTTCATCGTTTTCCTCATCACTTTCGCTATCACTTTTATTGTCGCTATCTGGCGACACTTCATTGGTGTTCCGGCAAGGGATACTAATCGCCTCTTTTTCGTCTCTTAACGTTAACTTATAGTGTTGATAATCAATAATTGTACCCGTTCTTCTCAGCCAGTCAGTGCCAAGTACTAGAGAGTATCTGATGCATCGATAACCTCTATGTCCACTGCTACAGTTATACTTCCTATTTTTACAGGAACTTTGGTCACAATTCCCAAACTAGAGCGTTTTTCGCCGTGTATATCCGTAATCCTGACTTTTCTACTCTTCGTCACAATGACTCCATGAAACTCTTTAAGACAATACTGATGGAAGAGCCGCTATCAAGTATTACTTCAACTTTCCATCCTGCAACCTGGGCCTTGCACATCATAGGTGTATTTCCCTCTATTTTCGTATGATTGGCAATTTTCGCTAATTTTGTACGTTTGGGTGCCAAAGCTTTCCGTACATCATTTTGGAAAGGTGGCATTACCATGATCTGTCCTAAAGTAATGTTAGCTCTCGTGTTCAGTAGGTCAGAAATAATGAAATATAGTAGGGCAGCTTGTGTCATGTATGGTTGTTGTGGAAAAGGTGCTTTTCTTTTCTTCTATTGTCGTGATCTTTCGAATATTTCTTTACCCTTTCCTGAGCGTAACCTTTTAGCAATAGGCTGGGCTGTTTGTTTGCTCGCGGATCCTTCCGTTACATTTGCATTATTTGTGCTAGTTTTTAGTAAGGGATTTGTTTCACTCGCACTCTCACCCTCCAGAGGTGCGCTTAATAGTTTAAATGCCGTATTGTTTCACATGTGGTAGCAGCGGGCTGCTTGACCTCTTCTTGTTGGGTCATGAATGTATTACCGTTTGCACCGTTTATTGGTATCTGGTTCACAGATTGATTCGTCGCGACATTAGCTTGGGGCTGAGCCGCTCTAGCTGGTTCTCGAGACGGAAGTGTAGCGGAATTTCCTTGGTTTCCTTGCTTCGTAGGGCACACTCTTGCCATGTGTCCCGCTTGTCCGCAGAAGAAGCAGTGAAATGCGTTATTGGCATTATTGTTACGGTTCCATGTGTTCTGTCCTCTAATATCGTTGTTGTAATTTGACCTTCTGTAGGATATATGTGTAGGTCTCTCATCTCTTTCCGTAATTCTTTGTAATTTTTCGACGATTGGCGCAAGTGCCTTTTATACAATGTGTTCTATTACGTCTTCTCTATTTCTGTCTTGGTCACGACTTGGCGTAAATCCCTGAAGGTTTACGTAGGTAGTAGTGTCATATCTATACTTGCACGCAAAATTATTTTGGGATCCCGAAATTACAATTTCGAGGAAAAAAGTCGAAATAGTTTTTCATAGAAGACGAAATTATTTTACTTAAAACCTGAAATTTTTTGACCACCCAGATTTATTTTTTGATTGAAGATACACATAACTGGATACATTTTTTACTTCCATATATAGAATGAATTCTGCATAAATTTTAAAAAGTCGAAATACCTCAAAAATCCAAAATCAATTTTGGGAACATGTATAGTCATACCCGACCGTGGCTTCAGGATATGTCTACGCATTCTCTTCGAATTGTTTCGCAATTCTGATTGCTGCTTCTAAAGAAGGATTTTCTTGGGACAGAATAAGGGGTCGTGCTTGGTAAGCAATATCCTTTTGTAATCCTTTTAGGAACTGCCAAACCTTTTCGTCCTCGCTCCATCTGTTCTCACCATCAATGCGTCTGATCAGCTTTTTGACGTCGTTAGCGTACTGCTCAACTGTTTCGTTTACTTTCTGTATTTTCATTATAGTTCGAATCTCCATTGATTTATCAATGCAGTGGTCTTAAAAGTGGTTAAAAATGAGGCTTCGAATGATACTCGGTTTCTGTCGCTCCAATGCGTAATGGGGTTTTGTCCCTCTTGTATTTCGCTGAACCATAGTCCCGCTGCACCTTGTAAGTATCCAGTGACGACTTGAAGTTTATATTCGCTAGTATACTGATTTATCCTAGCAGATCTGTTGAACTCTTCCAACCACTCCATAGGGTCTCGATTTCCTCCTCCAAACGTCGGCATCTTCGCGTCATTTCTGATACGAAAAGTGTCTTATAGTCCTTTTATCAAAGTGTTGGTTCTGCTTTCCTCGATACTGCAGCTCATTCCTCTAGTTACTCTTTTATTCGTCATGACGGCTATTGTTTCATGGGAATTCGTACGAGAGCAAATTCTTGTACCTTGTCTTGTTACACGAATTTCAAGACGGTTGTCCTCGCTGTTGATCGTTTGATTTGTACGAACTTTATTATGTTAACGACTATTTTGTACTCAAAAGTCTTGTTGGGAACAGAAATTTCTGTCGTTTTTAGGAATATTTCATATTGTTACATTTTCTTTTGGCAGGAATAATCTTTTGGATTTTAAAGGGGATATCTCAAACAATATAAACTCTAACTATATTTATCAAAATTCTCGTAAATCTGTAAAACACTACTTTTCTTAAGAATACTTTATGCCAAACCTCACAGGAGGCACCAAAATCTGTGGCGGTCTGCCCAGAACAAGGAGTAAAGTTACGTCAATCAGTCCCACTAAATCGAACTCTCGTCACACCCCTTTTCATACTAACTCAACGTACTTTTATACGCAATATTTCGTAACGTCCACTATCCGCCAATAGGATCAAGTAGTCACTTGCCTACTCGCAACAAATAGATATATAAAACAAACTCTTAACACAGTACACACAGGTGCGATCTGAAGGTACGTGNTCGTACGAGAGCAAATTCTTGTACCTTGTCTTGTTACACGAATTTCAAGACGGTTGTCCTCGCTGTTGATCGTTTGATTTGTACGAACTTTATTATGTTAACGACTATTTTGTACTCAAAAGTCTTGTTGGGAACAGAAATTTCTGTCGTTTTTAGGAATATTTCATATTGTTACATTTTCTTTTGGCAGGAATAATCTTTTGGATTTTAAAGGGGATATCTCAAACAATATAAACTCTAACTATATTTATCAAAATTCTCGTAAATCTGTAAAACACTACTTTTCTTAAGAATACTTTATGCCAAACCTCACAGGAGGCACCAAAATCTGTGGCGGTCTGCCCAGAACAAGGAGTAAAGTTACGTCAATCAGTCCCACTAAATCGAACTCTCGTCACACCCCTTTTCATACTAACTCAACGTACTTTTATACGCAATATTTCGTAACGTCCACTATCCGCCAATAGGATCAAGTAGTCACTTGCCTACTCGCAACAAATAGATATATAAAACAAACTCTTAACACAGTACACACAGGTGCGATCTGAAGGTACGTGAGTAAGTGGAGTAAAAGTATCTTTTTACAGCTCACTACGCAAATTTCCGAATCTTAGCTTCAGACTTTATTCAGTAACTTTATTCAAGAAATTACAAAATTAGTAATAGAGGTATTACAGACTGTTAACTGTTTCTCATCAATATTACCGTTATCGCGAAATAAAAATATTAAAAACATATCAAATTATTACGGTGTATATCGAAACTTTTAAACTTATTGCAAAGATGTAACAACAAAAATATATCACTGCTTTGGTGTGTCTTATCTCTGCTGCTAAATCAAAACAATATGTTTCTATCTTTATTATTTATTTTTATTATAAAATGTGTACCAAAAGATTATTAATTTTATTATTACAGATTAAGTAAAAGATTTTCGTAATTAATCGGAATATGCCAAAAGAAATTAAATTCATAAAAATTGTAAAAAAAAATGAGCCGATCCCCTTTCACATCCTAAATTACCAGTCTATTTTATACACTTTCGAACTTGTTTTCCTTCATCTTGTGTTGTCGCGTCTAGACACGTTCTTTTCTATTTTTAAAGATGACACACAAGGATGAAATATGTACTTCGTACAAAGATGAATAATCTGTCATCTAGATGGTAACACACTCATCCGGTTACACTGTCATCTCAATGTCATCTCCCGTGACCTTCGCAACATTTCGAAATCCCGTGCACATCCCATGTGGAATTCGTGCACCCTCAATAGAACTTAAAATTATGTGTAACTTTAATTACTTTAATTACTTTAAATGTGCGCATAATATATATATATTAAATTCGGCTATCATTACAAATTTTGGGCGTCTTATCTGTTATAGTATTATAAACCATAAAATGTAGTATTCACGTAATATGATCGCACACGCGTGTGCGCGCGCGCGAAACAACGAGATAATCAATAATCTATGGATAAAAGATGATCATGCGTTATTATTTATTTATTCATTCATTATAAGGATTTACTTATTTATTTATTATCTGCTATTACTGCCACTTTATTCTCTATATTATACGATACTATTTTATTCTCCACTATTCCACGTTACTATTATATGTTACTATGTAGTAATCTTTTTTATATTAATTAATAATATCAACAATTATTTATTAATAAACAGAATTGATTGTGAGACAAAACAGGAATGATGATGCATAATATATGTGATGGCAATTTAATTTTATAGTTTATAGTTTATATATAGTAATACTTCAGATATGTGATTTTTAATAGAATAACTAATAAGTAATTAAATTATAATAATAATAGTTATTAATAATTTTACATAATATCGCTAAAAAATATTAAAAAATAAAAAACTTTTTTTACATTATGATATTATTTCTCTAATCTATTTTACTGTGATTCATTCATTTCTTTATTTGAAATAAAATAATTTCTCTAATTAATTAATCTAATTTCTAATTTAATTTAAATTTATTTTACCAAGGGGTTTTAGAAATTTGTATCGTACGATTAAATTTAGATAGAATTATCTTAGTGCGTGGCGATTATTACATAATCGTGTAAAATTTAATTTCAGTAATTAAATAAACTTGGCTTAATTGAAATTGCATTCTGCCTGGTTTATTATAAATAAAAACTATTTATTACGATTCTTGTGGAAATCCCTAATGGAATTTATTGATTAATAGTCAATTAGTTATTAAGCTTGGTCAAAATACTTTAATATAATTAACCTAAATACTAAGTAACAATCCGTGGAATCAAAAAATGTCATTCGAATTTTTTTACACGTTATCTCAGATCTTTATTGAACTTAATAATAAATATAATTATAATTGGTATCATATATATATATTTAGCTCATCTTTTGGATATTACGTTCATCGAAATGTAATTATATAGGAATAAAGATTGCTTCGGATTCTGTAGTATTGGGTTCGATTTTAAGAATTAAAAAAATACTGCATTAATGATATTTTTTTTAAAAAGAAATATATAAATTGACGAATTCATTTACGGGTAAATTTTAGTTTATAGTTAATTAATATGTAGAAAAAAAAGAATATTAAAATTTTTTTTCATTATTTAAAATTTTTACCAACTTTCTATTTCATAATTATCGATAGATAAATCAATTAGAGAATATAATCATTTAATTTAAATTGGTTTAAAATGAAAAATAATTCAAAAAATAATTATTAGTATTTATTGATTTTTAACTAATCGTATTTAATACAATATATTTATTTAGTTTAATAATTATACATACAATTAATATCAATCAAGCTGAGTTTTTCAAAAATAATTTAACATAATTCGAATAACTCATGGATCATTTGAATTAATATTATCTATATATTTATTTATATCAAATTTCGAAAATGATTCATGAATTGCTAAACTATGTTGCATTAAAGGCTTACTTATAAGATATGTCTCGGACCAAGTAGCTTCATTATTTGATGATTCAGAATCCTCATTTTGCATTTCTTGATCTGCATTTGAAAACATAAGTGCACTTTCTGTAGTTTCATCTAGATCTTCAATCCAATCCTCTAATATATTAAAAATCCTTTCGGCACTTGGCCGTTTATATGGATTATTGTGCCAACATTTTTCCATCAATTCAACGTAACATTTAGGTGTTCCTTTATGAATTTTTGGACGATATCCATTGAAAATAGCTATTGCCAGTGCTGGATCATATAACTTTCCTTCATATGGTCTTTTTCCTGTTGATATTACCCACATAATAATTCCAACACTATAAATATCTGAAGCTTGTATATATTTATTATTATTCATGACTTCTGGTGCCACATATGGTAACACACCATACGTTCTGGATGACAAGATCTCATTTACTGGTCTACATAATCCTAAATCTCCCAATCTTATGAATTTTGAACTATCAAGTGCTTCAGTTATCATAAGATTACCGGGATGAAGATCACGATGAATAAATCCTTTACGGTGAATGGTTTTTAATCCTCTAATAAAAGAATTCAATAACCATAACCGTTCTTTCCAAGGTAATGCCTTATTTTGCTGAAGAAAGGTTTTCAAATTTCCATTTTTCATATATCGTAAAACTATAGCATATTCTCTTGTCTTTGGATCTTGTGTAATGCCTATAATTGGTAAAACATACTTATCTCGACAATGAAAATTTACTATCAACTGTATTATAAAGTTATAAAGTAAAAAAGTTAAAATTAAATATTTCGCACACATTAAAAAATTAGTATATTCAATATATTTACCTCTTTTAAAAATTCAGAACTAATTTGTTGTGAATTTTTTAGTTTCTTCAAAGCAACCTGATTTGAATTATATAATCCAAATAATTCTTCAGGCATATCTGTCCATTCTGCTTTCCAAACACTACCAAAACCCCCTTTAGCTAAATATTCTATGTCTTTAAATTTACTATAATCTATCCATCTCCAAATTTCCCATTCCTTTGCATTTTCATCTAATTGAGACATTCGTATAATTCTGTCAACTTCATAATTACCACTGGTCCATTTCGACAAATAGTTCATTTCAATAAGTTTGCAGTTTGAACATACATTTTTTTGAATGTTTAAATTTCCACAATCATGGCATCTACTAAAATTTTGAAAATATTTTTTGCAGATTTTACTGCAACCATTTTCTTTCCAACAAATACAGCAAATGTTATAATCATTTTTAGTGCCTTGAATTAATTTTAATTTACTTTTCTCAAATTTTGAGATTACTTCATTTCGATAAAAATATTCAACTGCACTCTGACCGTACTTATTTCCTCCTTCAGCTGATTTCATGTACCAATGAAATGCTTTCATTTTATCTTTTGTTGTTCCGATACCATGTTGATAGCAATAACCAAGATTATTCTGTCCTTTACTATTTCCACCTTCGGCTGATTTCAAGTACCACTGAAATGCTTTCTCATCATCTTTTGTAGTTCCAATTCCATAGTAATAACAATCTCCAAGATTATTTTGTCCATTACTATTTTCACCTTCAGCTGATTTCAAATACCACTGAAATGCTTTCTCTACATCTTTTGTTATTCCAATTCCACGTTTATAACAACATCCAAGATTATATTGTGCAGTAATATTTCCCCCTTCAGCTGATTTCAAATACCACTGAAAAGCTTTTCCTTCATCTTTTGCTGTTCCAATCCCATTTTCATAACAATAACCGAGTCTATTCTGCCCACCACCATATCCACCTTCAGCCGATTTCAAGCACCACTGAAATTCTTTCTTATCATCTTTTGTTGTTCCAATCCCTTGTCGGTAACAACGTCCAAGATTATATTGTGCAGCAATATTTCCCCTTTCAGCTGATTTCAAATACAACTGAAAGGCTCCCACTTCATCTTTTGTTGCTCCAATCCCTAGCTGATAACAACGTGCAAGACTATTCTGTCCTGTAATATTTCCCCTTTCAGCTGATTTCAAGTACCACTGAAATGCTTTCTTTTCATCTTTTGTTGCTCCAATTCCATTTTCATAACAATAACCAAGACTATTCTGCCCATAACTATTTCCCCCTTCAGCTGATTTCAAGTACCAATGAAATGCTTTCTTTTCATCTTTTGTTATTCCAATTCCATTTTTATAACAACGTCCAAGAATATATTGTCCTGTAATATTTCCATTTTTAGCTGACCTCAAATACCACTGAAATGCTTTCACTTCATCTTTTGTTGTTCCAATCCCATTTTCATAACAAATACCAAGGCTATTCTGCATATTACTATCCCCACCTTCAGCTGATTTAATGTACCAGTGAAATGCTTTCTCTTCATCTTTTGGTTTTCCAATCCCTTGTTGATAACAACGTCCAAGATTATATTGTGCAGAAATATTTCCTTCTTCAGCTGATTTCAAGTACCACTGAAATGCTTTCGTTTCATCTTTTATTGTTCCATTCCCATTTTCATAACAATAACCAAGACCATTCTGTCCATCACTATCTCCACCTTCAGCTGATTTCAAGTACCACTGAAATGCTTTCTCTTCATCTTTTGTTGTTCCAATCCCTTGTTGATAACAACGTCCAAGATTATTCTGTCCAGTAATATTTCCCTCTTCAGCTGAGTTCAAGTACCATTGAAATGCTTTCTTTTCATCTTTTGTTACTCCAATTCCATTTTCATAACAATAACCAAGACCATTCTGCCCGCAACTATTTCCCCCTTCAGCTGATTTCAAGTACCAATGAAATGATTTCGTTTCATCTTTTGTTATTCCAATTCCATTTTTATAGCATCGCCCAAGAATATATTGTCCTGTAATATTTCCGTTTTTAGCTGATTTCAAATACCACTGAAATGCTTTCACTTCATCTTTTGTTGTTCCATTCCCATTTTCATAACAATAACCAAGACCATTCTGTCCGTCACTATCTCCACTTTTAGCTGATTTCAAATACCACTGAAATGCTTTCACCTCATCTTTTGTTGTCCCAATTCCATTTTCATAACAATAACCGAGACTATTCTGTCCATTACTATTTCCCCCTCTAGCTGATTTCAAGTACCATTGAAATGCTTTCACTTCATCTTTTGTTGTTCCGATCCCGTTTTCATAACAATAACCAAGACTATTCTGTCCTGTAATATTTCCATTTTCAGCCGATTTTAAGTACCATTGAAAAGCTTTCTTTTCATCTTTTGTTGTTCCAATCCCATTTTCATAACAAAGGCCAAGAATATTCTGCCCATAACTATTTTCCCCTTCAGCTGATTTCATGTAACATTGAAATGCTTTTTCTTCATCTTTCGTTGCTCCGATTCCATTTTTGTAACAACGCCCAAGAATATATTGTCCTGTAATATTTCCCATTTCAGATGATTTCAAGTACCACTGAAATGCTTTCTCTTCATCTTTTGTTGTTCCAATCCCATATTCATAACAATAACCAAGATTATTCTGTCCATTACTATTTCCACCTTCAGCCGATTTCAAGTACCACTGAAATGCTTTCTTTTCATGTTTTGTCGTTCCAATCCCATGCTGATAATGATGCCCAAGATTATTCTGCCCATTACTATTTCCACCTTTAGCTGATTTCAAGTACCACTGAAATGCTTTCTTTTCATTCTTTTTTGTTCCGATCCCATATTCATAACAATGTCCGAGATTATATTGCCCTGCAATATTTCCCCCTTCAGCGGATTTCAAGTACCACTGAAATGCTTTCTTTTCATCTTTTGTCGTTCCGATTCCATTTTTGTAACAACGTCCAAGAATATATTGTCCTGTAATATTTCCCTTTTGAGCTGATTTCAAGTACCACTGGAAAGCTTTTTCATCATCTTTTGTCGTTCCAATTCCATTTTCATAAAAATAACCTAAGTTATACTGTGCATCACTATCTCCACCTTCAGCTGATTTTAAGAGCCACTGAAATTCTTTCTCTCCCTCTTCAGCTGATTTCATGAACCATCGAAATGTTTTCTCTTCATCTTTTGTTATTTGAATTTCATTGTATTGCATTCTTTCTTTTCTGTAGAAATTATACCCCACGGAATAAAGCTTTGATTAAAAACAAAATCCGAAACTTAATATTAAGTTTTTGGATAGGATATAAATCCAAGTAAAGACTTTAAAATTTATTATATAAAAATTATATAACTGGAATAAATCGATATTCTGATTAATGGGTCAAAATAACTTTAAATAATTAAATTCTAACGAATAAATTCAATTTTTATAGATAATTTTTCATTGGCCGGAATTTTATTTGTTTGAACAAATAAGGTAATAAATAAATTACTGTATTGCGTTGACAGATAAACTTTACTGCTGTACGAATAGTTAAATTGTATTGTACTAATAAATGAAATAGCATAACAAAAGAATTTTATTGTACGATTTTGGTGTATATTTAAGATCGTACAGTACAATTTATCCGCACTTTAAATATTTTCTAAAAATAGATTCTTTTTTTTTTATTGGAGACTTCATTCGGCGTTATTTTTGGATCTCTTTGTTGCGAGTTTGGAATTCCATAATGAATTTCTTAGCAAGTAATTATGGAAAAAGTTTTTTCGATTTAGTTTATTGCATGCGCGTGCGTTACAAAAATTACAAAAATAATATTAGATATTGAATTTTATGGAAATTTGATAATTCCATTTAAACCAAAATTCATATCTAAATAAGCTTCTAATTTTAATATAAGAAGGTTTTTGTATGATAAACCTTTGAATTTGGAAAAAATTTCTGTAATTAGATTGTGTCACAATTAGCTCTTGATAACAAATACTTTTGGCAGGTTACATAACACAATAAAATATTATCTAATTCTGTTATTATATTTTTATGATATTCAGCAATTAATTTGTTATCAGCATTTCATTAATTGATCTCTACTTAATGTCACATATGCTAGTACAGCCCAAGCCCATTAGCAATATTGTTTCATCTAAGAGAATCCTTGAGTTTTGTGTACTACTATCAAGGCAAATTTATTCTGAAGGGAAAATTGGATACAATACCATTGACTCTAAAATAACAGTTATCTGTTACATATGACTGATTTGTCTCCACTTGAATTTTTTTCTATTTTTTATATGAAAATCACTGATTATTATGAATTGTGATACAATAAAATAATTAACCATAAAACTTGATGATCTATGCTTCTTTGCGACATCAATAAACATAATGGAATCTGTTGCGAATCCGTTTTTGAATCGAATTTTAATTAAAATTATCCATTCTTAATTTATATAATTAATAATTATTACGAAATATTATGTATTTTTTAGGATATTTATATGAAATAGGAGCTTCTTTTGAACTTATGTATGACATATATATTTCGAAAGGCTTGAAGGTTTTAGCCCTTAAAACATAAGTATTTGTTATTTAATAGATTTGAAATGCATTGATTGTTAATCTTAGTTTTATATTCCAATCATAGATTTAGAGAGTAAATACATGATCTAGAATATAAATACGTGTATAATAATGATAAAATTGTGTATTTTTAATGATTATAACATAAGATAAAAATATATATACAAATATATTCAATAAAAAATTAAATATACTAGATTTGGAACGTTTAAAAAATTGTTTTTAAAAAAATATTGATGCTTTATTTTAATAAATAATTAATATGTTGTTATTTCATTTGTTTCGTCTACTTCACATTCATCTTTTTTTATTACTATAAATCATGTGGATAATGGCCAATAACAATTATTTTTAAGACGCTACATATGTGATATAAAAACATTTGTTATCCCTTAAACAAAATATAATGTAAATCCTTTTAAATATTGACCAATTATTTTGCAACGATTGATAATTATTTTCAAAATTTAAAATAAATTTTATCAAATTTGTAAAATTTTATTTTTAAAATTTAAAAAAATAGGTATCAATCATTTCTATGTACATAAGTTTTTATTTACTAATTAAATGTTGAAAATGTTACTAAGCAGCCTCAAAGTTGCGAATGAATCGAATATTTTGTAAAATCTTCACAGAATAATAACAGGTTAAATTTTAAAATTTCAAAAAATTATAGTATAAATTTTAAAAATTTATTATTCAGTCAATTTTAAAGCAATTGGCATGGAAATTTTCTTTGAGATTGCTTAGTAACATTTTTACATTTAATTAGTAAAAATAAATTTTTAAATTTAAAAAAAATTATTTTTTTTTTTGCTCTTATTCAAAGTTGAAATCCTTCTTAATAATCTCAAAAATGATAATAGTAATCATTTTTTCTCATGATAAATTATACATTTTCTATTATTATTTTAGCTAGTTCCGGTCAATTTTCAAGGAGATATTGAGTAAACATATGGGCGGATTTGTTTGATTGCGAAATCTAAAAAATCTAAGAAAGGAAATTATTATTAGTAAACTGCCTATCAATTTCCTTTTTTAGCCATAAAAAATCAAACAAATCAAACAAATCCGCCCATATGACATATGGGCGGAAATCTATGATGTGATGTGATTACTAAATTGTGATTATTGGTGATGATTGAGTGTAAATATGATTTACCATAATTAGAAATAGATATTGTCGAATAAAAATCACACACGACACAACGATTTTATGTAAATAAAAATGCCAACTCGAACATTTCGAGAAAAACCATTTCCATGTTACCTTTGTAACTGCTCATATTCTTCAAAATCTTCTTTAAGCTCACATGAAAATAAAAAACATAAAGAAAATCGTATTGTTCCACATTATCAATATTTTTCATATATTTCCGAAGGCATTGTAAAACACTTTCGTGCAGCGTTTCTCCAGGACGTTGATTCCAAGTTGAGCTTCCATCGAACAACTGAAGGTATAAAGAAATTCCAATGGAAATTTC